>CM047805.1:116282724-116849302 GCA_026214975.1 Gentiana macrophylla
GATGTTCAAAGCTCTAGAAAAGAGATTAATTAGATCAAAAAAAACCATCTCGCATGGTTCAGAGTTAATCAAAGACTAACCAAAAGGACCAGAAGGTATGGGTATCAAAAGAAAACTTAATTTGTTTTGCGGGGAAGAAGCGTACTTGGAGATTCATCAAAGCGGCGTCCACAAAACCAAGTTTTGATAATAAATCAACTTTGGTGCTCCAGTTTCACGATTCTCAACTTTTGATATCTGTACAAGCGAAGAATGATACAAGCGGAGATACATTGTATCGGACACTTTTACTTTGCTACGAACTACGAGTGTTAGACAAAGTTATTACCTCGGCGATCATAACAAATCCATCACCCCACTACGTTACTTTTCCGTATCTCGAGAGAACAATATGACTACTACATGTTTGCTTACCCATTCAAATTCCACCAACTTTTCATCTTATGAAGCCTATAAATACACTTTATTTTCCTACTCAAATTTCATCAATATCAATGGCGACTATAAAATTGAAGCGGGAATGATGCGTCTCCATGGATTATTTCCTAAACAAATACGACAATTACGGACTTGCTTGCGAGATTGTTGAAAAGATATGCAAGATCAAAGGGTGGAGAGCGTTTTTATCTCGATCTATAGAGTGTATGCTTAGAAAGCATATGCAGTTCTACGAGAATGGGAATTATTCATGCAATAACATGAATCTACTAGAATCTGAGGACTCTTTGTGTCGAAGGATTAGCGATTTACTAAAAAACAATCACGAAATCTTTGGTTTTGATAAATCAAGCGAGTTAACAAGTGCAAAATGGAGAGAAAGAGAGAGAAAAGACATGAAAAGAAGTTTTCAAGAAACCCAATTTTGAAGTATCAATCAATGGAGCGTTGGTCTTCTAAAGTGAGTCGAACTTCGGCCTAGATGTTTGCTAAATGCATCACTTTGGAAGTCTTGAGAACTTTGACAATCTATCCGGCACAAAAGCGGATGCCTTTACATCTTACGGTTTGAAGAGAAGTTTAATTGGCTAAGTATATATTAAACCGATTGGATCAATCGGTTCAACTATGAGACAAAGCCAGAAAGAAAATTGAGGTGAAGAAAGCGGATTCTATTAGGCGAAAACACTTGCACCAGTGCAAAGGATACTCAATCATTTTAAGGTTCCCAAACTTGGAAAAATGCTGCAATAGCGATGGGAAGATTGCAATTAAAAGTGAAAAGACCAAACCCAAAGTCACTCAAGAAAGCGATCGTCAGAAGTTCTTTGGACCAAGCAAGAAAAAGAGGAAAATTGAGACTATGAATAAGAAACTAAGAAGAATAACAAGAAATCTGTCAAAGAGTTGCACAAATTGAGGATATAGATGTTCATATCAATGAAAGAAATGAGAGGAAAGTAAAGATGGGTACAGTAGAAGAAAAGAAAATAGAAAGGGAACAATCAGTTGAGAAAGCGGTGAGACTCAACGAGAAGAAATCTTTTGAGACACCAGATTAAGCCGGTCCCTCCCGGATAATGAAAGTCGAGTCTCTACAAGTTATGGAAATACAAAAAGCTGAACAAACCCCACCAAACCGTCTACATATGTTCAAGAGAACCACCCTTGAAAGAATCGAGTTATAGGACATCATGGAAGATTATGATGAAGTCCCACGAAATTGCAGGGATGGTAACCTTAATTAGTAGCTTGGTCCCTCCCGAAATTAGTATCGAGGATAACTTTTGAAGAATCGGTGAAGAAATGCAAGCTTCTCATGCGATAATAAAGAAGATCTTTGAGAAATGCATTCAGCAAGAGTTCATTAATCTTGTTGAAGAAGCGCGAAGAAGTGAATCATGAGAGATCACTTACGAGAAAGAATCAATGGGAGAAGGCTGAGAAGAAAAACAAGTTGAATCGGTTAAGGAACTAATTATTAAAAAAGAAAGCAGATTTGCACAAAAGGAGAAAGTGGTTGAACCCACAAGAGTTGAAGAAAGCTATTTGGTGTCACGGTGAAAAGCTGGATGACCCATTGTCAAACCACAAAAGCGAGGCAGATGAATGAACATTACATTGAAATAGTGTCCTAAACCAATCGGGTTGGACCCGATCCAACAGTCGGATCATTTCTACTATTTCTTTATGATTATACATATATAATAAATGGTTTTAGTTGTCATATATTTGTTCTTTTAAAAACCAATTATGAATTGTTATATGATAACGTCATTAGTATTAAAGCTGTGATAGAAAACCATGATAGGCGATTATGGTTGATGAGATCTCTAATCACTTTAATAAGTTTGATACTTAAATGTCTACTGAGGCTTATGTACTATTAAGCAGGACATTGATAGTACAAGCGGTGCACTTATTAGATGTCTTACGTCTTTAAAGCGAGGATAGATCTAAATCTATCGAAGTGTAGAGACACTTGGGTATGCGTGGGCGTGTATTAGAGAATCGCGTCGTTAGGTGACCACTAACAACTGTTAAGTGTCACGTTATGTATTTGTTGTGTAATTATCCTTAGGACCGGAGTGCATGGCATCACGGTGTGGATTGTCATGCTTTGACACTATTGAGTTTCCGCCCAGCCATGGGCGATCATGCGGTAGTGATCGGGTGTGATCTTAAAGCATCACGGAGAATACGTTAGGTTAAATGCAGGAATCGCGTACCACAATAGTAGGGGTGAATATCGAAGGGCCTAACTTATAAGGAATGTCTTACTCTTGTGAATCTTTGCAAAGTGGAAGTAAATGAGTTACTTTGAAAACATGATATCCAGTTATAAGATACGGCCCGTTGATGCTTGAAACCACGATGAGCGACCATATGGATATTATTACGGCGATATGATTCTATTTACCTAACCGAGCACATGAAGGTAGTAGTCATTGTGTATTGACTCTTCCGATGATTGGGGGTCATGGGCGTGTTTAGGCGCTATCCATGATGGTTATAGATGAAGGGCATTTTAGTAATTGAGCCTTATGTCTCGGCCAACATATTGAAGCCTATCGGGTCACACAAATATGAACATCAAGTCGGATTAAAATGTGGTTATAGTTGATAACTAAATAAGGAAATAATTTATCTCATACTATAAAGGTTATAGTGGTAAATTAATGGTGGTATTTATTTATTATGAATAAATATAATACAAGATATTAATTATGTTGATTAATTAAATGTGTATATTGATACATATATTTGAGAAATATGTATATATGATATACATTTATTTTACAAATTAATTAATCATAGCATTATATTAATTAAAAAGAATATTCCGGATGCCAAAGGTTGGTGTTTGGGCGCCACTTCTAGTGTATAAAGATACACTTGGATTGTGCAATTTAATTAATGTGATTACCATAATATTAATATTAGATATTAATTGATTTGGAAAAATAGAATTATGGTAATAAGATAAAGATATATTCAATATAAGATATTGTCAATATATATCTTGGAAATATATTTAATATCGATATTGAATATTAAATGAGATAAATCAATCAAAGGGATTTTCTTATTTTATTAGGAAAAAGTTTTATTTCTCATCAATCGACTAGAAGCTAATCCCAATCAGTTGGGGAGACTAAAGGGGTGCCACTTTCTATTATAAATAGGAGGATTGGCTAGCTCTTTTGTACACCATAATTTCAAGAGCTAATTGTTAGGTGTGAAAAATAAGAGAGCTTCTTAGAGGAGATTATAGAGAGAAAAGGTCGACCTAGTGCGTCGAGTTTTCTAGTAGCAATCCTTGACAGGATTCCGGCGAGGTGCTCGTGTAGATTATTGGTAGAGGCCAGACACGTGGATGGCTCGCGCACATCTACTCCTACCGGACGGTCAAAGCGTCGATCTTTTAGATCAATCAAGGTAGTATTACCGTCCCTCTCTTATATGTTTATTGTTTAAAGCGAAATCAATCTGGATTGAAATCAATTTTGAATTTCATTTGCGCTACTCGATTGATTTCTAACACCTTCCATCATCCTTGAAGCAGAACTTGCCACCATCACGGAAGCTCTGCTTGAACAAAAGGTTGGTCCTACAAAGACATAGAAACGAGAGGATCAAAGGCGGTTGCAAGAAACTTGATGATTATACTCACTTTGGAAGTTCGATTCCACGAGCAATCAGAAGAGATGATGGAAGCGAGATGATGATTGATGAGCCATGGGTTTTGGACTATATGATATTACTCATTTGTCTCAATTGTTTGGCGTGTTAAGATTTTTGAGTAATGGTCATACATCCATTAGAGCTCGTCATTGGAGTAAAGCGATGGGTGATGAGCCTCGACCAAAAACCAAGAAATGATGATGATGATGATTCACATGGAAATCAGTTTGCAAGAGGATTCTAGCATCATTCAAAATCAAAAGCTGGAAAGCGATGAAAAGAATGAAAGACTCGGGATAAGCTGGAAGCTCGGAGAGTCCACTGCATATGATTCAAAATCTAAATCGAATCTCAACTGAAGAAAAAGCAGGCCCGAAATTGATTCTCCTCTTGACCGAGGAGTTACGGAGATAGCTAAAGATGTAGTTGCTCAAATTGCACCCGTTGAAAATGAGAATGAAGAAAAAAGCTCTAACGAAGGAAACAAGAAACTAGCCCCAAAAAAACCAATGTAGCACCTTACAGGGAAGTTAGTCGGTTAGGAGAATTTAATCAAAAGAAAAAGCGACATTGTTGGAATTGAGTTAAAGCGGCTTGACCAACAGAAGAAAACTAAAAAAGCGATTCGAGGAAGCGATATTATTCGAAAGTTGATGTCATGAGGTACACAACTTCTTATTTTGGAAATTGAAAACAAAAACTTGGATGTCACTATAGACAATCATGACAACTTTATCTAAGGAGAAGAAGAAAGAAAGCGATCTTGAAAGAAGTAAAAGAAATCAAAGATAAGCTGCTGGATACTTTGATCAACATCGGAAAAATAACCATTGAGTGCAAGCGGAAAGAATGAAACTCAAGGCAGGCTCAAGAACCTCACCCCAATGACTTACATGTCGAGTCTTGATGATGGAAAACACACTTAAAGGTCTGCCGTAGCCCAAACCATATTGGCATCCAACCAATAGCATCTGAGCGCCAATCCCTACGAGTATGCTCTCAAGGATGATGCCAATAAAGGGAAAGATAAAGTGAGGATATATTAAAGTCAATCTTTGAAGATTTGGAAGGGTTCTTGGAGATATTGATGAAAAAGCGCGAAACTAAAGAATGCGAGTTGATCGACCGATGAGAAATGGAGGCCCGATAATCAAGTTTCCAAATCTTCTCAAAGTCTTGCATTAAATCCTCGGTTATGCAGAGTTGTTTAAGAAAATGCCCATATTGAATAGAAACCGGAGAAAAAGCCTTGGACAAATTCTTATAGACAAAGAAAGTTTTCTTCACTACATCAAGAAACTGAGCAAATGGGAAAAAATGGTACCTTAAAAACAACTGAAGAAAATGCTAAAGAAACTAAGTTAGCATCAACTAGACAAGTTATTGAAGAACTCACAACCAATGAAGAACTTAGAGGAAGCATGATGAGATTCACAATTCTTTATAAAAGTATGTTCTTTGGAAATACACCAATGGCTATGGCATGGAAAATGCGGACAAACATCAACAACCTAGATTTTGATCCAATATATGAGTCAATGAAAAAATCATTGAAACTATGACAAAATGGTTGAGAGTTAGCGAGGAAAGAAGGAAGAAAAGTGAAAGCTAAGCGACACGAGGATAAGTTAGAAAAATTAGTAACGACTTAGAATCGGTTTTCGGTTCAAAAATTGTACTCTCATACTCATGTAACTCCAAGTATGAAATGAATAAAGTTCAGTTCAATGTGTTTTATTTTACTTTTGTCATATCTTTTGCATTGTTTTTAAGGATGGTATTGACATCATAAAAAAGAGAAATTGTTGGAAATAAAATTTAGTTTTGATGGCGATTCATCCATTTGTTTATTTGTTCAAACCCCGTTGATGAAGTCTTTGAAATTAAATTTGTTATAGTGCAAAGCAAAAGATATCTAGAAAATGTTTGTATAGGTTTTATTAGAGTAATTGTTGTATAGGTTTTATTAAGAACTCCTCTAAAGTACTCATTGAAAGATCAAGAAATCTTACAAGTGTTTACGAAGCTAACGAGAAATCATCAAGTCAAATAACACTTGAAGAAAAAGAGCTACTTGCACTTATTATGTACATCAAGAAGAAAAGCTCAAACCCACAAGTTGAATCACTTTCTTGATTCAAGTCTCAACTTTGTTTATATAAAGGTTTAGGCGTGAAACACCAAGGCAGTGTGAAGGGCGAGTTGAGAGTGCGATTAGGAAAAGCGTGTTGTTGTGAAATGGTGAAGAGGCAATACTATCCTTCAAGGACCAGTGGAGCAGACTTAGTGATACAACAATTAAACATGTTAAGGACTAAGGCTCGAAGATTGTGAAACTAGGGATTAGTCAAGGACAATCGTTATTTACTTCGTGTCTTGTAACGTTAACTCAAGAACTTAATGAATTTCCTCCATCATTATAGGAGAAGAGTGGGTGACATGATTACACCACAGAACACTATAAACTTTGTCTTATTTACTTTACGCATTTACTTACAATATTTTGTATACATGTTTGTATTTGTTTACTTTATCTAGTTTTGCACAATTAGAAACACACCATGATGGCCCAAGTTCACACAACATATTTCAAGATAACTTAATAAGCGATATTACATATATATATATTAAGATCATAAAAGACTTTAAATAATTTATTCCATTTGCATTTAGCTCGATTGTGAAAAAAGTTAGTCGGACTTTTTCGGCTTTCGATTATTTAACTCAATAATCTTTTAATATACGATTCACTTAAAAGAAACAAAAGTTTTAGAGGACAAGTTTATTCAAACCCCTCCCCACTAAACTTGTCACAAGCCTTACAAGGGACCATCAATGGCGATTGATTAGGTTGACCCCAAAGGTGGTTTTCTAGCCTGGTATGAGGAAAGTAGATTAATCGCCAACAAGCCTTTGATAATATTAGGGATCAATGTCTTCACCATCTTCCTCTTCCTTACCAATCTTGTTGTTGTATTTTATGAATCTTGATTGGTTGCTCCCCAACATCCATAATCAACTGAGAAGATCTAGTGTGTATCTTATGTGAATACCATAAATTCCATCCTTAGATCTGGATACTTCCATTCCCAAGAACAATCTTAGTTATCCCAAATATTTACTTCAAACTCAATTTTTGAGAAGTTTCTTAAGATGACTAATCGCTAAGCTGATTGTTTCCAATGATGAATATGTCATCTACAAACACAATCGAGAATAGTGATCTGCTTGATTCAAAGTGTTTGTAGAACATAGTGTGATCTTCTTGCCCTTAAGTGTAGCCATTTCCTTTGATGGAAAGTGTGAATCTTTCAAACCATAAATAGATTTCTTGATCTGCATACCTTGTCAGCGATGTAAAATTGTCTTGTGATATTTTGTTGAGGCACATCCACTCCTCAAACCCAACTCCACTATTTCCCCAACCGGAGCATATAAAATGAAGCCAAAAATATAGTGAACATTTTAGAGCGTTTTGGGGTTCGGGGTTCAGAGCTCAACACGTTTCTCTTCCCATAAACTAATACGCATGTTCCATTACACACCTTCCATTCTATTAGAATAGCAAATGCTATAATAATTACAATGATACAAGAGAGAATAAAAGGTGCTTGGAAGGCTTCATTAAACCATGCAAAAAACGTCATGATGAGTTGGTCAGGTGGTAATTCTTGTGAGCATTATAACAGGAGGTTACGGGTTGAGTCGATGAAAGACAAAGGTGTGCGTGCGTCCGTGATTGGCAACTCCGCATCATTTATCAATATGCATAACAGAAAAATAAAGCTCCTTCATGATTTCCCAAACGCTCTAAATTATAAGAGAGCATCAATTCTCCAGAAAGATATCAGCATCAATTGTAACAAAGGTCGTCCATCAAAGGTCCTTCAATCAAGGCATTTCTCACCTTTTCCTGAGACAGAGCCAGACCAAATCTCACAAAATTAGCCAGTGAAAAAGTACTAGAAAGCATGCAATAGAAGGAAAGCATGAAAATGAAAAGGAAACGGAAAGAACAACTAAATAATATTGTCCTCTGACCTCAAAACAGCCCAATAAAACATCAGTGTCTTCAAGATACACAGGTGGTCCTCCTGGTTCTAAAGTGCAAATTTCCACTGTTGGACAATGATAATATTCATTTAAAAATCCAGGAATATTGCAAAGGTTTAGTACAAAAGAAAAAGAAGAGGACGGGAAGAAACAAGAGAGATATAAAGTTTCAAAATACCTTGGAAAATTCCTCCTTATCAATGGCCAGTTTCGATAGAAGTCGTACTTTAACCTCAGCTAATGTTTCATCATCACGAAAAACAACGACAATAAAAGGTTTCAAGGATACCTTCATCATTGTGCAAAAACAACATGAAATATTAGTTTAAAAATTAAACCACAAAAGTATAGCCCCTGTCAGCAAATTAAACTAGCATCAACATCCACCTCTCCACGTACGATGAAATTTAAAAATACCTCTCCACCATCTGTCTTGGTAAAATGGTAAACTTGTACCAAATGAAGACCACGATCAAGTTTGTTTTCTTCTGGGACCTGTAAGGGTTATAGACAATTTGATGTCAATGTTACTAAAGCTGCCCCGTATCATGTACTGCATATAACGCACTTCAAAAATTAAAGGTAGTGTGTATTAACACAGTAACAGACCCATATGAGTGAAAAATAGTACTAAAAACATAAAGTAAGCAAGCAAACCGCTAATTAGAAGAAGATGAAACAGGAACATGAGATGCTACAGATTATTAGACTTAAGGAGCATAAGGATTACAAAATTTCGATGGCACAAATAAAATTTCAATTATTCTACTAGTTTAGCCTTATTTTAATCTATCTCTTCATTCTTTTTTCATCCTATAATAGAAAAACTGTAATTTTTTGCTCATTCTAGCATAAGCTCGTCAGGCAACGACTATTTTTAAAGTTTAAATATGGTTTCTCAATGTCGCTAAGTATATGTACATTGTTTAAGTGTTCTTTCTGTGTTTTATTAGAAAGTGACACATTTATCCTAGAAAACAACACAAGGCGACACCTTTTCAGGATCAAGTCGGTGAACCCTCCCCTAGCGTCTAGGCGATGCCTAGACAGCGCCTTAACTAGTATGTTAATTAGTGGCTAATTAGTTTGTAATCTCTCTTAAGGAGTTTTCCACTTGTTAATATGTCCAACTAGCCCTGGTACAGTAAATTCTGTCTCAATCCTACCAACCGTTGGATTTATCCTAGTTATATAAAGGAGTTTTGTTGTAATAGACAATAAGAACATTTTCTTATCTTGAATACTTCTCCCTTTCTTACGATTTCATAAAGTTTTGGTATGCTCCTCTAAAGTACTTTCTTTTACGGATTTTTTTCATCGAACTCTTTTGCTCATCTCGTATGACCGTATCAAATTAGTAGCATGTTTGTGTTTACAATGATGTTGCTCAAGATTTACCGTCTAAAGTATCTATATTTTGCTTCCCCTAATTTTTGGTGTGCAAGTATGGTAAGTGTGGAAATAAGCAAGAAGGGGAGAAAAAGATAAACTCTTATTTAAGAGTTTTATCGAGTTACATAATGATCATTAGATTAAATAGAAAGGACCCAACCAGCTAGAAAAAGCCATGATGCAGACAGGTAACGGCTAATGCTGATGAAAGCCCCAGGCCATAATGGTCCAGACAGAAGAAAAAACTAATTAAAGCTAAATAAAGGCATTAGGATTAAAGTAGCGGACATTTAATCACTAATTAACTATAAGAGAAATAAGACAACAACATATTTCAACACTCCCCTCAAGGTTGTGTGTGTAAATGTCAATGCATCAACCTTTGTTGTGAAGATGTTGGAAGACTTGATTGTTATTTGCCTTGGTAAGAAGGTGCGCTATTTGATCATTGGAGGAGACATGATGAAGAAGAATGTCCCCTTTGTCAATCTTTTCTCTTATAAAGTGTCTATCCACCTCAATTCAAATTTGTTTAGTCTTGTCATGTTGAGTAGGATTTTCAACAATGCAAAGAAGCGAAATGTTGTCACCACAATGATTATATAGGTGTAGGAATAGAAACCCAATTTCAGACCATTAGTTTCCTAATCCAAAGGCCTTCACAGATACACAGAGCAAGAGCTCTCAACTCGACTCTGCCTTTACTTACAGAAACCACATTATGTTCTTGCTCATCCAAGTGTGACCAAGTTTCCCCAAATGTAGGTGCGATAACTAGAGATAATTTCCTATCTGTGATATCACCAGCATGTCGACATCGGTGTAGATTTTGACCTCTCTTGAGCTATTCTTCTTGAACATCGGACCTTGCCGAGATTTTCTTTAGGAATGCGAAGAGAGTATACCACGACTGCATGTGTTTCTCGGTTAGTCTATGCATGAATTGGTGACCATTCCCACGACAAAACTTATATCCGGCCTTTGGGATGAGTAACTAATCTTTGATACCTCCCTTGTCCACAAGGGGCTATCCTTTCCTTGCCAAGTTTGAGACACAGCTCAGCGAGGGGTGTTAAGCGAGTTTGCACCACTAACATCCTGTTTCTTTTAGAAGATCAAGGGTATATTTCCTTTGGGACATGGAGATCCCGTCTTTATTTACGCATTCGAGAAAAATATTTGAGGTACTGGGTCTTTTATTTCAAACTCATTTCCCGGAAGAAGCCTTCATTTTTACGATCTCAGGAAGATCATTTCGAAAGTATGATATCATCTACATAGACAACTAGGATGGTGATTCCCCCAGGTCTAGTAGATTTGGTAAAAAGTGTGGTTAGAGTGGCATTGATGGAAGCCATGGTGATCATAAACTTAGTAAACCTCCCAAACCAAGCCACTAGGAGATTGCTTTAGTCCGTAGAGGACTTTTTAGCATACAAACATCTCTCTTTCTTCCGAGTTTTCAAAACCGGGAGGTAAGTACATGAAAACTTCTTATTTAAGATCACCCGTTCAAGAAAGCATTCTTGATGTCTAGTTGATATAGTTGCCGGTCCATGTTCACAACAATGCTCATTAGGACTCTTATAGTGTTTAACTTAGCCACAAGGGCAAAGGTTTCATATTAGTCAATCCCGTAGGATTGAGTGAAGCCTTTGCAACAAGCTTTGGCCTTGTATCTGATTAAGAGATCCATCGACATTGCATTTAATGGTGAAGATCCACTTACACCCAGCTTGGTTTTTTCGGTGGGGAGTTTGGTAATTTCACGTATGCCATTTTATTGAGGCATCCATTTCCTCTTTTATGGCTTTCCTCCATTCGAGGGCAACTTGTAGCATCATGCACATTTTTGGGATTTGGGCGGTATCCAAATCTCACTGTAAATGCATGGTACTTAGGTGTCAAGTGATCATAAGACACAAAGTTGTAGATGGGGTGTGAAGTTCGACTTCTTACCCCTTTCTTTTGCAATAGAGTCCTTATTTATAGGATTATTAATTTCATGACCTTACGAGGAGTCGAGTCATGATCATCATCTTAAGTAGAAGAATTCTCTTGTTGTTGAAATTGATCCTTGAGAAGATTGATCATCTTACGAAGTGTCGGAAATCTTTGTTAGAAATAGGGTATCTTCTTGAGGGTGTTGAGAGGTAGCTTCCTCTTTCTGGAGTAAACAATGATGTTATTCTTTGGGAACATTCCTTGGTTCATCATTGTTAGCATCTCTTGTTTTTGATGTTTTCACAAGGAGGTTCGATATTTTACGAGTCATTACGGCCACTCTCGTGGTGAATTTGAGTGTGATCGGTGACCTCGAGGTTCATAAACTTGAGTTTCCTCGGATATAGGACCCTCGATATTCCATGTAGCATTATATTCTTGAAAGTTCTCCCCACGAGGTTTAATCTTATAGAAGGGTTGTTCTTACATGAAAGTAACATCTTTAGAATTGTAGAACTTTCTTGTAGAGGCGATAGCATTTGTACCCATGTTAGAAGGGTGAGTAACCAACAAAGATGCATTTTATAGATTTAGGATCTAGTTTTCCTCTATTTGTGTATGTATATGTACAAAACTTGTACAACCAAACACTTTGAGGTAAAGAGTTCAAGAGGTGTGAATGAGGATCTTGTTTCGATTAACACCTCAATAGGTGTTCTAAACTTCAAAACTCTTGAGGCATTCTATTTATGAGATAGGTGGTAGTTAAGGCGCCTCCCCCATCTGAACTTAGGCACTTTCATGGTGGACATGATGCTTCTTGCCACTTCAAAAGGTGCTATTCTTCCTTTCGACAACCCGTTTTGTTGGGGGTATCCACAAATCTTGATGTGAGCAATTCCGCACCGGTGAAGAAAGATTTGAGACTTTTCTCAAAATATTCTACTGCCATTATCGATTTTAACACCTGATTTGATTATCAAATTGGTGTTTTATCATAGCAAAGAAATTTTTGAAGATAGTTCCAGATTCGACTTCTCTTTTAAGAGAAGCAACCAAGTTATTCTGCTTTGTGATCATCAATGGCCCGACAAACCATCTTTTGTCGGTGATGGTTTTGTTTTTGAAGGGCCCTATATGTCACTGTGAATAAGAGTAAAAGGTCTAGATGGTTGATATTGGTTGATAACCGATCTTAGAAAACACAGATCTAGTATGTTTAGCAAGATGACAAATTTCACAGTGAAAGGAATCAATATATTTTCCATTAAATAAAGTAGGGTACAATTTCTTCAAATACACAAAACTTGGATGTCCTAGTCTAGAATGAAGAAACATAATATTATTACTGACTAGGAGTAGAAACAATGCTATTAAAGCCTTTATAAGAGACAACAACGCAGGATAGGTCTTGAGAATGAAAAGTCGGACACAACTTGACACTTGCCATTCATTTCCTTGAATTCAAATCCACGAAATTTGCAGACCATTAGTACAAAAAATCACATTACAATGGGTGTCCTTAATGAATCTACTATGGATAAAGGTTACCTTTGCGGGTTAGGAACAAAAGAACACCACCATTTAAGGTGATGTTTTTATCAATATAAACAACTGCGAATCCCGGTAACTTGGGATACAAAACCATCGACTATCTTGACATTATGAGGAACTTTACATCTGGAAATAGAGGTAAATACTTTAGGATTTCCAGTCATATGATTGGAAGCCCCAGAGTCAACAATCCATAAACCTTTAAGACAAAATTACTAGGGTAAGAAGAGGCACCTGAGACACATGTTCCATGGAAGAAGCGAGTGCATTGCCCTTTATTTTGTGAAGACAAAAGCCTCTTGAGCTTGATTTGCTCATTCTTGAAGCGGACATCAGATTTTTGTTCCTCACGGTTGCACATTTCCTATGCTTTCTGCTCATGATTACCTTAGAAGATTTCGATTAGGAGGTCCCAATCCTTGGTATGACCAGTTCTTTTGCAGTGGTCACACCAAGGTCCGTTGCCTTTTGGTTTCTGTGGTTGTGATAGAGTGTTTATAGTGAACATGGCATTTGTTTCAAGATGAGTAGTGTGAAGTGCAGTACCCATCATTAATATCTTCTGCTTTCCTCGTGCACGATTTCAACAAAAGCAGTTTTGATGGATGGTAGGGGTTTCATCGAGGATTCTTCCCACAACATCATCAAGATTGGGATTCGACCCATGAGAAATTTGAAAACCCTCCTTTGGTCTTTCATGTCTATATAAATCTTAGCATCTTGACAGTACCAAGATATCATTTCAAGGCAGTCAAGTTGTTGCCAAGATTTTGTGAGTTGTAATGTCAGTAACACAGAGATCTCTTTGTTTGAGATCTTGTAATTTTACCTCGACCCATAAATTTGAAGTATTATCTTGTTTGGAGTAGAGTTCGTGATTCTTGACCATATTTCTTCAACGATATCATACAAGATAAAGTTTTTGTAGTATCATGGTCATAGACCACTGAGAGAGTGAGACATTACCAAAATTGTTTTCAACCCTCCATTTTTTATAGGATGGTTGATCGGCCTTAGGAGCCTTACTTTCTCCAGTAAGATACTCCTCTTTGTCTTTGCCGATGATGTACAACTTGATAGATCTTGACCATTGAAGGAAGTTCTCACTACCTTTGAGTTTGTGAGAAGAGATAGATAGCATTGAGGATTCAGTGTTCCAGGAGAAGTTCATAGAACTTTCCTCCCTTGATTTAACATTTGAAGATTGCTCTTTTGCCATTTTTGAGATTATTTGAAAAATTAAAAAATTGTAGGCTCCGATACCATGTGGAAATAAGCAAGAAGGGAGAGAAAAAGATAAACTCTTATTTAAGAATCTTATCGAGTTATATAATGATCCTTAGATTAAATAGAAAGGACCCAAACGGCTAGAAAAAGCCATGATGTAGACAGGTAACGACTAGTAACAGTAGAAACTGGGCCATAATGGTCCAGACAGAAGAAAAAACTAATTAAAGCTAAATAAAGGCATTAGGATTAAACTGACAGACATTTAATCACTAATTAATTATAAGAGACATAAAACAACAACATATTTCAACAGTAAGACTTGAACAGGCTTGCATGGGTTTAGTGAGAAGAGTCAAAGGGAGGTATAGAGGAGGAAGAAGATGGTGGAGGCGTCATTGAGAAAGGACATGGCGTCATGAAGGAGTGGTGGTGATGATGGAGGAAGAGGATGGTGAAGTTTTGAGCAAGAGCATGGTAGCATCAAGGAGTGGTGGTGGTGATGATGGGGGAGGAAGAATTATTTTTGTCTCAGTCAATATCTAAGAACATGAAGAAATTATTACAAATATGCAAATACGAAATAGCAGGAAACACCTTAGCAGTAAGAACGTTTTTATGGCTTTTGAAAACAATTTCACACCAATCAATACTTGATTTTTCAGAATGTTAACTTTTGCTAAGTTTTCCAAGAAGCATTTCAAACACTAATTCAAATTCCATCCTTGAAGACTTAATTCTCTAACAAATAGCAATAGCAATCGCAATGCCGAAACTCTTCCCTTTATACTGAGTTCAAAATCATCCTGAATATTTGTGTCAACCGTTGTCTCAATTTGAAAAGCATATTCATCAGCTCTATTGATACAGTTTGCAAGATTGTTTTCATGTCATCGTGACAAACCTCTTCTAACGCCACAATCCTAAACATTCCCCTCCCGTTAAAATAAAGGACCAAAAAATCAAGACATTTAGAAGAAACAACTTTACATTCATGCAACAAGGACTGATGGGAATTAGATGCAATACAATGGGGACAATATTGAAGATGATAAGAAAAGAGCAAGGTAATTTCAACTAAACCTGCTGCTTTGAATGTGGATAGTCATAAGCAACTTCATCAACGGTCTTCAAATGTTCTTGCTTAGGGTGATCAGGAAGAACTTTGTAGTACAAGACATTACAAATCTATCATAACAAAGTGTTTTCATTCATGATTCAGCATAATTAAATATCACTACAAGCCAAAAAGTGACCAAAATTAAGAAGTGTAAATATAGGTACCTTCGTTGATGTCCAAAGTAAATCAAAAGGCAATTAGTGGATTGGGGGCTTATGAGTATACCAGAAGGTTTGTTTAAGAAACAATCATGTTGGGCGAGCCTGATTCTGGTGTGGTCCACGTGCAGTTTATTAGAAACTCTACCCACTACAGCAGTATACGGATCGCGATATCCGCTACATTTTTATTTAAAAAAATTAGCTTACTATTACAAGCAATTGTTAAAGTTTCCCAGAAAATGCAAATAATAAGACATGCACTTACAGCTCTAGGATAAACACTTTATCTCTGTTATGCAGATTTTCTCTCCTTTTTTTCGACGGGTCTTGGGTAGATTTAAAACTGAACCACCTGCAACAAAATAAGTAGGCAAAGCCAAACAGAAGGAAAAAATAGATGAGAAAATAACCAAAACATATAACTAATTGTTGAACCGTCTTGGTTAATCATTGCAAGCAAAAGAGACCCCAAAAAAAATGCAAAAGCGAAACTATGCCAATCAACGACATAGTCTGATAGTCAAGACAAGGCTGATAAAATAACAGATAAAGATAAAATAATTGAAGAGGACAAGGAACCGATTTGGATACACCTTGATGAATCCTTTTGTATTTTGAATTAGATAAAGATAGCAGGAGTTTGAACTTCTTAGGGCACCATCCCTCTTACGCTTTCAATTGTATAAGTAGGGCAAAGTGTGTTTCAATAAACAACAAGAGTTCTGTTCAATCTTTTGCTATTTTGAAAACTTCTTTATGGTATTAGAGCTATACAGAACTCTACCCTAAAATCCTCGTCACAAACTTGAGTGTGTCTCACCTTCGATGTCTACTACAATGACAAAAGAATCTGAGCTCACCATTAAACAATTTCATCAGTGCTCAAGTCTTGTCTCGATCAAGCTGAGTTTCTGAATTACCTGTTATGGAGATCACAAGTGATCCCTTGATTCAAGCCTGGGCATTTATCATCACGTAACCACAGATGATAAACCTGAAAAAACGATCTAGAATGATAACGAAGAAGAAATTGACAACTCTGCACATCGAATCTGGAGTGTCAATGATGGACTCCTCACTTCATGGCTCCTTGGCACAATGAAATAGAATCATCAGCTTAGTCCATGAAGAAGAGGCTATACAGCATTCCAAGTCTGGTCGTCTTTGGACAGACAACTACTTCCTCATACATTTGAAAAGGAAGGGAACCTGAAAAACATGCTGATGGGAATAAAGAAAGGATCCAGATGAGTTGAAGAGTACCTGAGGGATTTAAATCCATCTGTGACAACTTGGCTGCCATAAAGCCAGTGGCAGAAATGGACAAGGTGTTTCAGTTTGCACATGGGTGCCATCAAGGTGTTTCAGTGAATACATGAGTTTCAGAACAACCATGTTGACAAAACCACCATATCCCACGTTTAACCAAATTGTCATGGCCTTACAAGGGTATGAACAAACAATGACCACACAAAAGGCAACTCAGACAGAAGCAGTAGATCATACACAGGCCTTTTCACTCAGAGAGAATGTGGGAGAGGTAGAAGAGGTGACCAGGCGCAATGGTTTAAATTCTAGAAGCGGAGAGGATTCACATATCTTTGGATCACACAACTCAAATTGATTAGCCCCTGCTCAACATAGGCCAAATTCAAGCAGTGCAGGCAGGTACAACCAATCTTCCACCTTGAACGATGAACCTATCTGCCGGATATGTGGGAAGGCAAATTGTTGAGAAAAGAGGCGATTTGGTCTTTTTCTTTGTTTAAAATGAGTGCAATAGGGTTTGTTAGGACTAGTAGCCGTTGTTTCCTTTATTAGAATATTACATGTCTTGATTTTATATTATTGTGATTATAACAGTAATCTTAATTGATTCCTAAAATCAAGAATTCAATTCGAGAGAAGGCTCTGAGTCTCTACCTATTTAAATCAAGTCTCTATCATTGTAAAATACTTTTCTAAGAAATAATAAAATAATTTCCTTCCTTACTTTCATAACATGGTAGCGAGCCTAGGTTCAATCAAGAATCCTAGATCAAAATGTATCTCGAGCATGAATGACCAGTAGGCGAGTTCCGGCTCTTCAAATCGATCATCTGGAGTCACAACTCCGGGAGGAGTAGGAGATGATGGAAATTCCACCAATATCTCACTACGATTCTTGTATCTCGAAGGTTAAATGAAGCATCGACTTTAGTTGCAACCACGATAAATGACGGAAAAGCGGGGAAGCAAAAGATGTGGTGTGATCATTGTAAAAAACAAGGTCACACAAGGGAAATCTGTTGGGAATACATGGAAAACCCCAGCTGGAAACCAGGGAATCGGTACAATGGTGGAAGAGACAACGGCGAGGGCCGTCGGGTGTCATCGAACCAAGTGAAAGGTCTGCTGGGCGGTTTGTCTCTCACAAAGGAGCAATTAGACCATCTAAGCCAACTCTGGCCAATCACAACAAACCTCAATACAACCTCACTTGGATCTGGTAATGTCTTTGCCACTTTCCATTCATAAATCTCACCCACGATACACCTTTGGATCATTGATTCGGTGCAGCGAGATCACATGACACATGCCTCACGAAAAATTTGACTCTATTTTTCCATGTGGGAAATCAAAGGGTTAAGATAGCGAGATGGATCTATGTTGTCATTGCGAGCGAGGATCATTACTATCTCACCAAATTTAACCTACATAATGTGCTTCGTATCCACTAAATTATCTGCTGTCGATTTACATTAATAAATTGGTCTCGAGACCAATTGTAGAGTGATGTTTTACGCCATTGGTTGTAAGTTGCATGATGTGACTTTGGGGAAGGAGATTGGCGATGCTAAAGTCGAGAATGGTCTCTACATTTTGGAGGAAAAAGATCAATGCCAGGAATAAGGAAGAACTAAGGAGTGCTTGTTACCACTCATCCATTGTGTCCAATAATGAAATCATGATGTGGCATGCTAGATTAGGACACCACGGCTTTAGTTATATGAAAAAAGCTGTTTCTAACCTTTTTTTAAATAAAGGATTTACGAATTTCATTGTCAAATCATGAATTATCTAAGCATAAAAGGAGTGTCTATGTTTCTCAACCATACAAACCAACCAAACCCATCACACTCATTACAGTGATGTTTGGGGTCCGTCAAGCGATCCATTGTGAATGGTAAGAGGTGGTTTGTGTCTTTTATTGATGATCATACTCGTGTATCACAGGTTTTATTTGTTAAAAGAAAAATCGAGGTTGAGCAGGCTTTTAAAATCTTTTATAACATGGTTAACACTCAGTTCCACACTAAAATAGAGATCCTCGAGCAGACAATGGAGCAGTACTATAATAAAGTTTTAAAGAGTTTTTTTTTTTGAAAAAAATTATCCATCAAAGCTCGTGTGTCAATACACCACAACAAAATGGTGTATCGAAAGGAAAAATAGACACTTGCTTGAGGTGGTTAGATCCGCTTCTTGCTTTGAGGTGCCACTAAGTACCTTTGGGGAGAAGCTTTGCTCACGGCGATGTATCGATCAACAGACTCCCTCGAGGAGCATTGGTTTTGAAAAGCCATTGGAAAAGCTGAAAAGAGCTTTCTGAAACTAGGCGATCCAAGAACTTCCTATAAAAAAATTTGCATTGCATTACTTTTGCTCACACATCTGATCGGGGGTAAACTTGACCCAAGGTCCACAAAATGTATGTTTGTAGGATATTCCTCTAACAAGAAGGGATATAGGGTCTTTGATTTCCAAAAACAAAGGTTATTGAAACAATGGATGTCACCTTTTTGAAAATAAAATGTATTGCAATCGACATCATCTTGAGGAGAGTATTTAATGAACCAAGAAGATAGTCTTGATTTTCAATACAACCAATTTAGGGTTGACTTACAGTATATCACATCACATCATGAAGAAGTAATGGATAGACACAATGATGAGAGGCGTGCAGGCGACTGGGGACAACTCAACCCCAGGACACCCGATCGAGGCAACAAAATTCCAAGGTCTCACTTACTTGGGAGGTATCCTAAGTCCAAAATGGGGAGATCTTGAAGTTCGATTGCTTTCAAGATCGAACAGAACTACCATTTGAGCAAATGGGCGGCGATGGCGAGAATACAACAACGACTCACGCACTCTACCACACAAAGAAAGCAGAAAAACTCCCAAAGCGGTTTACGAATCCATAATCCAACACACAGTACCAACTCAAATCCAGAGACAACTACTCTGCAAAACCAAAATGAAGAACTCATGCTTGATGTTTCAATAGCCATCGAGAAAACCAACTAGGGAATGTACTAAACACCACAGGTACCTATCCAAAACTACAAACTACAAAAATCTCTCTCCACATAAAGCCTTTATCTACAGCATTTTAGAACTAGGGGTGTACGAATGTGCGGATAATCCGAAAACCGTGCGAACCAGGAGTAGTTCGGTTCGGTTGATTCGGTTAATAAGTCTTCTGGTTCGGTTTTGATTTTCAAAATGGAAAAACCGAAATTTTAGGTTCGATTCTGATTAGTCTTTGTAAATTATCGAACCGAACCGAAAACCGAAAACCGAACCAAAAACCGACCGAAATCAAACCGTTTATATCGAACGAAACCGAACCAAAACCAAATAGGAAAATCCAAAGCTGTTTATAACCATATAGTGAATCAAGCTGCTTTGTAATTGTATAATTTGGATGAAATTTGGTTATTTTGGTTTGGTTTTGATTAATCAACGGTTATTTTGGTTGATTCGGTTTCTTTACAAGCGGTTCGGTTTTAGGTTGATTTTCAATTAACGAAAATTTTGGTTAACGAACCGAACCGGTTATTCGGTTGGTCGGTTCGGTTTTCTTTTGCAAGCGGTTCGGTTTGGTTCGGATTTTCAATTAACCGAAAATTTTGGTTCGGTTTGATTCTGACCATTAACCGATCCGAGGCGAGACCGTGTACACCTATTCGAACACAAAATTCCTTCCAACATCATGAGGCTCACAGAAGTTCTGAGTGGAGGGCGGTTGTGCATGAAGAACTTAAAGCATTGGTGAAAAATGACACACAGGAATTGGTGGAGAAACCGGCGGGGAAAAAACCGAGTGGGTTGTAGATGGATATTTACCATCAAGCACAAGGCTAATGGTGAGATTGAAAGATACAAGGCTAGGTTGGTGGCCAAGGGATCTGATCAGGACTTATGGAATTGACTACTCTGAGACATTCTCTCAGGTGGCTAAGCTAAATCTTTGTAAAATTGTTTTCTCTGTGGCGATAAATTTGGATTGGCCACTTGTACCAGTTGGATGTGAAGAATGCCTTCCCAGTGGGAATCTGAAGGAGGAAGTGTACATGGACTTGCCTCGGGGTTTGATCTTAAAAATCCACAGGAAGGTGTGCAAGCGAGAAAATCAACTGTATGGTTTGAAACAAAGTCCCGAGCTTGGTTTGATAGATTCGAGGCGGTTCATACAAAGGTGCGATTCAAGCAGGACATTCGATCACACCTTGTTTGTAAAGAAAGGAGTAGGGAACAAGGTATTATGCTTGTTGTGTATGTGGATGACATTATACTCACGAGGGGATGATAAGTGGGATTGAACAAGTGAAGAAGGAGATGAAAGAAGAATTTGAAATCAAAGACCTAGGAAGGCGAAGTACTTAGGGAATGGAGGTGGCTAGATCGAGCAGGGAATGGTGGTATCTCAAAGAAAGTATGTTTTGGACTTCTTATGAAGCAGGATTGTTGGGATGTAAACTTTTGCTAGTACACTATGGAGGCTAATCTGAAACTTACAAAAGGACGGATAATGAGGAAGAAGTGGGCCAGAGAACAATTCCAGAGGCTTGTGGGAAAGTTGATATATCTAGCTCACACTCGGCCTGACATATCATATGCTGTGGGGATGGTCAGCCAGTTTATGCATTCCCCTAGTCAATCTCATTATCAGGCAGTCATCAGAATTATCAGGTATCTGAAAGGGACTATTGGAAAGGGGCTAATGTTCAAAAAAACCAAAAAAAGAGGGGAAGAAGTGTTTCTTGATTGAGGTAGGTTGGAGCAAGGGCGGCGGGTCAACTACAGTCTTGCACATTTATGCAGGGTAATCTTGTAACTTGGAGAAGCAAAAAAGCAGGCAGATGGTTGCAAAAAGTACAACGAAGCGAGTTTAGAGCCATGGCACATGGAATGTGAAGAACTATGGGTAAAAGGGTGTTAGAAGACTTGAACTTGATCAGGAACTACCTACAAATTATCTTGTGATAATAAAGCTGCAATTGACATTGCAAATGATCGATTCAACATGATAGAACCAAGCATGTTGAGGTGGGCGGACATTTCACAAAAGAAAAGCTGGAAAATGGTGTTATATGCATTCCGCTTCATGCCATCAGTTCAACAAGCAGCCAGATGGGTGACTAAGGCCACTAATGAAGCGAGAACTTTGAAGAGTTTATGAGCAAGTTGGGCATGATCAACATCTATGCTCAACTTGAGGGAGTGTTGAGAAAAGAGCGGTTTGGTCTTTTCTTTTTGTTTAAAATGAGTGCAATAGGGTTTGTTAGGACTAGTAGCCGTTGTTTCCTTTATTAGAATATTACATCTTGATTTTATATTATTGTGATTGTAACGACCAATCTTAATTGATTCTAAAATCAAGGAATTCAATTCGAGAGAGGCTCTGAGTCCTCTACCTATTTAAATCAAGTCTCTATCATTGTAAAATACTTTTTCTAAGAAATAATAAAATAATTCCTTCCTTCTACTTTCATAACACAAACCATTCAGCAATCAACTATTGGCACAAGTTAGAGCTACTCCTGTGCGGCTCTGCCAAATGGAGGAGCCTGCAACAAATCAAGCCGCATTGCACATCACAGAACAGACTGAGCCACAGTTCTATGCAGACACACGGGCAACCTCTCACATGATCCAGGAAGGTAAATTATTACATAAACAAAAATACCAAGGCACTGATGAAGTATTTGTAGGTAATGGAAATAGTCTTCCAATTACACATATTGGTAACATGAATGCTGATAATCTGAATTTAAACGATGTGTTAGTGGTGCCTAGGATAACAAAAAATTTGCTTTCTGTTGGTAAACTCACTTCTGATAATCAATGCACTTTTGAGTTTAATGAGTCTAGTTTTGTTGTTAAGGATCCAAACAGGACGACTTTAGCAAAAGGACATAAAGAAGGCGTATTGTATGCACTTGACAGAGAAGTGCAAGAGGCCCTTAGTAGTGAAGATTTGAATAAAACAAGTTCTCTTTGGCACCAGAAGTTGGGACACCCACATTCCAAACTGCTAGGAGTCTTAAAAGGACAAGATAAAATAAAGATTGAGGACTGGACACCAAGACCAAGTGTATGTACTAGCTGCAAGATAGGAAAGAGCTGCAAATTGCCCTTTAAATTGAGGAATAAGATCAGTTCAGCGCCTCTTGAACGCATACACTGTGACCTTTGGGGCCTGCTCTTGTTGAATCAAATCGGGGATATAAATAATATGTAATTTTCATTGATGACTTTTCCAGTTTTACTTGGTTTTACCTTCTCAAACATAAATTTGAATTTCATGATTGCTTAACCAAATTTCAAAGGTTAGTAGAAAACCAATTGAATCACAAGATAAAAACCTTTCAATGTGATGGGGGTGGTGAATTCAGTTTTACAAAATTTCTGGAATATTTATCTAATAATGGAATAGCCCTAAGTGTCTCATGTCCCTATACTCCTAAGCAAAATGGTACTGCAGAAAAGAAAGCATCGCTACATAGTGGAAACAGGATTAACAATGATGTTTCATGCAAATGTACCCTTAAAATTGTGGGTGGAGCGCTTGCAACCTCTGTACATTTGATCAACAGATTACCTTCTACTGTCCTAAGCTACACCACACCTTATACAAAATTGTTTAAATGCTCACCTGACTATAGCTCCTTAAAAGTCTTTGGATGTGAGTGCTTTCCATCATTGAGGAATCAGGTTGCTGCAAAGTTTGCTAAGAAGAGTTACCGTTGTGTTTTCCTTGGATACAGTCCCATTCATAAAGGGTACAGATGTCTTGAACCAAAGTTTAAACGTGTTAACATTTCCCAATGTTGTGTTTAATGAGGAAGTGCTCCCCTACAAACAGTCCACACCTACACATCTTACATATGTGTCATCCTAAAACTGATAAAGTTAGTAATTCAGAGGCTCCCAGTCAAAGAGGATGTTGTTCTGATATAACACATGTGCAGACTGCACATGAACAGGCACATGAGTTACCTAATGAATCAGCACCAGCCACTGAAATTATAGAACAGGAAGAAGTTCCAGAAATTATAAAACACGAAGAAGTTCCTGTACTGGAAAATCAGGAAGAGGTCCCTGTAGCAGCTGAACCAGATGTACCAACAAGACCAGACAGGAGCCGTAGACCACCTGCTTACCTTCAAGATTATGCCCTCACAATGGGGCAGATATCTATTCCTGCTGAACCAAAAAAGTGAAAACAGCTATGAAGGATCAATGTTGGCTGGAAGCTATGGAAGAAGAAATACAAGCCCTACATGACAACAAAAGCTGGGAACTCGTGCCTAAGCCTCCCAACTCAAACATAGTTGGTTCCAAATGGATTTTCAAGGTCAAAACTAATGAAAAAGGGGAAGTAGATAGATACAAAGCCAGCCTTGTGGCTCTGGGGTATACACAACTTCCAGATGTGGACTATGCTGAGACATTTAGTCCAGTCATCAAGCGAACAACTATACGTTTACTCTTAGCCTTAGCTGTCTCACAAGGCTGGATTCTTCAACAACTGGATGTGAAGAATGCCTTCTTACATGGCCAACTCAAGGAGACAGTATACATGGAACATCCCAGGTCACCAGATCATGTGTGTCGCTTGAAGAAATCCTTGTATGGGCTTAAACAAGCTCCTAGAGCTTGGTTTGACAGATTATCACAATACCTATTACATTTGGGGTTCATTTGTAGCAAGGCAGACTCGTCAATGTTTGTTTTGAACTCCTTATCTGTACACCTTATATTAATCATATATGTGGATGACATAATTGTTGCAGGTAACCAACACTCTGTTGTCCAACACCGCTTGTCTCAGTTAAGCAGTGAATTTGCAATAAGGATCTAGGTGTCCTACGCTATTCCTTGGCATAGATAGAAGTCTACATAACATCAGATAGACTATTTCTCACTCAGCAGAAATTTGCACAGCAGTTAATGGACAAAGCTGATATGAGCCATGGCCACATTATTAGCTGTCAAAACAGCTACTTTGAGTCCTGAAGGACAAGGCTACTGACTCCTTTACCTTCAGAAGTATTGTGGGGGCTCTCCAATACCTCACTTTCACGCGACCAGACCTCACACATGCAGTTAACAAGGTCTGTCAGTATTTTTTAGCCCCTACTGAGGAAATCTCAAGTCAAACGTCTACTCGGGTACTTAAAGGGCACATCTAGAGCTGGTCTCCACTATGCTTTCACTGTGCAGATTGGGCTGGCTACCCCTTTAACACGCAGGAGTACAACTGGTTATTGTGTCTTTCTAAGCTCCAATTGCGGTTACTTGGATCACTCATTTGCTACGTGATATGAGGGTCTCTCTACCTTCTCCGGCACAACTTATGTGTGACAATCGTAGTGCACTCTATCTGACTACTAATCCCATGTTTCACTCAAGGTCTAAGCATTTCTCTACCGACTACCATTTTGTTCGAGAGAAAGTTGCAGCACAACAGCTTGTTACAAAATATGTTCCTTCAGAATGTCAACTGGCAGACATCTTTACAAAGCCATTGCTAAATCGGGGATATGAGTTGAGGCCTGCTCCTGTTGAATCAAATCGGGGATAAATACTATTTTCATTGATGACTTTTCCAGTTTTACTTGGTTTGACGTTCTCAAACGTAAATTTGAATTTTATGATTGCTTAACCAAATTTCAAAGGCTAGTAGAAAACTAATTGAATCACAAGACAAAAACCTTTCAATATGATGGAGGGTGGTGAATTCAGTTTTTCAAAATTTCTAGAATATTTATCTAATAATGGAATAGCCCTAATTGTCTCATGTCCCTATACTCCTGAGCAAGATGGTACTGCAGAAAGAAAGCGTAACTACATAGTGGAAACAGGATTAACAATGATGTTTCATGCTAATGTACCCTTAAAATTGTGGGTGGAAGCGTTTGCAACCTCTGTACATTTGATCAACAGATTACCTTCTACTGTCCTAAGCTACAACACACCTTATACAAATTTGTTTAAATGCTTACCTGACTATAGCTTCTTAAAAGTCTTTGGATGTGAGTGCTTTCCATCATTGAGGAATCAGGTTGCTTCAAAGTTTAATAAGAAGAGTTATCCTTGTGTTTTTCTTGGCTACAGTCCCATTCATAAAGGGTATAGATGTCTTGAACCAAAGATTAAACGTGTTAACATTTCCAGGCATGTTGTATTTAATGAGGAAGTGCTCCCCTACAAACAATCCACATCTGCACGTCTTACATATGTGTCATCCTAAAATGAATATCCTAAAACTGATAAAGTTAGTAATTCAGAGGCTCCCACTCAAAGAGGATGTTGTGATGATATAACACATGTGCAGGCTGCACATGAACAGGCACATGAGTTACCTAATGAACCAGCACCATCCACTGAAATTATAAAACAGGAAGAAGTTCCAGAAATTATAAAACAGGAAGAAGTTCCTGTACTGGAATATAGGAGAGGTCCCAGTAGCAGCTGAATCAGATGTACCAACAAGACCAAGCAGGAGCCGTAGACCACCTGCTTACCTTCAAGATTATGCTCTCACAATGGGGCAGATATCTATTCCTGCTGAACCAAAAAAGTGAAAACAGCTATGAATGATCAATGTTGGCTGGAAGCTATGAAAGAAGAAATGCAAGCCCTACGTGACAACAATACCTGGGAACTCGTGCCTAAGCCTCCCATCTCAAACATAGTTGGTTCCAAATGGATTTTCAAGGTAAAAACTAATGAAAAGGGGAAGTAGACAGATACAAAACCAGGCTTGTGGCTCTGGGGTATACACAACTTCAGATGTGGACTATGCTGAGACATTTAGTACAGTCATCAAGCCAACAACTATACGTTTACTCTTAGCCTTAGCTGCCCCACAAGGCTGGATTCTTCAACAACTGGACATGAAGAATGCCTTCTTACATGGCCAACTCAAGGAGACAGTATACATGGAACAACCACCTGGGTTCAGTGATCATAGGTCACCAGATCATGTGTGTCTCTTGAAGAAATCCTTGTATGGGCCTAAACAAGCTCCTAGAGCTTGGTTTGACAGATTATCACAATACCTAGTACATATGGGGTTCATTTGTAGCAAGGCAGACTTGTCAATGTTTGTTTTGAACTCATCATATGTACACCTTATATTACTCATATATGTGGATGACATAATTGTTGCAGATAACCAACACTCTGTTGTCCAACACCTCTTGTCTCAGTTAAGCAGTGAATATGCAATAAAGGATCTAGGTGCCCTCGCTATTTCCTTGGCATAGAGCGATGAAGTCTACAGAACATCAGATAGACTATTTCTCACTCAGCAGAAATATGCACAACAACTACTGGACAGAGCTGATATGAGCCATAGCTCTGCCATGGCCACACTATTAGCTGTCAAAACAGCTTCTTTGAGTCCTGAAGGACAAGGCTACTGACTCCTTTACCTTCAGAAGTATTGTGGGGGCTCTCCAATACCTCACTTTCACGCGACCAGACCTCACACATGCAGTTAACAAGGTCTGTCCGTATTTTTCAGCCCCTACTGAGGAAATCTCAAGGAAGTCAAACGTCTACTCGGGTACTTAAAGGGCACATCTAGAGCTGGTCTCCACTATTTGCACAACAGTCTCTTACGCCATTATATGCTTTCACTGTGCAGATTGGGCTGGCTACCCTTTAACACGCAGGAGTACAACAGGTTTTTGTGTCTTTCTAGGCTCCAATTGCGGTTACTTTGGATCACTCATTTGCTACGTGATATGCGGGTCTCTCTACCTTCTCCGCCACAACTTATGTGTGACAATCGTAGTGCACTCTATCTCACTACTAATCCCATGTTTCACTCAAGGTTTGAGAATTTCTCTACCGACTACCACTTTGTTTGAGAGAAAGTCGCAGCACAACAGCTTGTTACTAAATACGTTCCTTCAAAATGTCAACTGGCAGACATCTTTACAAAGCCATTGCTAAAAATTTCATTTCAACGCTTACGTCACAATCTGCATGTGCTCACAAGCTCCCCCACCAGATTGAAGGAGGATGATAAAGTAAAAGATAAAGATAAAATGAAGAGGACAAGGAAGCAATTCGGATACACAGCTGGGGCGAATACAATTTCAAACACAGAAGAAAATTACAAATACACAGGATAGATATAGAGCCGCAATTCAGTAGATAAATAAATAGATATACCTTGATGAATCCTTTTGTATTTTGAATTAGATAGAGATAGTAGGAGTTTGACCTTCTTAGGGCACCATCCCTTTTATGCTTTCAATTGTATAAGTAGAGCAAAGTGTGTTTCAATAAACAACAAGTGTTATGTTCAATCTTTTGCTATTTTGAAAACTTCTTTTAAAGGCCTTCACATATTATTAACACAAAATTTAGGGAAATATGTGACACAGCAGCTCTTTGCTACCATATCTGGCCATTTGTTAGGCAAAATTTCCAAATAAAGGCACAACAGAAAACACAGAAACTATGAAAAAAATTAGAAGAGCTACATAATGCTTTAACAAAACAAAACCTTATTTTTCACAGAAAAGATAGAAACACATGTAGGGGACATTTTAATCACGTGTAGCAGGCCTGGACCTGGAAACTCTAGGATGAGGATAGCTTCTTTGCCCTATGACAACCTAATCGGCAGCAAAACCTAACTTAACGGCATTATTTGATACGAATCATACAGAAGACGATTAAGTGATGTTCTATAATTACCGTGCGATCTGGCTTATTACCCATGCGAGTTAGATTCCTCTGCACCAAACCATGATGTAGATGTAGATCATCCTGCACCTGATCCATTAAAGTAAATTTTCTACATAAAGATCTTCATCCATGAGACCCAATTTTTCCAAATTGTTGGGATTATTATGGGGATTGTGGGTGCCTGAAACTGCCGTTCGATATTTCACGAGGAACAGGGCAAAAGTGACCAAATATATCCTGTTTTCAAAACAAAAAAAAATTTAAAAAAAAAACCAAAAACTTACGAAAGTTTAGCCTGTAAAATCGATGAATTTGGGACCCGTTCGATAGTTTACCCAAAGTCTCCGTATTCTTACCCGTCTTTCATTCAGCAGCGGCGATACGATACTTTCCGGAATCTCTATTGTGCAATATCAAGGTGTAGTTTCTTTCTTTATATTTGTTACTTTTTTTTTCAGTCATATGCTACTTATCTCCTTCCCGAATCGTCGTGGATATTACAAAGAAAGCTGTGGTAGATAGAAAAACGCTGTTATCGACGCAGGGAATTAGGGAAGTAACCCCCCCTCCCCCTCCTGTCCCTATTTTGAATCAGCTATGGGGAGTGGAGTAATCTGTGGCTCCTACGGTGGCTTAATTTCGGAAGACGGCCCCGATGATTATAGAGTCATTTCTATCTATTCAGAATCTCCTGATGAGAGCGGAACCACCTACCATCGCAGAACATCTATATCAGGCGTTTCTCAGGGTTTGAAAACAGGTTGGTGCTCTGGGTATCTATTTCCCTTTTACTGTACATAAATAAATTGTAAAAATTGGGTGATTTTCGTTTTATATCTGCATTATGGGTTGCCTTAGAATGTCTATCTTCTTGTAATCTAAGCAGTGAAATGCTCTGAAAGCTCGTGGATTGCTGTTAATGGAAAAGAGTGTATGTGCGTGGTGACCCGGGACATTGCTGAGGTTAGCAACTAGCTCCATTCTATAACCTCCTTTTAAGCTTTGGCAAAGGCATATTATGCTCCCTTCTGCTCATTATGAATTCTTCAGCTATTAAGTCACTTAACTACTTCAAATATATACTACATTAATTATGAATTCGATTGTTAAGTCTCTTAAATACTTGACATATATGAACAGGCAAAGTCTGAGAAGCCTGACCTCCTCAAAATTTTCTCTGACTCATTGAGACTGCCGGAGGCTGAAGGTGTGTCATTTTTTTTTTCCTGTTGGCCCTATTTGTGATTTCTTATTAAACGCGTATGTAAGAAAAAAAAAGAGGAATGATTTCTTATTAAACGTATGCGTAAGAAAAAAAGCGAGGAATATATTTTCATACTCGCCCTGAACGTCAAAAGCTCGTTTGTACGTACCAAAACAAGCCAAACTTGCTCATGCGAAATTCAAACATAGGCTTAGGTAGGCTCTTGGTGTTAATGTCTTCCATTTGAAGTTGAAGTTGAAGGAAAAGAGATCATACAGACGAGACGACTCTAGGTTCTAGTTTCTCCTTAATAAAGTGTTTGTCCACTTCAATGTGCTTTTACTATCATGCTTGACAAAAATTGTTGGTGTTGTAAAAGACAGAAGAATCACGAGATTTTTTTCTTGATTCATTTCAGACTCTGCTGACTCTTAAATAGAAGGATTACAATTGGCCTAGGAGTCTTAGAGGATTAAGAATGCTATTCTAGACTAGGAAAGGTTCCCTTGCTTATTACAGAATATTTGATTTATTAGTCAACACTTCCAGAAGTTCTTCACCTTGTAAAGCACCTTAAAATACCTAGAACTCTAATATTAAAAAGATAAAAAAAAACTAATAAAATAAAAAACATAGATTGATTACACTCCCCTCAAGAAGCATAAATGTTGGCCATGCCAAGCTTTCCAATGAAGCCATGAAAGCCTTGTCGAGTCGGTCTTTGTCATGCCATCGGTAATGTGTTTCTTTCATGGTAGATAGTGTACACAAATTACGCCAGCTTCCAGCTTTTCCTTGATGAAATGCCTATCAATCTTTACCGTGTTTGGTCCTATCATGATGGATTGACTAATTTTCTATATCAATGGCTGCCTTATTTTCACAAAAGAGCTGCATTAGCAAGGTGAATGATATTCTTAAATCTTCCTGCACCTGTTTACCCACAATGTTTCACAGATTCCTTGAGCTATAGACCTGAACTTAACTTCCACTTTACATGCCACAACTCATCGTTTCTTACTCTTTCAAGTTACCAGGTTAACCCCACACAAATGTGTAGTAACCCGAAATGGATCTTTTTTCGTTAGTACAACTTCCTTCGGTCTCAGTCTTCTTGAAGTGAATCCCTTGTCCTGGTGTTCCTTTAAGATACCGGAGTATCCTCTGGACTGCTTCAATATGCTTCTACTAGTGAATACATATACTGACTGACGACGCTTACAACAAAGGAAATGTATGATCTGGTGTGTGATAAATATATTAGTTTTCTCACGAGTTTCTGATACCTTTCCTTATCAACAGACATCTTCCCATGTTTAGCCTAGTTTAAAGTTATACTCCATTGGAGTTCCAGCCGGCCTGTATCTCGTCATGCCTGTTTCATCAAGAAGGTCAAGAGTATACTTTGTGAAAGTACTATCCCATCTTGAGACATTGCCACCTCCATACCAACCTCATGGGACCAAAGTCCTTGATTTCGAATCCTGTTGCTAACTTTCTCTAGACCCTCTCAACCTTTTCATTATCATTTCCTACCTGTAGAATTTTAGAGAGAAAAACTTCAAATTTTATTGATAATACTTAGATAGAATGTCCTTACATATATGTTACACAAACTTGATGGACAAGAAAAGACGCAAGCGACGTATACAAGATATAGCCGACTAATATCCTACTACACACAAATACCAACATTGTCCTTACTAAACAACAACAACAACAACAATAATAATAATCTAAGAGGATGACTTCAGACTATTTCTCCGCACTTCTAGTCAAGTTGGTGCATAGATATTCACCATGCCCAACTTGCTTGCAAAACTTTCGAAGTCCACTCTACCAAGCGCCTTGGTCAACCCGTCCGCCACCTGCTTAGCCGAAGGTAGAAACGGTATGCATACCAATCCATTTTCTAGCTTCTCCTGGAAAGAATGCCTATCTATCTCCACATGCTTGGTCCTGTCATGATGGACCGGATCATTAGCGATATCTATAGCAGCTTTGTTATCACAAAACAACTTAACAACAACTGAAGTGGCCTCCTCAAATCTTCCAAAACTTACTTCAACCACAGACCGTCATACACACCTAAGGCCAATGATCTAAACTCTGCCTCAAAACTGCTCCGAGCCACCACACTTTGCTTCTTACTCCTTCATGTAACAAGGTTTCCTCATACGAATGCACAATGTCCATAAACTAACTTTTTGTCTCTAAGATCATTCTCCCAATCAGCATCAATGAAAATTTCAGCTCCTCTCTTATCTATCTTTCTAAAGTACAACCCATTGCCCGGAGTTTCCTTTGAGAAATTCCAGGATTTTGTACACTGCATCCATATGTCTCTGAGTAGGAGGAGAATGCATAAACTGGCAAACCGCACCCACAGAAAAAGCTATATATGGCCGAGTACAAGACAAATAAATTAAGTTACCCACTAATCTGTGGTATTGTTGAAAGATGATGTTAGATTATGTTATTAGCATTGTATTTAGTCCTAATCTTGTGCTCCTAATCTCTGTTTTCTGCCCTAGATCTCTGGTTTTGTCCCTAAACAGGGCTAATGAACAGTAAACTGTTTTTACTGTTCATTAGCCGTTGTTAGTGGGACTGTTTGTAATTTCTAGCCGTTGGTGGCCTTTCTATAAAGTGTAATCAACACTTATCATACCCGATAAGTGTTCTGATAATTCTAAAAGAGTTTTGACTCATTTCTCCTCTCTAAATCTCTATTTGTACATGGTATCAAAGACTACTTCTTAAAAAACTCTGTGTTTTTCTGCTTACATAATGACAAGTGAGCATTCTTCAAGAGGTTAACTCAAGGGAAGAGCCCTTAAATCCTTCTTCCTGGACCACTGAACCCTCCCTGATGTCATATTCCACTCAAAAACTCAATGGTGACAATTTTCTCCAGTAGTCCTGATTCATTCGACTTCTCATTACTGGGAAGGGCAAGGAAGAGTATCTACTGGGGAAAGCAAGGCACCAGAGGCTGGACAACCCAACCATGAAAATAGTCTTGTTCTGGCTATGCTTCTAGGGTCTATGACCCCTGATACTTCTGAAAACTTCATTCTTCACGATTCTGCTAAGGAAATCTAGAATGCTGCTACTAAGTTATATTCCAACGAGGAGAATATCTCAAAAACCTACGAGATTGAGGCTAAGATCCATGAAATGAAGCAGGGTGATCTCTGTGTTACAATGTTCTATAACATGCTGTCTAGATCTTGGCAACAACTAGATAGCCTTGAGAACATCACTTGGCATTCTGTTGATGATGCCAAAACTTATATATCTTTGAAAGAACAAAGAAGGATCTTTTTTAGTCGTGTACTTTTTAACTTTGTCTCTAATAGCCCTTATGGATTAGTGCTTTTTTCAACTCCTATAGTTTTCCATTTTTGGGAGTGAAGTCGTTAGAGTCTAAATCCTGTGCTTCTTTCAACTCCTATAATTTTCCCATTTTTGGGAGTGAAGTCATTAGAGTCTAAGGTGTGAGCATGAGTAGGAGATAACACCTTTTGCTTTTTCATGGTTAGAGAAGATTTTTTCTTTGTACGTGTAGAACTGTTTGTTCTGTAAGACCATTCTACTAATTTCCTTGTTTTCACCTTTCTTTTGTGATTGTTTTATGCAGTTTCTATGATTCTGGGCACCAATGAGGTCTGTGTTGGAAACGGTATTGCGGTATGTGGCTAGTTTTAAGCTTTTGGAAATATTTTTTGACATTATTATTAGGATTGGAAAGGCTTATGCAGTTCATTAATCTTTGCATTGCATGCTTATTTCATTATTTTTGTACGGCCGATAAGCAATAAAGTTGCTCTAGTATGCAGTTTATTGTTCAAGCATTGCATGCTTATTTGCCTATTCATGCCTTCCGTTACACAGGCGAGTACATTAATCCCTACGTTCTTTACGTAATGGACTTTTAGAAGGACAAATGGATATGTGTCTCCCTTTTGCTGTCATAGTAGCTAAATTGTTACGAGCTTATAGCACCTCACTGTTGCAATCTATCATGGTTGTAACTTGCCAACAGTACATGCATAACTTGTTGCAATCTATCATGGTTATAACTTGCCAACAATACATGCATAACACATTTTCCAACATCTGTTTCCACCAGACTGATTTTACCATCATTACAATCATTTGGATCAAGTGATCAACATCAAGTGTAGTGGTTAATAAAAGTGCCTCAAAAAGGAGTCTTAATTTGAGGTTATGACTATTAAATTTACTTGAGATGTGAGGTCAACAAGATTTTGAACTTCAACATCCTACGTGAGAAATCCACCTTTTCAGTTACTTTCAGATACTTTAGCATCTTGCGACGAACATCTAAATTTTTCTTCAAGTTTGTACCGTTAAAATTTTCTTGTTTTCTTGTATCTTTTGCCTTGTATTAGCCCTAGTTTACAGCCTTGGACTCTCCAAGTTGTTCTTGTCTGCTTTTACTGTTTTGTGACCGCTGGGTCACTGTTCCAGGACCATTGGGTCCTGTTTCTAGTCATTTTTCTTCTATATTATTGAGGACAACCTTTGCCCTATAAATAAGTCTTGTAATTGCATCTAACAAGAATTTAATAAGAAGGAATTACTCTTTCCTTCTATCTCTCTTGTTTTCTACATGGTATCAAAGCTTAGGTACTAAGTTTAGGAAATTCAAAAATCTCACATTTATGAAAAATCTCTCAAACCTCAAAAATGTCTTCTACTTCTCAAATTTCTTCCTCAATTGAAGTTGCTCCATCAATGGGTGGAACAAATGTCATTCAGGGAGGCAACACTGATAATATTTATCTCCTCGCCACTCACAAATTCAATGGGAACAACTATCATCCCTAGTCAAGTTCCCTTCACCGGTGAAACTCCACAACCTGCTGCTGATGATCCCAAATTCAGACAATGGAAGGCAGAGAACAATGTGATCATGTCCTGGTTGGTGGGATCTATGACACCATATCTGAGTAAAAGTTTTATGTTTTATGACAAAACTGCTGAGGTCTGGGAAGCAACTCATGACCTATACTCAAGAGGACAATACCTCTGAGATTTATGAACTCGAATGCCTCCACCATAAATAAAAGTCTTGATCGAGACTTTCAACCCCCTGCCAATCCACATGGGAGACCTTTCAAGCCACATCTACATTGCTATAAAAGAAAAACAAATGGTCGATTGATTCTTCCGAGTCACCACGTCTAGGACATACATCACTATCAATGATACCCTTGTCTGCAAAAAAATTCCAAACTGGCAGGATGTTGTGCAAACATTTCCAAACAAAAATCTTAATTTTAGAGAAATAGGAAGAGCCCAAAGATTGTTACAACAGTTCTTTTTGAGTTTTCACATCAGCGGAAGACGGAAGAGACCGGTCCATAGATTGATATTTGGCCCGGGAAAGAAAATCATAAACATATCTGTACTCGCCATTAGTAGTGAAATCCCACACAATTTTATCAGGTCTGTCAACAATACTCATAGGAATTTGTTTAATAAGTTCCACATCCATAAATATCGAGCGAAACCCGTGAAATTATGCGGCGGCTGTGTAACCTTAGTTTTTGATGGAACTATCACTTGTAAGAAAACGTCATATCATATCCTCATTTGTGATATGAGGGTAATTTAGGTATAATTTCTTTGAGTTGTCCTTTGTTAAAGTGTCCTACGTTGAGAACTTGTGATTGTTTCACACCATATTAAGAGATGGACTTCCCTCTCCTCATAACCTAGGTGTTGAGGATGAGGCCCATCCTCTAATATGTGTTTGGGCTTATATTTTCAACATGTTATCAAAGTCATCCCTTTATTGTGCAAGTGTTAGGCCTCTTTGTTGGCGTTATAGTCTCTTATATGCCTTGTGTGGCTCTTTATAGGCCCACATTTGAGGGTCATGTTAAAGTGTCCCACATTGAGATCTTGTGATTGTTTCACCCGCCGTATTAGGAGATGGACTTCTCTCACCTCATAACCTAGGTTTTAAGGATGAGGCTCCTCCACTTATATGCGTTTGGGCTTATGTTTTCAACATTGTTGAACTACCATCACTTTTAAAAGCTTAAGCTTTTGGGAGAGATGGTAGTTCAATATGGTATCCGAGCAGGAGGTCGTGAGTTCAAATCCTGCTCCAGGCATTGTCTTTCCCTCCAAAAAAGGAAAAAAAAAAAAATGAGTTCAAGTGTTGGGCCTCCCAAAATTATAACAGGCTCACGTTTGAGGGCACTTGTTAAAGCACATAAAATGTTAATTATCTACCTCTCCATCAGCTTAAGCTTTTGGGAGGGATGGTAGTTCAACAAGGTTTGAACTCAGGACCTCTCGCTTTGAATGTTAAGGTGGACTATTATCTGAATGTTAATTGCAATGTGTTATTATCCCCAATTAACTATAAAACAATCCTCACGAGATTGGTTTGAAATATTTTCAAAAGCTGTTAGGATGAATGGATATACTCAAGCTCAATCTGATCATACCATGTTTTTCTTCTTGTCTATGTACTAGTAATTGGTTCCTTTGTTAATAAGAAACTATTCTTCTCTCAAATTCTTTTACTTCTCATATCATTAAGCCGGGCATCCTTATGATTGTCTTGATGCATAACCCCTTGGTTGTCTTATTGTGGTGTGAGTGTGGTTTGGTGGTTGTTGTTGTGGTTTTACATTTGTTTGTTTTTTAACCTTAGACTTCTCATAATGAGCTCATCTGTGTATATTCGACCTCTTAACAGGACTCATTTGCCGAATATAATGAAATATTGGCAATCAACTATTTACGCCACAAACTAATGAAGGAACCAGATTTAACTTATGAAGAAACTTTACAGGTAAAACTACATTCAACACGGATATTCAAATTAGTAGTGATATTTTGCTGAGTTATGAGGTGGTGTAATTTGAACTACCATTTGATTCAACCCGTTCTTTGCTTAGCGAACCGTGTCCATGTATACGTTGAATACAAAAACCCAGGCGAAGCTATACATTTGGTAAGAGGCATCCAAATTCAGATGATAACGTAACGCGCATTAGACTTGCATTTATGTCATATTTTTGCAAACATGCTTTTGCCAGTTTTGCTGTTTTGTTGTGTGACTTTCTGTGACTAGATAATGTTTATGGCCTGTATAATTTACCACTCTCTGGTGATAATCAGATAAAGCAGACAATAGCTTAGTCAATAGCATCATGCTTAAACTTCTTCCTTGCTCCCCCATCGACCAGATATTATTTGACTCATGCGTGAGAATTAGGGGGTTGTGGTGTACCTCGTAGTAATCGAGTAGGGTTGGACTCTAAGTTACCTTTTTTTTTCCTTTTCAAGGCCTAGTAGGATTTTGTGTCTGTGTGGCTTTTTTGTAGAAGAAAATTTTATTTTAAAAAAGAATAGAACATATGAAGGGTTTTTTTTAGGGCCATATATTCGCCCTCCGCTCATACCAAGTACGTGTCAGATCATAGCCCTGCCTCGTCAAACCTACTAGTGGAAACCCAACGTGGTAAAGTCTGACATAGTAAGAAAGATTACAGCACCGTATGCTCTCAGAAATTTAAAATACCCCCAAAAGCAAAAAATACAAAACAGAAATGTGCATAAGATGTGGTAAGAACTCCATGTATAAGTCACTCAAAGGAATCAGCCTCTTTGTCTGTTGTGTGGGTATGGTAAAAGAGTCAGCATCTGCAGCCCAATTACTGTCTACAAGTTGTGTTTGCCTATTTAAAGCCAGTGTCTCTGTACTCTGAATATATGGAAAAAGGCATCTTGCTTTTTGCCTTAAATCCTTGCCCTTAGCTCTACAAGTATATATATAAAAATTTGCTACCTCTAACTACATGTTAGCGAAAAAGCAACACTCTTGTTTGGTTATGAAGTTAACTTCGTTTGACTAGAATTGACATAAACGTTATGCTAGAGTAAATGTCATGAGGATTGGTTTATGTTTGCATATAGCAATAGAGTGTAATGATTGGGTTTTTATTGTTTAGACACCGAATAATAAAGGCTGAAAGAGCAGCTTATCATAGCTGGAGTGGACATTTTATGTGAATGTATATATATTACCCTTTTCTGTTTGTGTATTAATTTGCTAAATCTGACTCCTTTTGATGAAAGAAAAAGCAAAACATGGTACTTTTTTAAGTTAACATCTTCCTGCTAGAATCGACATAAAGCGTCTTTTGTTTCATTTAATAGCGCATTTTTAACGCCTTGAGGTTTGTGTTTGTGTTTGCAGACTGCAATTTCTGCATATCGCCTTCTGCTCCTAGGAATATCAATGCAAATGAAATTAAGGTATTGTTATTGTCTAAATATGTAGGGTTGCATTTGTTCTTGTTGTTTTAAGTTTATCTTTTCTTCAACTATATATTCTTTCTTGTATATTGGTGCTGACTAATCTGTTTAGTTATTGGTTAAAGCGCACTGAAACGACATCTTTTTCGTCACAGATTTGTGTCGCGAGAAAGAACGAGTCAAGAATTTGCAAAAGACTAAGAAAAAAGTATGAGTCGAGCCTTCTCATGATAGATGATAAGCATATACCAAGCTATAGCATTAGGATATTGCCCATCACAGAAGTCGCAGCTCTCTTGAATGCTAACCCTATGGGCCAATCACCGAAATCAAAACACTTTTCGATGTGAACTATGTGGCTGTCAAGACTAAATATAGTATGGTTTAGTGCTTTTTATATATCTTTTCACACGACTAAAAGTATTATTATTATTATTATTATTTACCTTTCACTTTCAGTGTTCTTTTTCTTCTTCTTTTCCCCCCACCCCTCTTTGATTCTTATTTAATGTTAGGCATAATGTTTGAAATTTTAGTTAATCAAATTGTAATTCACCACAACCCCCCTCCCCCCCCCAACCACCCACCACGACCATGAAACAATCCACCGTCATTGCATGCTAAGCCTACCGCCACCATTTTCACTGCCCAACTCCGAGAAATCATTTTTCAAAAAAAAAAATGAAAAGAAAAAAAAAAAAAATTTGAGTGCAGAGTGTAGACAAAGTAGTGTTTTTTTAGTTATATTTTTACCAATAAAGTTAAATCGTTTTTCGGATTTCAGTGGGGGACATAGGTACGTCACTGGTCCCACACCTATTGGTGCATCAGACCATTTGCACAAAATCAACCGTATGAACAGGGTCGCACTATCCATTCTGATTCGACTTTTGTAGGGTCGTATGTTGCCCTATACATTTTGACTTTCACATGATCGAGGTAGTAATGGATTGGTTGTGGTATAAATAAAGACTCCAATATTTATGTAACATGCTCTGATTTTGGGACAATTTTCCACCAATATCATACAATAACAAATATTTATGTGACATGTTCTGATTTTATGACAATTTTCCACGAGTATCACATAAAAATATAAATAGTATATACTTTTTACATGACAAATTTTCATGTTTTAGTACACTACGTTAAAACAGCCTGCATACTTTAAAATTTTCCATTTTAAAGCATGATACAATGATGTATTATTCCGTTTAGAATAGCAAATCGCTATCAAAAAAAAACGTCAAAGACGTATATAACTTAAATTTATATCAAATTATATCGTAAGCCTTACATATCGTCATCAGTATAATCACGGAAATTAAAACGACTAGGAAAAACTTACAAAGCTAGGGGTAGAATAGGAAAAACCAAATGTCGAGTCGTTTACAACATTTAAAGTCCGAGAGTTCAATGATATCCCACAAGTTCAACTTTACGCAAGATTCAACAGTCTCTTAAAAGCGAGATAGATTAAACTATTACCTAATTGAAAGAGAACAACTTCAACAAAGCACTTACGAAGCATCTGGAGGTCACTCATCAAGCACTCATAAGCAAACACACAACACATGCAACACCTTCTAAGGGTGGGAACAATATAACGATGGGGTAAGTACAAGCGTGCTTAGTAGGGAGTAAACATTGAATCCAACAACAACAAGCGATACAATCAGCGGGATCATAACACGAGATATCAACAACGAGAATGTAACAAAGCGAGCCACGTATGTTCAACATCTGACTTCCCTCTACTAGTCCGGCTAGTAAAACTCAACAAGACAAGGTTATGTGTTGCATGATAGTCCAAGGGCACTTTGCATGGTGAGAATGTACCACGACATATTCAACCCCTCATATGGCATGATCCCGGATCAAGTGGAGTCCAACTCCCGGTTGCGAGAAGGAAACATGCCTCACCAAGGGCTAGTATGCTTTATCTTTTAGACTCTCAAATACGTATTTAAGCGTTTAAACTAACCACCTAAGTTCATTGCACATAAAAAGGCTTCTATGGACTACTAGACCTTAGACAACTCTATATTACACTACCTTGCACGTATCACAGAAATACTGGATTCCAGTGATCCCAAGTTTCTCCCTGCAGAGAGTCTTCACAAGGTGCTGAGCCAAATCCACTAGAAACCGAACCCCTAACTTCATCATATAACATGTATGGTGTTGCCATTCCGGAACAACACCTCGTAAGGCCAAACGTTTCGTGTTCCAATGCTCCTATTAGTAACGGTGCGGAGCCAAAGCCACTAGAACACTCACATTTAACTTTACAACACTCCAGAAAAGGTATTTACACTAAAGCATGCTCAAAAGGGGTCAAAAACATGATTTTGGAAATTCTGGGTCATAGGTGTGCACCTACCGAATTCGTAGGCGTGCACCTACGTATGCTAGGAGCAACCTGAACTCTCTGATAAGCTAGGTGTCCACCTACCAAAGTAGTAGGTGTGCACTTATGGCTCTGTTCAGCCAACAAAAACTGCAATTTTTTCTAAGGTCGTTTCTAAGGGAAATATCACATATGCATCATTCAATACTCATCCAAAACCTTCTTAAAACATGTCTAAACATAATATATAAGTTCTAAAACGTGAATTAAAGTCTACAACAAGATTTAAGGCTCCAATTCAAGGCAATTCATCCTACACATGAAAAGGCTCTAAATATTCTCCCAAATCCTAGAACATGATTTCCTAGTTCTACAAGCATGGTGTGAAGTCCTATAACATCGTAAAAAGGATTCTAAACATAGAATCAAAGATTAGTACATGATCAAAACACCAAAGATTCAATGGAAGACCTCCCTACCTCAAAGCACTTCAAGGAAAGCTCCAATCCAAAAAATCTAAATTTGATTCCAAACTCCTAGTGTGAAGAAATTCCAAAAAGCTCCAAGCTTCTTCTCCAAAACCCCAAAAGATGATATTCTTGGCTCAAGATGTAGACTTCTTGATGATGATACTTTTGAGGTGAACAATTTACAAACCTAAGTAGATGGTAAGCAAAATGAAGAATTCCTTCTTCTTCCTCATTCAATCCTTTTCTCTTCTTTTCTTTTTCTTATTTAAAAACATGCAAGTATGAAGGAAATGTTCAATATTTGATGATGTTTGAGGGTGGTGTAGTTTGTAGAGAAAATGCAAGTGTTGGAGGAAAAGTATAGCAACTAAGAATGATGATAGAGTTTTGGTGTAGTGTTCTTGGTGGTGAAATGATGTAAGATGGTGAAGTTTATTGCAAGAGGTGGAGTGTTTGTGCTAGTGGAGTGTGTAGAGATTTTCTCTTGGGTGGAGGTGGAGTTGTTTTATGGAAGGGGTGAGGTGTGATGATTTGATAATATGGTGCAAGGTGGAGGTTGTGGAAGGATGCAAGTGTTTTCTTAATAGGTGGCATTGTGGGAGGTTTCATGGTGAAGAGAGTGAAAGGTGGCAAGAGGTGGTGCAAGAAGAGTGGCAATGGTGAGGTGTTAAAGGGTGATGTGTTGAAGTTATGATACATGATGATGTGTTGTCTGATAAATCCAATGTGTTATATTAGTTCCATGATGATATAATCTTTTAATATAACACTTAAAAATACTTAATTGTTTGGGAAAAAAACAATACTCGATAAATACCTGAAAAATGACATAAATGTCCTTTCATTGAATTCTGAGGGTATCACATACAGCCAGTGAAAATGATACTATGGCATATATGAACCATAAACAGATATAATGTCTAAATTACATGCTCCTTTCAAGTTCAAACTTTCTGTTTTGTATAATAAAAATCAAACATCCTGTGCACTTTAAAGATATAAAATATATTTGATCTAAAAATATATATGAAAGGAGTATACATTAATGATAAAAAGGTGTATACAAGGATAAATATATATATATATATATATATATATATATAGAGCACAAAAAGGACTTTTGTAGTGAATTTCTTCCTTTTTAACTTGGGAAGTGGTATGTGCACTACACATTTGTGTAGTGCACTTCCACTACATCCACTATTACCATTGATTAAAGTGATGGATTATATATTGTGATGGTCCCAACAAAATGAGTGGTGTTGATTGTGTTGTGTAGAATGTTATGGTGAATTAAGTAGTGTATGTATCACTACTCTTTTAACTTATGTGCTTCTTAGCTTGATCTAGGATCAATTTTCCCCATTTCTTTAGCTCAACCTCTGTCTACAAGAGATTGGCAACAATTACAAGACCAGTTGAAGACTCCTCCACTGTGACAACCCGTACCGGCATGGCCAAACAACCCATACCGGTAGTGGCTCGGGTAAACAGACGGGGCGTTACATCCACTTTTAATACAAACCGGCTTAGATGGGAAATTGGGAAATTTGTTATTCTCGAATTTTTAGTACCAACCGGCTTAGATTAGTGACATGTATGATAGAAAAACGATATATCGAAATACTAGATAGATCATAATATTTGAATAGGGGAAAAAAATCAACAGAATCGTTTCCCTACATCTATTGTTATTCGATTATGTACTCTCCGTCTGTCATCATGATCAAAGAAGAAGTTCCATATGCACAAAAACGGAACGGCATATGGTGCTACTAGACCTTATGGTATATGTCTACTTTTATGAATGATCACGGAGGCGGATCTGAGAATTTTTTCGATTAGGGTCACGGATTTGCAAAACTATATTTTTATCCAAAGACTTGTTCGATTAGGGTCACGGAGCTTAAAACTATATTTTTAACAACAAAACTACATCATTTTTACACTAAAAAAACTTGCCGGATCTCAATGGGGTCATGTGACCCCACCCTGGATAGTGTACGTCCGCCCATTGATCACCCAACAATGATACACGTGCAGTATTTATATAGGCAAGACACGGGACCTACTGCATTATAAGATAAAGATATCAAAGAGTCATAGCCATCCTTTGACTCTCTAATAATGCTAATTAATAAACCATATAAATACAAAATAACCATAACGTGGTAACTATTAGGGCCACATAATATTATCTTTATTTGATAGACTAATAAGAGATAATTCCAGCGTCCTCCCCTGCCCAATAGTTAGGTTAGCAAAATTTTAATGAGTAACTTCAACTGCATGCACATAATGTTACTCACTAGTTTATTAATACAACTTCAACTAGAAAACATTAGAACAAGAACAATGTCGGGCATGCTCTATTAAGTTGAACAATTTCTTCCATCATTACGTATGCAACATCAACTAGTCAAGTTACTTTATGAATGAACTAGTCAAAATATCATTCAGGTCCATAAACCAAACTGAATTATCCTCATACAAGAACTCGGTGCACTTTCATGTAACTACTACATCACTATGATGCCAATTTTGACAATCAACTTTAAGCGTCAGTAAGTGAAATATGAGCACAATAAGATTGTGAAATAACATAAGCCGGCGAAATGTCACAATCCAAAATCTCATATTATTCTACTTTTTTGACGCTCTGACGGACTTTTTCTATATTCTAGGAACCTTGACCCATTCCTCATTCTCACTTTCAGGTTCAATATATCTGTTTTGTCTTAGGAAATCTTCAATAATGTCCTCTTCCTCTTTAGATTCCATGTTTTTCTCATATTTACCATCTAAATCATTCTCTACTTCATTAATTCTGATGTTTTCTAATCCATTACTTCCATAGATCCTTCCACTTCTAGTAATAACAGCATTTACCTCACTCAGATCTCTTTCAGTATTACTTGACAGCTCTCCTGGAGTTTTACTGTTTTTACGTTCCTCTTCTCTACTCAAATGATATTCCAAATTCCGTAATGAAGCTTCTACAATTCTCATTCTGGTATCATGTCCACTTATAGATGTTTTCAACGTACTCATATCTTTAGTGACTGTGCCTATATAAGTTATCATAGTTTCCATATTTTGAGCTTGAGTTGACATCACACCCATCAGATTTTCGATTAATTTCCCATTTATCAACTCCTTCAGGTTGAGTTGAACTTTGGGTGACTGGTATTCTTTGAGTGGTATGTTGTGGATACGGTCTAGGTAATGATTGTGGGTTACGATTCGAGTATCTCCTTGATAAACCTTATTAGTATATGGATTCTTATATTGAGCCTGAATCACGGTGGTTGTCCTTGCTTACTAGGGGTTTCGGACCAACAAAAAGTAGGGTGAGCTCTTACAATAGCATTAAATGAGTTTGAATATGCATTGTTCAAATTCTATCTTTGTTGCAAAAAAACTCACCTTTTCCCTTGAATATCCTTTTGGTTCTTCCATCCCTAATGACACATTATCATGACTTGAGTATTCATTTGGTAAGATATTTTACGAGTTTATAGTTTTACTAGCTAATAAGCCGTCAAATTTCTACTCAAATTCTCCAAGTGTGCTAGAACTTCCGTATTTGATGTACATTTTCTGCAAATGCTACTTTTAAGTGCTATAACCGGTTTCCCACATTCGATTGTTTTGGAAATCTTTTCTATAGCATCGTAAACTATTTGAGCTTCACTCATCATTAACGAACCACCACATGCATGATCAACATCTGCCACGTAAGTTTTCCTTAATTTCTGACGAGAAAAGTTGGATTTGCATTTTTAAGAATAACCATGATCGGGACAAGCTCTTAGTAGCTTTTAAATCTTTCCCACGCATTCCCAAACGTTTCTTGAGATCATTGTCTAAAATTAGCAATCTCGACTATTAATTCCAATTTTCTACCAGGAGTAAAATCTTGCTTTAAGAACTTCGGTTTGAATATCCTCCCAACTAGTCAATGAATGATGTGAAAGTGGCGAAAACCAATCTCGTGCTCTTCCTTTTTAAAGAAAAAGGAAACATAGACATCCTCGTTAATTCCCGATGAGCACCATGACTTTTGGTTGTATTACACAATTCTTGAAAAGATAGAGATGATGATGTGGATCCTCATCATCCTCTCACTAAAATTGGGCTCTTGTGTCAATTAAACAAAAGATGAGATTTTATTTGAAATTATTTGCTCCTTTATTGGGTAAGCAAATTGGATTATTAATCTGGTACCTTCTTACGGTCGATCACATATAGGTCTCGGGTTAGAAATTTGGTTTAAATGAGTATGCTTATTCGATTCCGATTATATCTATTATTACGATTACGTTATTAGGTTGAGGTAAATTACGATTAAGGTTTTGGCCATGCCCTTGAGCATGAGCAATCCCTTGTTCAGGTGTTTCACCAACGGTTTCGACCATTTTCGTAACTCGATTTGACAATTCTTGTGGAATAGAAAATATCGAATAGAAAATAACACGAAATCGATAAAAAAACCACATTTTTTTCTTCTCTCGGTAATTACCGAATCCACTCGGTATTTACCGAGTGTATTTTTTTTTTTTAATTGGTATCTTACCAATAGGTAGGTACCAACAAAAATAAACGAACCGCGTTTACTTTCTACTATCGAAAATAGAAAATAACTCGAAATTGGTAGAAGAAGAAAATTGGTAACTAAAAGAATGTAGATACCAACGGAAAATAAAAATAGAAATATGATAAGAAGAGTGTTGACTTATCCTCGAAATTTTGAGCTAATACAAGTAGAAACCATTCGAACACAATGAATTAGCGTCGTTTCCCCGACTGAACGGCGCCGAGAAAGGCGCGGACTTTTTCTAGGCTATCAATCCTTACCGGCGGTGTGCCGGGTCAAATTGTAGTGCTAGTCAGTGGTGAGTCGGTCGTATCCTCGAGGAAATGAAGGCATAATTCAAAGTGTGGTTAAACACCAAAAGCTATTATTAACTCGATCTAAGTCGCGATTTTACCATTTTCCTCGGGTTAGATAGTTAGATTAGTTAGATTGTTAGTAAAGCGGTAAATAAATATATAAATATAAAAATAGATAATATATATTTTGGATCTAGCCAAGAATACTTTCTTGAATCAATATCTTTTTGTAGTGAAATTGAATGAGACAGATCTTTTCCTTGATGCAAGGAGGTCAATTATGTATGAACCGGTGTACTCTAAGCTAGACAACTCCTCCTTTACGGCGTATGAAATTGTCATATGCTACAGTCCTCTGTCCAATGTCATCTTAAGCATGGGTCACTCCCGTTTTGTCATACGGCCGATTTTAAGATATCAATTAAACATGTGATTTTAACGTAATAATATCGTGAGCACAATTTTAATAAGATTTATCTCTCCCAAAACAAATCGCCCCGGGTAGGAAATCGGATTCCGTTGTCACATTTTCACTCGGCCAATTTTACCCTCCGGTCTTTCTATTACGATCTCGTATTCTAATCGCGAGTTGTCAATTCATTAGATTACGTTTCTAGTAAAAATCGAGTGGCTAATTCAATTTTACTTTCATTAAGTGCAAATAGAAAGAGATTCATTATAATTGGTTTTAATCATTATTACGAGTCGATCATTCATTTTACCAAAAAGATTAACTAATTGATTCATATCTTGGCTAGATATATTTTTAGCTTAACATAATTAACATATATAATATATAAATAGAAATAGAAATAGTAAACATAATAATATTAGAATATATTACCGATTACAAGCTCTTTGAATCAGAATTCGTTTCCACCGGATGTAGTATAACAAAGCTTTGATTTTAACAATCTTGATAATTATTCCGCCATTACAGCAGTCTTATAACTACTTTATTTATATATATAAAAACATATATATATACATACATAGACATATATATATATATATATAAGGGCCCAAAATGATGAAAACAAGAAAAGAGAAGAAAGGAGATGGAAGAAGAGGAAATGGAAGAAATGGGAGGAGATGAGAAGAGAGGGGCAAGGTTTTTGATGGATATGGGGAGGTATTTATAGGGGAGATATATATATATATATATATATATATATATATATATATATATATATATATATATATATATATATAAAATATATATATAGGCGATGGATATCCTTGAAAGTTTGTTAGAAGCATGTGGGATGTAATGATGAGTCCTCACATGCACCATTTGATGGTTAAAATCAAGTTGGGAAAATATCTTCACTTTTCCTGGCGTTTCTATTGCGGCGCTTATCAATAAAATAGCCATAACTTGAGTTGTAGACCTTCAATTGACGTGATTCAAAATGCGTTGGAAAGCTCATTTGAATATCTACAACTTTTATGAAGAACTCTTCCCCAGAAAATGCCTTTAAGTTGGTCAAATGTCCGTCGAAAACAGGTTATGGTATAAGCACGTAGGAAAATCGACCCTTTAAACTCGTAAGCTTGTGGCATCTTCTTCTTTCCCTCAAAATCCATCTTTTAGTGCTCAAAACATGTCGTTACGTGGAATCTTGTTCAGTTTATAATCCTGCAATGAACCACCAAAACACCAAGCGTAAATCCGACCACGACACTCCGATTCTTAAACCGGTACAAAATTTATAAAAACATAATAAAAACACGATAATTTATATAATAATACTACTTACACATTTGGATACAACTTAGTAATATGACTTGAATTGATACAAAAATGCTCAAAAGCAGTATCGAAATGGGGTGAAATGTTATAATAATGAGTGTTAATTTATCTCTCATCACAACCCCACTTTAGCTTTTGGTGGGTCATCGAGCAAAACAAGCGATAAAACAAAATGAATGAGAGATAAATTCATGAAGATATAAGATATAAGGGACAACCGAGATAATACAACCATTAGAATTACAACCAGGCTTTAACCTTAATATAAATGTATAGCAGTGTGTGTGTGACAAGCCTTTTCAATTTCCACTATCCTCTCTTGAATAATTCAAGCAAGCGCACAAATATCCATTCGAGACAATCCTAATGACTTTCCTAGGTATAGGCGATATGATTCCACACAAAGTTCTCCCGTGTACTTATTAGGATAATCCTAATGCATATCATTCGATTTTATCTTGAGGATAGTCGAGAAGATAACTAAGTTTTCAACCATGCTTAACCAAATTTCCACATTGTCATTTGCCATTTTTTTTTTTTTTTATTTTTATTTTCACATTTGTAGCATATGCCTTCATTCCCGAAGAATAGGGCGTTTCATGATAACACCCTAGTTGGACTACTATCATCGAGCGATGGGAGCTTTTAAACCTCGTAGTGATATAGGGCGTTTCGTGATAGCATACCTCTACCGCACTCAAATCATTGGTAGCTACATCCGACATATAAATAGTTCATCTTAGTTTGGTATTCTTCCTTTCATTCCTCTTTCCCAATAAACTTAACTTATATCCTTCCTATCACATTCAAACTTTCGGATATTCACAAGATATCGTTCGAGAAGTTAGGTACTAAGTTTCTTGCTATTATCTCTAAGATAAACCACTAGGATCTTGAATGGATACTGATTTAAAATTTTACGCTTCAATATCAAAGGCTTTACGTGAAGGAATTCATGTTACACAAATATATTTGGAATTACAATGCACTTACGGTTCACGTTGGTTATACACATCAAATTGATCATTATATCTTCAAATCCATGAAATATATACCTTATACAATTTATTTTAATCAACTAAATAATGCTCGAAAAAAATCGAAAACTAAGGATTTATTGATACAAAATAAACATTAATTCCATTCTTTAGACCAACGACTCCAGTCCCACACTACGAACTTACATTGTCCTCAATGTAAAGTGAGTGTAAATAAGTTGTTGGGAAAGCAATGGTGCACTAAAACAAGTCAAAACAAATACTCGGATGATATTAAAGGGTGGGTGGGTGGGTTAAAGTTATGACCTCCTCAATTCCATAGTATTTGAACTAATACATGTCACACGTTATTTGAAATTTAAAAGCAGACTAGATCATGAAATGTAACGTATGGCAAAGTATTAACTCGAGTCTTTTATACCCGGATCCTCGAGGGTTATTTCAAATCGTTCTATCAACCTTAGTCCAGAAATGGCGCATTTGAATTTTCTCTTTTTCTCCATCGGGATTTTCGGATAACCACCTAATCATTCCCTTTTTAATGACATTCAAACATTCATCCACGAGACTTGGTGAAACAAAATAAAAATCAATCCGAAGTATTCGCAAAGTATCATCAAAGTATGAGTAATTATTATATTTAACATTTTTATGGGTTGCCTCCCGGTAGCGCTTTTGGTTAACGTCGTTTGCTCGACAAACTTAAACGACCAAAATGATAATGAATAACTAATATAATATACTAAACAAAATGGGATACTTCTAAGAATTACTCACCAAAGCATGTAGCAACTAAGCACACAAACCAACTAGAAATAAATTCTTAATGAGTAAATAGGAAGGATAATACCCGTTTTATAGTCTATAGCTAGACTTTCTGCTCCGGTTTTCTAATGCACTGGTGGTGGGTCATCCTCACGCACCACATCCTCCTTCAATACCGGTCTCCAACATAGATTAGACAATTTCCACCAATCCAAACGATTCTTGACCTTTTCCTTTGATTTTCGAGCCTTCGGTTTGTGAGCTTTTACATTATTGCTGAAGTCATCTTCTTCAATTACCTGCGTGTTAGTACGATCCACAGCAAAAGGACACAAAGGGTCCACACAAGAACAAGATTCTAGTGTAGTGTATGGATATTCCAATGAATTGTAAATGTTGAAGACAACGCGCTCATTATTCATTCCCAAACTAAGCTCTCCCTTATAAACATCGATGAAAGGGCTATTAATTGTTAAGTGCGAAAAGTGACAAGAAAATGTGCATACTTAGATCCAACTTCATCTCTTTGATTTCCTTTTTTGAGGGAATGGGGAGTAATTCAAGATCAATTAAAGTAGGGTTAGAATGTATACCTCCTTTACCTTGTCGTTAAGCGAAGATGGTAAAGCTTCTGGAATGATTGTGCCTTTTGAGAACAACGTGTGTCATCATTACATGCCTTTTTCTTCAAAATATGCCTTTGGATATGGTCTTTGCCTATCGAGATTGAACCAAGGTGAATTTGGGTTGAGCCGGATAAGGTTCGGTTTGAATTGGCCTTTCCAAACTTGATTCATTCTCAACATGATCATTGGTCAAGGTCCTACTCATTCTTGGATTTTCAATATTCTAGGAACCTTGACCCATTCCTCATTCTCACTTTCGGGTTCAATATATCTGTTTTGTCTTAGAAATCTTCAATAATGTCCTCTTCCTCTTTAGATTCCATGTTTTTCTCATATTTACCATCTAAATCATTCTCTACTTCATTAATTCGATGTTTTCTAATCCATTACTTCCATAGATCCTTCCACTTCTAGTAATAACAAAGATTTACCCCACTCGGATCTCTTTCAGTGTTGGCGACTCTCACGGAGGTTTCTTTGTTTTTACGTTCCTCTTCTCTACTCAAATGATATTCCAAATTCCGTAATGAAGCTTCTACAATTCTCATTACAGTATCATGTCCACTTATAGATGTTTTCAATGTACTCATATCTTTAGTATTGTGTTTTATAGAAGTTATCATAGTTTCCATATTTTGAGCTTGAGTTGACATCACACCCATCAGATTTTCGATTAATTTCCCATTTATCAACTCCTTCAGGTTGAGTTGAACTTTGGGTGACTGGTATTCTTTGAGTGGTATGTTGTGGATACGGTCTAGGTAATGATTGTAGGTTCTGATTCGAGGTATCTCCTTGATAAACCTTATTAGTATATGGATTCTTATATTGAACTGGATACGGTGGTTGTCCTTGCTTACTAGGGGTTTCAGACCAACAAAAAGTAGGGTGAGCTCTTCTAATAGCATTAAATGAGTTTGAATATGCATTGTTCAAATTCCTATGCTGTTGCAAAAAACTCACCTTTTCCCTTGAATATCCTTTTGGTTCTTCCATCCCTAATGACACATTATCATGACTTGAGTATTCATTTGGTAAGATATTTTCTGAGTTTATAGTTTTACTAGCTAATAAGCCGTCAAATTTCCTACTCAAATTCTCCAAGTGTGCTAGAACTTCCGTATTTGATGTACATTTTCCTGCAAATGCTACTTTTACGGTGCTAGAACCGGTTTCCCACATTCGATTGTTTTGGAAATCTTTTCTATAGCATCGTAAACTATTTGAGCTTCACTCATCATTAACGAACCACCACATGCATGATCAACATCTGCACGTAAGTTTTTCCTTAATTTACGACAGAAAAGTTGGATTTGCATTTTTAAGGAATAACCATGATCGGGACAAGCTCTTAGTAGCTTTTTAAATCTTTCCCACGCATTCCCAAAGCGTTTCTTGGATCATTGTCTAAAATTAGCAATCTCGACTATTAATTCCAATTTTCTACCAGGGTAAAATCTCGTTTTAAGAACTCGGTTTGAATATCCTCCCAACTAGTCAATGAATGATGTGGAAGTAATGAGAAACCAATCTCGTGCTCTTCCTTTTAAAGAAAAAGAAAACATAGACATCCTCGTTAATTCCCGATGAGCACCATGACTTTTGGCTGTATTACACAATTCTTCGAAAAGATAGAGATGATGATGTGGATCCTCATCATCCTCTCCTAGAAATTGGGCTCTTGTGTCAATTAAACAAAAAAGATGAGATTTTATTTCGAAATTATTTGCTCCTTTATTGGGTAAGCGAATTGGATTATTAATCTGGTACCTTCTTACGGTCCGATCACATATAGGTCTCGGGTTAAATTTGGTTTAACGAGTATGCTTATTCCGATTACGATTATTTCTATTATTACGATTACGTTTATTAGGTTGAGGTAAATTCGATTAAGGTTTTGGCCATGCCCTTGAGCATGAGCAATCCCTTGTTCAGGTGTTTCACCAACGGTTTCGACCATTTTCGTAACTCGATTTGACAATTCTTGTGGAATAGAAAATATCGAATAGAAAATAACACGAAATCGATAATAAAACCACATTTTTTTCTTCTCTCGGTAATTACCGAATCCACTCGGTATTTACCGAGTGTATTTTTTTTTTTAATTGGTATCTTACCAATAGGTAGGTACCAACAAAATTAAACGAACCGCGTTTACTTTCTACTATCGAAAATAGAAAATAACTCGAAATTGGTAGAAGAAGAAAATTGGTTACTAAAAGAATGTAGATACCAACGGAAAATAAAAATAGAAATGTGATAAGAAGAGTGTTGACTTATCCTCGAGAATTTTGAGCTAATACAAGTAGAAACCATTCGAACACAATGAATTAGCGTCGTTTCCTGCAACAACGCGCGAGAAAAGTCGACGGACTTTTTCTAGGCTATCAATCCTTACCGGTGTGTGTGCGGGTCAAATTGTAGTGCTAGTCACGGTGAGTCAGTCGTATCCTCGAGAAATGAAGGCATAATTCAAAGTGTGGTTAAACACCAAGAAGCTATTATTAACTCGATCTAAGTCGCAGCTTTTACCATTTTCCTCGGGTTAGATAGTTAGATTAGTTAGATTGTTAGTAAAGCGATAAATAAATATATAAATATAAAAATAGATAATATATATTTTGGATCTAGTCGAGAATACTTTCTTGAATCAATATCTTTTTGTAGTGAAATTGAATGAGACAGATCTTTTCCTTGATGCAAGGAGGTCAATTATGTATGAACCGGTGTACTTCTAAGCTAGACAACTCCTCCTTACACGAGCGTATGAAATTGTCATATGTCTAGTCCTCTGTCCAATGTCATCTTAAGCATGGGTCACTCCCGTTTTGTCATACGGCCAGTTTTAAGATATCAATTAAACATGTGATTTTAACGTAATAATATCGTGAGCACAATTTTAATAAGATTTATCTCTCCCAAAACAAATCTGCCCCCGGGTAGGAAATCGGATTCCGTTGTCACATTTTCACTCGGCCAATTTTACCCTCCGGTCTTTCTATTACGATCTCGTATTCTAATCGCGAGTTGTCAATTCATTAGATTACGTTTCTAGTAAAAATCGAGTGGTTAATTCAATTTTTACTTTCATTAAGTGCAAATAGAAAGAGATTCATTATAATTGGTTTTAATCATTATTACAGAGTCGATCATTCATTTTACCAAAAGATTAACTAATTCGATTCATATCTTGGCTAGATATATTTTTAGCTTAACATAATTAACATATATAATATATAAATAGAAATAGAAATAGTAAACATAATAATATTAGAATATATTACCGATTACAAGCTCATTTGAATCGGGTCGTTTCCACGGATGTAGTATAACAAAGCTTTGATTTTAACAATCTTCGATAATTATTCCGCCATTACAAATGATTTATAACTACTTTATTTATATATATAAAAACATATATATACATACATAGACATATATATATATATATAAGGGCCCAAAATGATGAAAACAAGAAAAGAGAAGAAAGGAGATGGAAGAAGAGGGGAAATGGAAGAAATGGGGAGGAGATGAGAAGAGAGGGGCAAGGTTTTTGATGGATATGGGGAGGTATTTATAGGGGGAGATATATATATATATATATATATATATATATATAAAAGATATAGGCGATGGATATCCTTGAAAGTTTGTTAGAAGCATGTGGGATGTAATGATGAGTCCTCACATGCACTATTTGATGGTTAAAATCAAGTTGGGAAAATATCTTCACTTTTCCCGGCGTTTCTATTGCGGCGCTTATCAATAAAATAGCCATAACTTGAGTTGTAGACCTCCAATTGACGTGATTCAAAATGCGTTAGAAAACTCATTTGAATATCTACAACTTTTATGAAGAACTCTTCCCCAGAAAATGCCTTTAAGTTGGGTCAAATGTCCGTCGAAAACAGGCTACGGTATAAGCACGTAGGAAAATCGACCCTTTAAACTCGTAAGCTTGTGGCATCTTCTTCTTTCCCTCAAAATCCATCTTTTAGTGCTCAAAACATGTCGTTACGTGGAATCTTGGTCAGTTTATAATCCTGCAATGAACCACCAAAACACCAAACGTAAATCCGACACGACACTCCGGTTACTAAACCGGTACAAAATTTATAAAAACATAATAAAAACACGATAATTTATATAATAATACTACTTACACATTTGGATACAACTTAGTAATTATGACTTGAATTGATACAAAAATGCTCAAAACGGTATCAGAAATGGGGTGAAATGTTATAATAATGAGTGTTAATTTATCTCTCATCACGCTCCTCTTGTAGCTAGCTTACCTCTAACAAAATGTCTCATAAATACTAATTTTTTAATTTCGACATGCAAAACCGTTCCTCATATAAAGGGTAATGCAGTCAATCTAAACGTTGGCCAAAAGCAACATTGACTAATAACCATAATCCAAAAGACACAAAGCTCGTGACTTAATTGTTACAATATATGGATAAGGGAGTGTTGGATGCAAGAGGATGTGCACACACTCATATACTCAACTCATTTGACTGAAGAACACAGCTGACTTAAAATTCAGCCGACTATGTTATGTCGTAACTTCTTATTCTGTTATAACAGAATGTAACCGTTGTAGTGAAGTATACATCATAAATACTTCACGATTATCGACATTGTATTTTAACTTGTTGATTTTATTTTTGATCAATAGGAGTTCTACAAAGATATTTTCTTTATGTTCTTCAATTTCAACATGGTATCGAGGCGTTATTTTCTCAGATTGTGCTAACTCGATCTTTAGCAAAAGAAACTTGAGAGTTTTCTTCGAGATTTTTGTTGTGATAAGAGAAACTTGAGAGTAGACTATGATTGTCTTCTTTATTTTGGAGTTAGAATCCAGTTTTGATCAATTCTTGACTGTTTTGTTCTTGTATTTTCTGTAAGTTTGTGTAATTAGATATTGTTCTTAATAGCCATGGCAACTAAGAAACAAGAACTGAGTCCCGTTTATGTTCATACCAATGAGCATCCTTCATTAGTATTGGTTCATCCATTGATGAATGAAAACAATTATCATCCAGGAAGATGTCTATGAAGATGGTGTTGATAACAAAGAACAAGTTCGGATTTGTTTATGGTTCAATCAAGAAACCAGATGTGAGTTCAGCTGATTTCCAAGTCTGAGGCAATGTGACACAATGGTCAGAACTTGGATCTTGAATTCGGTAGAGAATACAATTTCTCAAAGTTTGATGTATTTCAAGAGTGTTGAGGCTGTGTGGAAGAATCTTGTGTCGTTTTGCAAGAGTTGATTCTTTTGGATTGTTGGACATTCTTGAGAAGATAATGTTGAGAATACTCTAGAAGATTCTCGTAATCAATCGTAAGATTTAGTATTTATTATATTCACATTATGTAATGACTATATATATATTGGCATTGTATAATTATTCATAATCAATGAAATCAATTTCCATTACATCTATGTTATGATATCAGAGCGATTCGACTAATGTCTTTATCGTGTCCTAGTTAATCTTTCAAGAAAGTTGTATGGGTGGGAGTTTGTTGCATTAATCTAAATGTACCCTCACCCTCACCCCTCCACTTTTACCTTTTTATTCATTGGTTATTTCTTTTTATGTTATCTTAATTTTTCTAAATAAATTCCTCCTTTGCTTGCGGTAAATGCCGCCTTGTCTCTGTTTGGTCCTTTTATTTTCATGAAGAAAATCTTAGCATTCAGAGATGTGTATGTTGTTTGGCATGGTGTTTGGTTTTCGAATGAAGTGGTTTAATTGGGTTATGCCCAATTCTTGTGTCTTTTTTTGTTTCACCTATCTTCAATTTATTCGACTTCCGTTTTTTCCTCTCTATTTTCTAGTCATCTGAGCGCCAAAGCATGAGAAGATGAAACAGCCATATGATCAAGGACAAATTAAAAGCGCCAACACTTTCATCTTTAGCTTTAGCTGGTAAAGCTACAAACCATGTTGGCAACATTATCGGTATGAACATGGCAAATGTGTCGCTAAAAAGATTTTTAGCGACACATTTGCATCTTTTGGCGATACATTTGCCCTGTTCATACCGATCGCCAACATTTAATCCTCATAACAATAATTATCACAGTCCTTCTCCATATAGGACGATTGCCGCTTATATTCAGAAGGCGACATGGCCCCGTAACTCATCATTAATTTAAGAGCTTTCTCAAATAGCTCCTTTTCGTAGAGGCATCCTGATTCCTCGAGAACTGTCCAACCTTGAATCCCATTAATACGCTCCACGTAAGGATTAACAACAACCTCAGTCCCCCCGTTTCTCGTTTCTTCTGCCCCAGCCTCCAATATGTGTTCTAACCCTTCTAAGCAAGCTTTAAAAATCTCTGAATTCCTGCAGCAAAATAGATAGCACAAAGGCTCTATACATCCTTTCGAAACCATGAACCTACCAGCAACAACAAAAACAAAGCAATGATAAATACATATGGACTGACATACCAGAGAAAAAGTATATCTACAAAACGGAGAAAAATAAAGTACCCGATTTGCTCAACTGTTGCACCAGAGGCAGCATTTGAAATAGCCTGTACAGCCGCTTCCATAACGACTAACTCGTCTTTTTGCACCGCATTCACCAATAATTCAATTAAACCAGCGTCACATACAGGCTGAGATACATATCACCGACCCATATATTCTAAATTAAGGATTCGTATCACCGACCCAAACAAATATTACCTTTTAAATAAGACGCAGATTGAAAATTTTCAAATTGTTCAACACAATGACTTCCATCGTTTCACCAGCAATATGCGTGAACAAATTAAAGAGGGAAATAAAGAGGGCCCAAGAATGTTCTAATACAACCAAAAGACAAATGTGTCACCACTAACATTGGGCATTTCAGCATTTGGTTCCTACAACTCTTACAGTAAGCCTCCATCTTGACTGACAGGGGAAATAAATATAATGTATTAAAAAGTACAATCAGCTGGGAAAATTAGAGAGCAATATCATCATACATGCATAATTCTGCACACAATATATTATACCTGTATCCACCGCCCCTTCTCCGCAGTAATATACGAAATAATCCAACAAGCTTCTTTGCGGACGTCCACACGGTCATCAGCCAAACAACTTTGTAAGCTATCAAGTATCTTGCCTCTAATGATACACTAGATCAGAAACAAAACACGATTAATACTTGAAAAAACACACGCATCAGTGTCCATCTATTGTGTCCTACCCACGATAAGATAAAAATCTAAGATTTGCATACAACATAAAAAGACCGTGAAGAAAAATTATAAAATGAAGCTATCAGGTTAAACATTGTTAAATGCAGCAATAACGAATGAGACGAAATTTACGATAACATAAAATAAAAAAATATCAGAAAACCAAGACTGCCCAAGAAATTCATACGTCGATTAGGTATGTATCTCCTTCCACGATGTTTCCAAGTGTGCGGAGTGCAGCAACGACCAGGGTGGGGTGCCTGGAAGAAAATATGTGTTGACAAACTGACCGAAATATCTGAAGTCAAATAAACACACAGAGACAAGTGCTCACCTAATGAGTTCCAGAAGCCGGGGGTAGAGACCAGAATCACGAATAAGTTCTCTAACTTCGGCATTTTCACAACCAGATAATACTGCAAGGGAACAACATGCATGTCTAAGCACCCACTCATCTTTCGAGTGCAGAAGATGCCTAAGTGCTTCATGTGCTGGATTCACTGCCTAGCAAATCAACCCGCAAAAAAAAGAACTTCATTCTCACATAACCAAGAAAGAATCGCATAACCAGGAACATAATGTTTTTTTTAATGGTGTAACAGCAGCTAATAACGATATTATCCAAAATTTTCACATTTGATATAACCACATATATTGCAAGAGAACAACAAGCATTTTCTAAGCAGCTTGTTTTTCTCACAGTACTAGCCGTAAAAGTGCACATTGTAGTGCATTGGAGCAATCATACAAAACGCAAGGATCACAAGACCAACCTGATCAATGGTCACCTTAGTGACCTCAAGTTCCAGAACCAAGATATTTCAGAGCCTTAGCAGCCTCCACCTGCACACAATTAGATTGGTTGAATCAAGGAAAAATTCCAAATCCCTTAAATCACCAACAAGAACTCTGCTCACGAATATAAGAGAACAAACTTGGACCTGAAGCTCCGAATATCTTCCTTTGTAAGGAATAGGAGAAGTGCAGGAACAACTCTAGAATTTAGAATTGTCTCTGTCGGTGGGTCTTTCCCTGTTGATAAAGCCAGCTAGTAAGAAAATGGGGTAACTAGGAAAAACCCCATCTAAAGGAATGACTACAATTGACAAGACAAGGTTAGGGAAATTAAAAGAAAAAAGAAGAAAAACCACCAGAAAGCAATCCATAGAACCACACAGTTGCAGGCAGCCAACAAGTGCTATCAGATGATTGAACCAAAGGCGCAATGTACGGAATTAACTACAACAACCACCACAACTACAATTAGTAAAGCAAACAAATACACCAAATATGTATGTGTGTGTATATAAATACATATATATCATAACTATGACACTGACCAGTTCATTGACTTTTTTTGAGCGCTCATCCGGCGTTGGTTGAGACATTTGAAGCCTTCTGACATGTCTTTTCTTCGATGGTCCCTCACCCGACATTATGCTAAAAAAAACCCCTAAACCTTAATTCCCCTAAACCAAACAGGGGAAATGCACATACAAACATGCTTCTTAGAAGGGGTATATAGTGAGCAGGGGAGGCTTAGATTGAGTTTTGATGTATGAGTACACAAGGGTGGTTGCATAATATTGTTAGCACAAGGTATAAACATTGTATGGGTATAAACATTGTAAACTCTACATGATTTTGATCATATGCCATCAAAAAATATTCCGTATTAATTTACACAACTGATATATGTATGCAAGATTCCACAGAAATAACAATTGAACCCTGTAAAACGATTACATACGGTTAAATGTAACAAAATTATCTACCAAACATGACACATGTATTCTAATACACTATATGGATTCTTCAGTTTGTGAAATCTGCACAGAAAACAATCACTGCATCTACTAAACGATAGGTCACAATTCTTTATTACATAACAAAAACAAAATTAATCAAACATACACTTATATATAGATAGATACAGACTTCACCTTCAAAGACATTGCAGCAAAAGAGAATATGCTAGCCAAAGAGAAATAAAAAGAATTGTACAATTATTGCTAGCTTTGCAGTTTTTAGATTAAAGGTAGAGATAGGAATCTGAATTCAGACTAAGTACATAAATAACTATGTCACAAATCATATGAATGTATTGTAGGAGACAACAATACTTGCAGAGGGCAAATCCCATCAGTGGCAGTATTCTAACGTGTATTTGGTCACAGGAAAGTTGGATGAAATGGCTTTAATTCATCGATCTTTGCCCTCATTAGTTTCAAATAATTATATGATTTTCCCTTGAGGCAACTAAACACATAGTCAATCAACAAATTATACTCTGGCTAACGTTAAATGATCTACTAAGCCTCTTCAAACAAAAAAATTGATCTATTACGACATGCGTCACATGCCAATATATCAAGGAAACCCAACCTTCGGTGAGTTTGGTAGCAGGAAATTTTAATAATCTAAGCACCGGAGCTCAAAATCCTCCACACAAATATATTTCAACAGAGATGATATCATGATAAGAAGATGCGAACTTTCCAATAGCTTACCCTGAATCTCTGACGATCTGAAAATTTATACGAATCAGACGAAGATGATATTCATCTGAATTCTGATAGTGATATGCTGCAATATAATTGGATGTGAAGAAGATTGCACATTGATACGAGACTCAAGAGGCAGCGTTGAGCCGCGAGAAATTTATTTGTATCCCTGACAAAATACCGACTTAGGTTGTAAAATAAAAATAAAAAAACCCGGAAACCAAACAAATCGAGTGAAAAATCAAAACGATCCGATAAAAAAAATCGTAAAGCATGTTTTTTGGTTGGTATTAGCATACAAATCAAACCGTAAAATTGAAATATAATTTGGTTTTGGTTTTGGTTTTGGTTTTCTCAAATAAAAGTCATTCCAAACTGTGTGTATATATATATATATTTGGTCACTGCTTAAAGTTTACACCATGTCTAAATTCAATACATCTTGTGGGCCTGAGATCCTCTGTTGTGGTGCTTTTACAGCACTTGTGATGTGACCATGAAAGGGAGGGCATAATTGGGATTTCAAGTAGAAACTGAAAAATAGAAAAACAAAAACAAAAAACATGATTGGTCAATTTGGATACAGCCTGCTGTACACACAGCAGCTGATCCCAATTCACATCTTGTGCATGTAAATTTTTCATTTTTCAAGCTTTCTTTAATTTATTTTACTGAGTGAAAAATGTATGATGAGATGATAATGATGTAGATTTTAGAGAGTATGTGATACCCGAGTCTAAGTTGACGCCTACGTCACTTTCGGATCATGGTGACATCTTAAAATATTTTATCTCAGTAAATTTATTCGTTTTACATAAAAAAAAAATATCATGGAAACTTCTGAAATATGTCATCTGGACCCTAGGGGGAAAAACTGTTGTAGATTAATTGACAATTTTTCTGTAGATGACTCGACAACTTCAAATCATAAATCAGAGTATTTTCATGTTCTGCAACTCCAACTCATTAATCCCACCATAATTGTGACCTTTGGCCTTTCATTCGACTAAATCAGGTCTTGCAAGCATGTAAACCTTCAACTTCAAGCCTATAAAATCCCTCTCATTCTAGCCTCACTTTCCTATCTCTTCTTGTAAGTTTGGTGGAAACTCCATGACATTTCTAGCTCCCTAACATCTAAAGTTCCAGCCTTTAAATTACTTGTAAGTATTGGTTTAGTTTCTTAAGTATGGTTTCATAAACTTAAAGTTAGGGTTCAACATGGTTTAGATTGATGGTGTTGATCAAATTAGAAGAGGAGTTTTTCTGGGTTGAAAGAGGATATCTTGCCTGCAAACTCTCCGAAGTATCAAGTAATTAAAGACTCAAGCATCAAAGCATTTTTATCACTTTATATGCAATTATGTGAGATGTGTGATATATATACATGTTACATGCTTATGTTTTATGCATTCTAAACTTGTATTGTAACATCCCAATTTTTTAAGCTTAGGTTTACTCGAGACTTTTTAGGGTTTCCATCCATCGTTACTATTTTCAGTATTATCAAGATAAACTATATTTTTCCATGTGTATAAATTGAATGTGTAGGTAACTATGTTTAAATTGTCTTCACTATACGTAATGAAGAACGACTACTTATCTTAACCGTACATTGGTTATATCTTACGTCTATATAAATATATATTTGTGGTGGTGGTAATGTGAATTTTTCGTATATGAATATTTGTTGTTGAATAAACTTTTTATATATTGATATAATGTGATTATGTTTCAGCAACTAATTTGATAGCTATAATTTTCTAGTCTAATTATTTAAATACTAAATGTAAGATAAGTAAATGATACCTCTTTCGTATATATGTTAAATGGTCTTCAAAGCATGTTTTCTTTTATCTTTTTTTTTGAACTAAAGCATGTTTTCTTAAGTTGCTGGTTTTTAAGCTACTGATCCAACGACAGGAATAGGCTACCGATCTATCGACAACAAGGTTTTCTGAAGGAAAAAAAATGAGTTTTTATCAATGAATGGTATTTTGAAAATTTTGAATATATAACCTCGAAACCTTCTTAAACGGTTTGTTCTTTTCATTTGGTAATGGAACCTTTGGAAAAGAATGTCTTATAGTTTTTATATAATCATGTCTTAGTTATTAAAAAGAAGGAACTAATGCTTATAAAAAACGCTTAAACCCTAACCGTGAGGGTCCCCCACCCCCGATCCCACAGGAATGTGAGGAGAGGTTAATCAGGTAACCTAGAGCTTAGAGTCAGGGGCTTGCTGGTTCCCCATCACTGAAGGGTGTTATCAATCGGAAATCAACCCCTTACGGGAATCGAACCGCTGACCTCCAGCTTAGGGTCCGGCTGTCATTATAACACCCCGCTCCTCACCACTAGGCCATATCCAGGGGGATAGGAACTAATACTTATAGATATCATGCATATACGGTTCTTCTTGTTTATGAACATGGTATTTGATTACTATATAGAAATGGATCTATGACACTTCTTACAATGATAAATAAAAGGAGACCTTGTAATGGATAAAGTGGTGATCATAGTAAGCACATTTGTGGTGTTGTGCTACATGGTTATGCGATGGATGATATATACTTGCTATGTGGTATAGAAAAGCATGTTATTAGGATGACCTTATGTGATTATGTTATTATGTTCCGTGCGATAGAAATCATGTTCATAAGTTTAATCATATATGGTAATTGTATGGAAAAGAAACATGTATGTTAAACCACTTAATTAGAAACCGTAATAGGTTGGAAATGAACTGTTAATTGAATTGACATCATGTAATATGCAAGTTGATATATATTCTTCTTATGACACGAAATTAGAAACCGTGTTTTAGGATTACACAATGCACATATGCACATGTACTTTTATACAAATTAGAAATATGTGATATGTTGTTGGAGAGCATGTCTTAAGTGAACTTATGTGATTATCTGCTAGTTCATCTACACATGTTGTGTGATCAAGAAAACATGTTCTAGGATTATGTGATGCCTTGATGGTTATGATTTATGAGTATTGTAAATGAATGAAAAGCATGATAAAGTCATGAAGTTATTAAAGAAAATAAAAACAGGCTCTTCATGTTGGACTCTACTAAACATGAATAGCAGGCTCTCTATGTTGGGCTCTACTAAGCATAGATAGGCTCTTTATGTTGGGCTCTACTAAACATAAACATACTCTTCATGTTGGGCTTCACTAAACATGAATAATAGACTCTCTATGTTGGGCTCTACTAAACATAGATATGCTCTTTATGTTGGGCTCTACTAATCATAAATAGACTCTTCATGTTGGGATCTACTAAACATGATATGGTCTTTAAGCCATAAATGAATGATTATTTAAGTTGTCCTACAAATGTACATTATGTAAAGGAAATGATAAACTTTAATGTGTGTTACTTTTATATTATGTTAAAGAAATAATGATATAACACATTATTACTTGATAATCTTTATGTGGTAAGAGTAGCCTTTTGTTATGCATGCACTGTTTGCAAAAGAGAAACCTAGAATTATGTCTTGATCCCAGTAGCAAGCATCAATTCCCTTCGATGCTAATGTTTCCTTACCGTGCGTCATAGCTCACCGCCTTACTTTCAGTTAAGATGTTGGGTTAAGTTTGATAGACGGTAGCGGTTGGCTTTTGTGACCAAAGGCAAGTGGTGGTGATATTTTTAAAGTGTTGGATGTCCAAGAACTTGACGATAGCACTAGCAAGTTACAATGAGGAACGTTGTTGATTAGCATAGACATTTCAAGAGGTATCATAATTTACATAGTTGGTATTGTAATATAGGAATTTGAGAAATATGTATTGTTTGTATCATGTAACGAAAATGTTGTATTGGGAATTGTAAAGAGCCGAGTCTTTTTTATGGTTTAGCTTCCGCAACTATGTTTTTAACATAGCTCACGAGGCTTCGTGATACAAGGAAAATTGACATTATTCTCGGGTAATGGCCGAGCGGCCCGTATCCGGAAATATACTTGGGTTTTCGGGTCGGGCCGTTACATGTAGTATAAAAGCCTGAGGTTGGCTAACTCGGGCACTAAGTGAGGATTTTAGAACCACATAAATCGTGAAATTCTAAGTGAAGATGTTAGTGTTTTAAGTAGTAGACTGTTCAGTTTTGATCTTAGAAACATGGCAATGAATCCTAAGTGGCAAGTTAGGTCATTAAGAGATGAATTTTTTGAAGTATGGTCTTTTAAGTATTTATCTTACAATTAATTGGCGTTAATATTAGGGGTGAAATATAAGGGTTGTGAGTTTAAACCCTAGGCTACGACTTAGAATAAGGAACTATTCTTTGAAATGAGGATGGTTTCTTTTGTGTGTTGTTTAGTAGGTCTTGCAAGCAAGAATCTAAAGTGTCTTACCTTGAGAGGTCCCCTTACAGCTGTTTCTTTGGTAAGTACTCATGAATGTTTTATTCAGTGTTGTATATTCTTTTAATCTCATCTTTTCTCCCCAACTTTAGAGTGACGACTCGTTTTCCAAAAGGCTAACTTTCGGTGTCCAAGTCTCTTAAAGGGGAATCTTTATGTTAAGGGATGTGACTCTACCCTTATCTTCTCAACTCCTTGAATAGCTTAACGAATGTCTTGTTAAACTCCTCTACGTTTATGGGATGTGTAAACTCATCCATGGATGTTGTATTTTTTCAAACTTGTCTTGTTGGAATATTGTTTCTACATTCTAGTTTATAATTTTGGATGACATAGAACGGACTGGATGGGCTCAGCTCTTATTTCTTAGCTGCCATGGATATCAAGAACACAAAAATACCAGTTAACAACAACAAAGTTGAAAAAAAAGATCAAGAAATAATCAAAATACAGAAGATATACGCAGTTTACTCTCAAGAAACTGTGGAAAATTCAGAAAGGATGAACAACACTCATGATTCTTCAATACTCATAGTGAAACACAGGAAAGCATCATAAATTTTCAAATTTATGCTCTAATACCATGTTGAAGCTGTGAATATACAACAAAAACGAAAGAAAGAATGCGGAAGAATATTATTCAAAGAATAATTCAAGAGTTAAGTTTACAATACTATTGATCATGAGGTATTTATAGCTTCATACACCTCATTAATTAGTTATAAGTAAGTTACAAATGGTTATAATAGAATCTAACTAAATAATCGTTTTCTGCTTATAGTTGATTTGCCGACTAACTCAGCAGTCTGTTGTGTCTCATGTGATCACCGAGTCTTCGCATCTCTGGTGACATGCACTCAAAGACTTCTTTCAACACAAATACTGTAACATTATCACTATCATCAACATCATGTGAGCCCTCACCTTGCCTCTGTTGTTGCCCCGCCACTCTCAGATGATTCTATTGTTGTCTTTGCACTCCTAGTTTGAGCTACCCCACCTATCGCTTAGCCAATATTTGATACTTGGGTGGCTCATTGACTACCTGCTGAACTTGTCCAACGATTGGGGTTTAGGATGCCTGAGCTTTTATGTCATGAACATGTCCAATATTTGAGGCAGAAGGTACCTCAAATAAATCTAGAATTTGTTCTAAATACGCATATGTAGCCTCATATGCATCTCATGTGTCAGCTCCCTCAACTACCTTTGGAACCACTACTGGTTCCTCAACTTGCCCCTCTGCACTTGCACCTGTATCAGTTGGCACTCCCTCTTGACCACCTTCTTGAATTGGTTCTAACGACACTGCACTTACACCAGTGTGTCAGTTGCTCCTTCCATCTGTACATCTACCTGCTCGTTAGTGTCAGTTGTTCCTTCCACGTCTCATTCCATGTTCTTTCCTCGTTTCCGATTCCTTTTATACGCCAAAGCAATTTGCCTTGAACCCTCAACAATAGGTAGATTACTTGGCAGAATCGGTGGATCGTTAAGCACTTGATCCACTTCAATATCAGCTGCTGCATCACTTGCTTATTCGTTCACAGCACTCGATCTAGTCATAACCATAATTCCCTAAACAAAAACAAGGCATATGATTCAGAAAACAATAAGCAAAATAAACGCTACCTAGGGAACAAAAATGAAAAGTCCAAACCAACGTCAACCACACTGACGTTACCACTGAAACACTAACTAATAGCAACTAATAGCAAATTAAGATAGAATGTATATTGACACTGGCCCTGACGTTGTAGATGCAAAGCAAACGTTGGTATGGCTGACGTTTCACTTTTTAAAATATGAAGCTCTGTAACGTCACCTGATTTGACGTTGTAACTCTACTAAAACGTCAACTTTCCTGACGTTACGAGGATGTAGACAAGTTTTTTTGAAATTCCAACAAACGGTTCAACATCAAAATAGACGACATTCAAAGCAAGGTTCCAACGTTAAAACATTTGACGTTATAAGCCCGACCCCCTTCTTTTTCCTCACGTTGACTGGTCACAAACTCGCCGGAAAACAGCATAAAATCAGTAATTTCCTACCATATACCATTCGAAATGACGTAAAATCAATAAACCATCATGACTTACGTGTGTTGGTTGAAAGTTATTTTCGTATTAACCTCCACCGGTGGCTCTTTTCAATTTTCCGGCCAACTTCTCCTCTGTAACGCCCCGCTCCCGGATACCGAGCCCTTATCCGGAAGAGAACGTTCGGCGCGTATAACATTAAATAAATCTAATACTATACACCAGCCTCTACGTCGTCGTATCAAAATAAAGCAACGGAAGCCCAAAATGGCTCGGGTAAAACCATACAAGCTACTATGATTAGATTACAAACCAACTATGGTTAAAAGGGAAAACTTACAACAACGAAACAATACTTACAACGTACGATGTTCCAAAATAAACATACAACACTTGTCTTACAAATAAAAGTACAACATAATCTAGTACAACATTTAATAGAAAGGTAAAAAGAAAGCATCATCATGGCATCAACGTCATCAAATCATCATCGAACTCTTCAACGAGCTCAAGGCTAACATGTTCGTCTTCTCACCCCAAAAGCACACAAAACAACATATGCAATTGAGGTAAGTACAAAGTACTTAGAAAGAGGAAGAAACTAATGTATAAATAAGTCTGACAACGATAGGTTCATATTATTGTTATTAAGTTATCTTTGTGAGACCGACTCAAACTCTAGGGTTCACTTCATGCTCATCATCATGTCGTGGCTATTGGTTTCTAGCTTAGCTTATCTTTGTTAAATCAGCATTCAAAGGCACTACGCATGGTGCTACTCACCACGAAGTATCTGGGTGCAACATATTGGCGGATCACACCAATATCCACGGGGGAAAGCCCGATAGTGTACACGCTCGGCGGAGTCCCTCCGTACGTAGGGTCTCGGACTTACGGGGTGGTGTTCCTCCGTACGTAGGGTCCAAAGACTTACGAAGTTATCCATTTTATCTGAACGCCCACACATCGCGATATAGACTTGTGCCTTACCAAGAATGGATTGATGTTTAATCTTTTTACTACACAAGTATGTTTATTATTAATTGTTAACTAGCCACCTAAGTATTTTCAAGTAAGCTCCCTCACCTCTACTACTCTCTTTCCTAGACCACTAGATACGGACAAGGCCTAGCACATACACAGACATTAATGAATACTAATTCCTCAAAGCACAAGTCATTCATACCCTTCCAACGGTCACACAAGTAGGCATGATTTCTAGCATTGAAACACCACAAATTATACCCAAAATACAACCTAAACAACATAAGACCTTAATTAAATATTAGGAAGAGCCTCTTACTTGTTCAAAGCAAAACTCCAAGACAAAACCTGCAGCACTTGAGAAGACTTCAACTAAAACCTATTTGATCACAATTAAACTTGAATTAATTGATCATCAAAAGCTTCTAAACTACAAGAACTACGAATCAACTGAACCAAAGCCTTGAAGATTGATCAATCCTTGACAAATCCATAGTTAGGGATAAATTCATACATTTACAAAACTCTGAACTTTTGCTATCAAAACGATCATCTCTTCCCGCTGATTCTGAATCTTTAATCCTTTTTTAAAAGCACCAAGAATTGGATGAGAATTGGGAAGGAATATCTTTGCCTTTTTCCTTTGCTTTTAACGTTGGAGTTTCTAGCGTTTAACTTCTGATTCTTCTTTTGGAAACCTCCCAGTATCCCACTAATTAAAAGAGGAAGTTATTCTTCGTGTAAATAACTTCCAAGGAATTAATTGCCACTTAATGCCATTAATTCCCCCAAACTTCCTAATATTCCCAATAGATCCTTTTGCTTTTCTTTTCCTTTAAATCTGAAATCATGTTTAAGTCCATAAAAGAAAATATATAATATTCCGTTTACGTAAAAAGACACGTCTGTCTTTTTACGAAAGGTCGGGATATTACACCTCTCCTCCGGCCAACTTCTGTGGAGAAGTTGAAAGCTTTGCTTTTTTTGTGTGTGTTGGTTGGTTCAAATGAAAAGAAAAAGGAGGGGGAGAAAATAAGCAGGTGAGGTAAGTTTATTTTAAAAGTTCATGGTGATTACAGAGTGTTGAGGGATTCAAAATTGTTATTTTATAATTTTTAAAAGCTGAAGAACTAAAGTGTCCAGTTTTTAAAAGTTATTTAATGGATGTGGTGTTTCTAATAATTTAGTGGTGTATTGAAAAAATGAATAACAAAAAAAAAAGTGTCAATAGTAAAAATGTGGTGGCGATAGAAAGCAAGCCGCCTAAATTTATTTATTTCATTGATGTATGGTTTACCACTGATGATGGCCAGATTAAGTTGCACAAACCATGTACATAATGAATACAATCAGAAGCTTATTTTCTGCTCAGTAGTGCATTCAACTGCGCATAATTATTGTTTTCCTCTAGTTCTTTCCAATAAACCTAAGTACTTGTAACAATAAATACATTCATGGAGGGGCAACTTTATGTTGGCCGAGGCATTGCGTTGCAAGGCCGAACCAACCCAAATGTGTTGATATATAGATATACTTGGAAAGTTAATGCAACATCCAATATAAAGTGGTAAAACATATCTAGGCAACAAGCAACAATCGTCTTTTGCACAATATTCTAATTAGTAATAGTCCTGAAAATTTAATGCAACTAACAATTGAAAGGTAAATGTGGTTCAAAAGTAACATGCAGCAGTCCTCGAATGTTAATGCTCACTAGTATTGGAATGTTAAAAAGACTATTGTTGGAACATATTGTGGTTCAAAAGTCCCTACCCAATCGTTGTACCTTGAACGCGCATTTTCCGGAATGCTCTTTCAAGGAGAGAAGGGTTCTGCCTAGTAATTGTGACCATTTGAATCGCCCCACCTGTAACAACTAGGGGTGAACAAAAATTTTAAAAATCAAACCAACTGGCCGAATCAATCGAACCAAACCGGAAAGGTATAAACCGTGGCTTATTTGTCGGTTTTCATTTAACTAAAAACCAAACTGTTTAATACAATTTGGCTCCAATTTAAAAAAAAAATAAAAACCTTTTAAAACTAGACCAAACCGGATTTTATATATATATATATATATATATATATATAGACACACACACATACCTACATCAATGTATTTCTTTTGGTCCAACTCAACATGTTTAAACTTTGTATTTGTAATGTATTAATTATCAATTATTAATTTCATATTCTAAACATTCACATTTTGTTGATCATTTCACAGGCTTGTCTTCAATTTTCAATCATTTAAGAGAATCTCGAGTACATGTTAGTTCACAACTCACCACTGCTAACTCATTCTTCTCTTCCTCAACACCAATATTTGAAATATGTAAATGTTGATTTACATGGCTTACTTCTTTTAATGATATTGATGAACTTCATCATGGACATTTTTCTATTTGTTCATTTGTTAGGCTTGACCTCTTATATAAATATAAATGCACTTACAGACATTAATTTTACATATGTTTGTCTTTCATATGCTTATGATTAGATTATGTTGCACAATAACATTGTTGAGATAATCAAATCAGAGTTGGTGTTTTGGGAAAAATAAAATGACGAATATATTCTAACTAAATAAAGCATAAAATTATATCACATGTTATTTCTCTTTTGAAACGTGTTAGCTACGTATTCCTCTTTCTCCCTTGACCTTGCTCTAAATATTATTTTGTCTGGTGGATTTTGAGATTTATATATGTTATTCTATAATATAACGATTAGTTCATTATTAGTAACATTTTGAAGTTAATAATTTATTGATTTATTGAAATGAGTAATATATGACTCTTTTATTACTTTGTTTGTCCCAAATTGTCCCAAATGAGAATTCAATGGTAGGTGTCGAGTTTCTTGTGTTGGATGGTGTTGAGGGATGGTTGGTTTTTAAATCTTTAAGATTCGCATGGATAGTTATTAGTTAAATTTAAAACATTTGTTAAATCATCCCATTAGATTTGCTGACATAATAATACTAATGTATTAAATATATTATCATTTGTTGTTACCAGACAATTTGTAATTTACTATCAATAATTTTAATTGTTAAAGAAAACCGTAAAAAAAAAAAACCAGAACCAAACCGGACCGAACAAATGGTTTACGTCTTAAAATCGTTCTAGTTTGGTTTCAAAATTGAAAACCGTATAAAATGGTTTGGTTTTAAACAACGGGAAAAACCACCAAAGGCAACCATTTTCACCCCTAAGTAACATCATACCTCCGTGCCTAGCAATGGCTTCTTTGATTATTTGAAAATTTTCTAACCTACCATGTTTGCTATCTAAGTATTGTTGGGCATGTGCTCTACCTGACCCATTAACAGCCGGGGCATTCAGTAAAAACGGGTCTTTGACCAAAAATTTTGGAAAAACGGGTGTCTACCCAAAATTTGAATTTTTTTCTTCCGTTTTAGGTGTTTTTTGAACCAAACTAAAACCCTATTTGGAAGAAGCGCACCCTAGGGATTTGAGGCCTTAAGATCGTCATGCGTTTGTGAAAGAATGGGGAGAAAATCATGGTCAAACTTCACTAAAAGACAAAACAACCTCTTTTCAAAAAAAAAATTGGAAAAGAGCCGTTTTTACACATTATCCCTTAACAGCCTCATCAATTTCTTTGTATTGATAAAGTTGACCTTGACCCCTTCCAGACGACCTGAATCAAGGACTCTTCGTCCCTTAAGTCTTCCCATTACAAAGAAGGAACAATTTGATTTTAAGCCGACTCATTAGCTTTATGCTTTATCTCTAATCATTTCTGCAACTTGTAGTACGGAAGTTGGACGGCGTTTTAGAAAATAATTTATAACCTGTCTTGTAACCGTCTTGATTTCATACACATTCCCCACACATTTGAATCGTCCCATCGGTAACATCATACCTCTGTGTCCTAGCAATGGCTTCTTTGATTTGATTATAGCTTTTACTGCACTTGTCTTCCCCTAGTATTGTTGGGCATTTGCTCCCACGTTTGCTATCTAAGTATTGTAGTATTGTTGACATGTGCTCTACCTGACCTGCATATCTGAATCGTCCCATCTGTAACAACATCATACCTCCGTGCCCTAGCAATGGCTTCTTTGATTATAGCTTTTACTGCACTTGCCTTCCGTTATTTAGAAATTTTCTAACCTACCACGTTTGATATCTAAGTAATCTAAGTATTGTTGGGCATGTGTTGCACCTGACGGGAGTTTTACCATTGTATGTGACTCTTCATCCCTCAAGTCTTCTTTTCCAGACCTTGAATAATCGAGGAGTTTTATCATCGTATGTGACTCTTCGTCCCTCAAGTCTTCCCATAACAAAGAAGGAACAATTTGATTTTTTAGCTGACTTATTAGCATTTTTATCTCTGATCATTTCTGCTACTTGGGCGTTTTAAAAAATAATTCATAACCTTTCTTGTAATTGTCTTGATGTCATGCACATTCCCCGCATATATAGCAAAAGATGAAATCAGACAACCAGTATGTTTTTATTGAATCATCACTTATAACATTGCCAATGTTATAAGTGATGATTCAATAAAAACATATTGGTTGTCTGATTTCATCTTTTGCTATATATGCGAGGAATGTGCATGACATCAAGACAATTACAAGAAAGGTTATGAATTATTTTTTAATGTCAATCAACTTCTCGGTGCGTCTTCCATCGGTACCACCTACCACAAAATCATCACCTAGCACCGCAATTATCGTAGTACCGGTTATTTCGTTGGGATAGACAGGGCTGTAAGAAAATGATACACGATGGTAAAAACGATATATTCTTATATTCTTAGATGCTTGAAAGTAAATACAAAAAAAATAAAAATAAAAATGTAAGATTGATGGGTTGACGTAGGTATATGGTCAATAGAACTCATAGATTAAATTTACTAAAGGTCTAAAATAGAAATTAAGCTTTGAACTAAATACATCTAAAAAAACAAAAAACAAAAAAAAAAATTTGAATAGTCATAGAGAAAAATTGAATGCTCATAGGTGAAACCGTTAATTCTTAATGGCCAGTTCTTCAAAAGAATAAATTGTTAATGGCTAAAAGAGAAATTAGGTCTGATCCAAAAAAGACAAATGTGCAATAAAGTTATGGAATTGTTCGAAGCTTTATTCAAGGGTTTATTCGCACTACTTACTAATTTCAACACAAGGATCATTTCCGACACTCAAAAAAAATTATTTCAAAATCCACATTTATTTAGCACAGAAATTAAAATAAACCAAAAAATATAGCACCGGAAGTAATTCATGATGTCAATAAAACTCGTCTATAAAAAGAAGTTAGATGTCGGAAATGATCCTTGTGTTGAAATTAGTAAGTAGTGCGAATAAACCCTTGAATAAAGCTTCGAACAATTCCATAACTTTATTGCACATTTGTCTTTTTAGATCAGACCTAATTTCTGTTTTAGCCATTAACAATTTATTCTTTTGAAGAACTAGCCATTAGAATTAACGGTTTCACCTATGAGCATTCAATTTTTCTCTATGACTATTCAATTTTTTTTTTGTTTTCTGAGGCCCAAGTCTATAGGCCCTCAAAAATTGTATACGAAGTCTGAATCTAAAATAAACCCACTATTTTACTTCAATAATAATGCTTATGTTAATAAGGAATCTTACATAGAAAATGTAATAGTCATAAATCAAATCAAGACCTAGATCTTTATGTTTTTTATTGGTATTTATAAAAATAACACACACTCGTGCAATCGAGGATTCCTCATTGAACACTGGCATTTTGATAAAAACTCCTTCAGTTCATTTAACGGATTTTAAACCCTTGACGGCATTCTATTGATCAGATACGTGGTAAAATTGGTGGACTCGAAAAAACTTTCTCGATGGAAACATCGAAACAAATTCGAAGATCGAGTGTGGACATGAAAAATGTTTTTACATTTTTTTATCATTAAAACTACATTTTCTTTTTTAGATATCACTGAAAGCACTCGCCCCCACCTTAGTCCACTTGGGTTCGCCCCTATGTGGCACTTAAAATAGTCTCCTCTCCTACATACTTGGGACATTGTGGATAGATCATTAAAGCTCTAGTAATTTTAAATAGGTGGCAATTTTTTCTCTTATCAATTCTATTTTGATGAACATGCCATGTTACTCAAAAACAAAAAAATCAAGAATGTTGTTAAAGTACTCAATACCATTATCAAATATCACTCATGAATATCCTAATTTGAGTCTTAAAATGCGTTTTGATTAAGTGGAAAATTTTCATGTAAACAATTTCATCTTCTGATATTTTTTATACACCTCCATCCCATAAAATATATCCACTTTTTTAAAATGAATTGTCCCATAAAAATTGTTCATTTAGAAAATCAAAGCATCATTTAATGCGTCTTTTCGAAACATACCCCTATCATACAATTTAATATTTGTATACTCTTTTCATATTCCAAAGCAAGCATTTATAATGACGTAAGGGCATATATTACCATTAGTGTTTAAAATACAATAATTAATTGTTTTTTTAATATGTGTGCATCACAAAAAATACACTTTTTGTGGGATTGAGCCACGGAGGTAGTATTAATTAGATAGATCCACATAGTACGTGTGTGATCATCAATAAAAGTGATAAAATATCATTCAAAGTTTTGACCCTGGAAACCCACTTGGCTCCGAAAATATACACTACAATAATAATAATAATAATAATAATAACAACAACAACAACAATGATACATCCACTACATAATTTACATATTTTCTATCCATTGATTATGATAAGACACACTTTAAACAATGGCTAGTGAATCCAAATATTCTCTTGTGACACCCGCTAATGTTCCCCGCTATTGTGATTGTGATTAGTGTGGCGCATGTGATTGTGCATGTCATGGCACACACTTACCCGCTATTGTGATTGTGATTACTGTGGTTGTGATTACTGTGGTGCATGTGATTGTGCATGTCATGACACACACCTACCCGCTATTGTGATTGTGATTACTGTGGTGCATGTGATTGTGCATGTCATGGCACACACCTACGAAGTTTACTGTTTCAACTTCAAAAATGTGTTGCATTGAGATTGGTGAGAATGATCAAAAGTAAATCATTCCAATACTTCCAAAAAAAAATATATACAAAGTACGGATAATTGAGGGTAATTATGATTTGAGTATAGTCAACATTAACAACATTGTTGATGGTATGTATCGAAGAAGCACAACGAGAGGGTATGGAGTGAAAATGGTCGAAAGATTTAGCACAATCATAGTTTCCCACAATTGATATCTCGATATAGTTTCATTAAATATCCTTTAGTCCTTCATTTATATTTAATCATGAGTTAACACTGACACAATGGATTTCCATATATAATTTTATATATATCCCACGGTCACTAATTTGGATACAGTTGGGGCAGGGCATGATAAAAAAACGGTAGTATTTATCCATATTCAAAACCCATGCATCTATTATTCAAATGAAAACATATAAAGTAACAAATAACCTTAGTTTTCAATGAATCATACACAGAAAAAATTAAATTAGAAAATTGTGATATTTTGACGAATTAAACAAATATAAAATACCTTGTATTTCGGACTACATCAATGTTTGTTTTTCGTATTTGGGTGAAATCCACGGCCGTGGTCATCTCCAAAGTCTTCAACCATGTAGTTTCAGAATTTATGTGCGGTGATTTTTGGAATCGACCCTTCAACGGGAGCATGCTTCGGCTATTTAGTCACTGCAACTTTTAAAAAAAAAAATAGAAAACAAACAAACAAAGTTAATGTTACGACCATGATCCGGATACCAAGTCCTTAACCGAAAATGGACGCCCGGCACGTAAATAATAAAACTAAATCGATTATATATGTAAGACTGACATCATCAATAACAAAGAACAAACGGAAACGAAAACATGGATTTGGAAAGCTTAAAAAAGATCAGACAGGCTGCAACTAACTAGAACACGTACATCTAACTTTACAACAAACCACACAAGGCTTTACAACTATAGATAGATAAACCAAAAGAACAAGAAAGAAAAAGAGAGAAAAACTTTTTTTTTAATAAAAACACCACGTAATTATAAAGTCATTTTTTGATAAGAATAACACTACTACATTTTATTCTATTTTATTTCTGTTCTCTTTTTTATTTCTTCCACTACATTACTTATGTGACCTGGTCATCTAGCTTCCTACTCCAAGTATGCAAAAATTGGTGATAATATCACACTGCCAATTGATACATACCCTGGCCCCTTTTTTTTTCCCTCCGGCAATTGCCTTAACAAAAAGGAAAAATATAATATATAAAATAAACAGAACCTACCAACAACAATAAGATTATATAGGGGTTGCACATCCCTTTACCTCAAATCTTTTTTAAAAAATTTGCATTCAAGGTTGAATCTTCAAAAACACCAAGAACAAGATCTAGTTGCACAAGCAAGGCTCCAAGAACAAGATCTAGTTACACAAACGAAACTCTACGATTACTACAACCTTTTAGACAACTACCACCAAAACGAAACTCTAAGATTACTACAACTTTTTAGACCTTAAAAAGCTAAGAAAAGCTCAAAACACATCTAGATCTAGAAAATGGGTTTTCAAAACACTTACCCGATCGGAGTGAAACTTGTATCAAAACGAAGCTATCATCAAGAGAATTATTTTAGTGTAATTGATTTGTGATTTCGACGGCCGGATTTATTGAAAACGGAAAGATTCCCTTTTCTCCTCTCTTTTCTTTTACTTCTCTCTTTTCTTTAGTCTCTTTCCTCTCGATGCGCAGGAAATTTGGGGAAAGAATTGAAAAGGGTTTTGGGATTAAAATGGTATTTATAAAGGTAGATACATTTACATTATTGTCCTTGCTAAAATTTACACCTTTAAAATACAGTAAATACCCTTTGATAAATATATCTTGACTCTATTTATTTTATAAAAATATAACCCATTAAATTATCAGGACAAATAAAACTAGGGGATTAAGGGAAAATGATAAAAATATTTATAAAATTAATAAATAGAACTCACTATTTTTTTTTAGTTACAAAACGATAAAAAAATTCAGACGAGACAAAATTACTTTCTTTAATAAAAGAAGGGACGCGTGCATAGCTTTCCTTCCGCTTCAACTTCCAGGTTCGAGTTTTTTTTTTTTCAAACACTGTAACTTTTGATTTATAACTCCGATCGTGAAATTTTTCACCAAAATTCATATTCTTTTTGCTCTTTAATTTGCCCAAATACGATACCCATCCGACGTAAATTTTGAAAGATTTAAAAATATTTGCATTAAACAGAGCGTTTTTTTTTATAAGCGATCGTAACTTTGGATTTAGAACACCGATCATCAAAATTGTTTCACCAAAATTCATATTTTTTTATCTTCATTTTGAGACCTCATTTGGTACCTTTTCGACGTAGTATTTGAAAGCCAAATTTTATCGCAGCGTTCTGTTACTTGCGATACAAGATAACAAACAATAACAACAAGAATATCTGATAACACGATTCTGATATGCTTGAATGCAAAAATATCACCATTAACATTGCGTAATACAACAATCTATCAAAAAATGGTGGATATCGTAATGAAACAATCTATTAAAGCGTTATGGAGATGCAACTCCCGAGGAATCAATAGAATAAAAGCCTACTAATATTGGATATAATCAAAAAGCCTATGATGAGAACTATAACATTCTTCAAGTTGTTGAAGACCGAAGCAGTTTATTTTAACATCTATAGACCTTTATCCTTCAAACCCGCACCACATCAAACTTTATGAAAGACGTATGAAGCAGAAAATGCATTAAATAGCAACAGCTCGGCCTCATCAGTAGAGAATTTAGGCTCCTCCATTTTTCTAAAGACAAAAAAACACCAACATTACCTCACCATTTTATCAACAATCTTCAATCATCTAGGCCAAAACCACACCACAACAAATAGTGGAATGCAAGGAAAGATTAAAACCAAATAAAGACATCATATGCTTGCAATAACATCTTTTACGAAAAATACATAGCGATATTAACAGTAACACAGTAACACCCCCAAAACTAGTGTATTAGAAAGCTTAACGATATGAACCAACTGAACAACACAATCAAATCTTCTTTAAAACATCATAGATGCATCCTTAAATCAACCCTTAAAGCGTGGGATCACCAATATTATCAACCACAACAGACTTACCATTATTTGTGTTCTCAGCGAACTATTAGTTTAAGCTCCATGGTTATCAAAAGAGTTGACAATGGTAGCTTCAATATCTACCATGGCGGTTCGATTACTCGCCTTAGATTCCCAACCCCAGGTTGCCCGAGGCGGTCCCAGACTCAAAGATAGATTAAGAGTGAGTACTTAGCTTTAGAAGATCATTTCTTGTTCATTTATGTACATACCTTTTCTCCGTGGAGGCAATGCCAAGTTGCAAGAACCAATTGGTAAATCCACTTTCTGTTTCAATCTTTGGATATCTGCAGGTTCATAGTACCACCAATCACCTCCATGTTTCAACAAATCTTAACATCTAAACAATTCAGGCATAGGCCCACACATACTTAAAAACACCACTTTATTAATTTTCTTATAATTCTTCACGGCCAAGTTTGAAAAGGAAAAGTGAGAAATCATTGGGTGACCAATCAAATTAAAAGGGGTGTTAATTATCATCCATATTAGCAAAAGTCACACAACCCTCACACAAAAGTCAATGAAACAAAAACAAACAAGCGTAAGGTAAGTTAAGGACGCCGAATCTCAATACATCCACTAGAAGAATATAAACAAGAATTAAAGAAGAATGCTTTGCATTTTCATTCCAACAAGCAAGAAACGTTGGATTCCTTTGGTAACATGAACAAAGTGAAGAACCGTCAGCATGCATATGTCTTTTTTTCTATTATAAAATTTTCTTCAAACAAGGAACACGCCTAGCCTAGGAGGATGTTGACCCCATGGAGGCAAAATCGTTGTTCCTAATTATTTCTTTATTTTTTGCTTTTCCTACTTGTTCTTTCTGATGCCAAACTGATTGAATCCTCCACGTGAAACTACTTATAGATATGTAGAATGCAAATATTGTATGTATCTATGCTAAAGAATTAATGTCCCAGTAATATAATTTTCATATAATAACATGCAATTTTTAACAAAAAGAAAAGAAAAGGAAAAAAGACATAAATAATAGAGATATCTGGCAAATTCATGATGATTAGCCAAAAGATTATCGATCAGACAAAAACTTAAAAAGGCAAAAACATAGGGAAGAACCACAGACATCTTCTAACTTTAAAATAAAATAAAAAAAATTAAAAGATTGACCTCCATCAAAGAAACACTATGGTTCCGTTTGTTTTCGTTAGAATTTTTTTTAAAGTTTTTTCATTTCACTTTCTCAATCATATCTTACAATTCTTTTATCAATCATTTCTTTAACTACAAATAAAAAAAATATTAAATTATCTCTCATTATTTCACTTTATCAACTTTATAACATTTTTTACCATTATTTTATTTATTATACTACTTTATTTCAAAAAAATTCAACAATCATTTCATAATCTACCCAAATTTCAAAAAAAACATCTTAACTTTCTAATCATTACTTCAATCATAAAACAACCCAAAAAAAAACTCCAACCCAAAACAAACGTAGCCTAGAGGTTGTGTTTGTTTTGGAAAGAGTTTTTTCTTTTTGGGGTTTTTTTATATCACATCATCAATCATTTCTCACAATTTTCCCACCAATCAAATTTTCATCTACAAATAAAAAAATATTAAAGCGTCTCTCATCATTTTACTTTATCAACTTTATTACTTTTTTTACCATTATTTTATTCATTATTCTACTTTATTTCACCAATCATTTCATAATCTACACAAATTTTTAAAAACATCTTAACTTTCTAATCATTACTTGATCACTTTATCTATAAAAACCTAAAAAACTCCAACCCAAAACAAACACAATTGTTGATAACGTAAACATCAAAGAAACACTAGATTGCTGATAAGGGCATTCGTAGTAGAAGTCATATATGGTGTCCTATCCTTAAAATGAAGATAAAAAATAGAGTTTACTCCAAATAGCTCTCACAGCAGAGTCTCTATCCCTATTTATTTTTAGGGATATGAACAGTGCATCCCTACTTGTGAGGATGCACTATTCATGTCCATAAACATATTTAATTATTAAAAATTATAGGGATAAGGATAGGGATACTGCTGGAGCGAAATAATAAATATTTTATGTATATGATTAGGGTTGTGAGGTAGAATATATATTATTTAATAGTATTTGAAATGTTATAGAGATAAGGATATGGAGACTGTTGTGGAATGTTTTGAATTGATATGTTGTAAAATAAAGATACGTATTATTTTATATTATTTAGAGATAAAAAATAGTGATTCTGGTATGAATGCCCTAACAAATATCAGCTCCAATTACTAAATCAAGACCTCCATCATTTTCATTCAATATACAATCCAATTGCTCTACATTACCCCATTCCAATTTCTCACCTCGTAAAAATCACAATCCACAAAGATTAATGTTTTTTTTCAAAATTTTCATAACCTCATCATTATGATCGGTTAAAACAACCTTACCACGAATCTGCTGCAAAGAATGCCGGTAATGCCGGCGCGGATCCGAGTTCGATTCTTGATTTACCTTGAAGAGATTCGGAGGTTTTGGAGAGATAATCGTTTAGTAGTAATGCACCTGGCCATAGACCCGTCCAAATGGCCCAACCGGACCGCCCTCAACCGAACCGCCGGTTTTTCGTGGCGGTTGGTGCCGATTTGAAACCGCCGGTTGGAGTGAACCGCCCGGTTGCAAAAACCCGGCGATTCCGGTTCACGGTTCACACGGTTTACTTCCGGTTCAGATCATGCGATTCATTTTACGGTTTTAAAATTTATTAATATTTTTTTTTATATTTTCATATAATACTTATTATTTTCACTATAATAACAAATTACTATTCTTTTCACTATAATTACAAAAGCAAATGTAATATATACTTTTTATAAATAGATTTTTATTCAGTTTTAAATATAATATTAATATTGTGTTATTTTATTTATATGTAAATTATGTTATTTTTTCAACGCTTGTACCGGAAATTCGATTGTCTACGTATCTTTTATATGTAATCGTGTCGGAGGCACGACACATATAAAAAAAATCAAAACGAACGTAGTTCTTATTGTTTTTTTTAGTCTTTTATGTTTTTCTGATAGGTAATTATAGTTTTTTAGTCTTTTATAGTTCTTTATAGGTTTTTTTAGTCGGTTTTAAGTATACGTTGATTAAAAATGTTGTTTTATTAAATATTACGTGAGATATATTGTGTTGTTTTTCTTATATGTAAATTGTGTTATTTTTTCGGTCTAGTAAAGTAAATTTGATTATAAAGTTGAATTTTTTTTACACTTGTAAAAAAATTAATTGAATAAAATACAAACCAAATTTACTTATAACTAAAACCGTATTGAAGTAACGATTAAATCAGAACAACTTCAAAAATCGGTATCGTAAAGTAAATTTGATTGTTGTGTTTAACAACTAAACAAACTTGATAATCAAAGAAATGAGTAGGAGATGTAAGAAATGAGAGAAGAAGTTGTAAGAATTGATAGGAGATTGATGTAAGATTTTTGAAATGGAATGGGGTAGCATTTATAGGATTTTTTTTGAGGTGTTTGGGAGAAAAGAAAAGAAAATAGCTGTTAAAATTGTAGCCGTTGGACCGGTTCAACCGCTGGTTCCGGTTCCGGTCCAGTTCCAGCCGGTTTTAACCGGTTCCGGCCTGTCCGGTTCCAACCGCCGGTTCCGGTTTGGTTCCGGTTGCCAGAAAGCCCCAACCGACGGTTCCACCAACCGGAGGTTGACCAAACCGCCGGTTCAAAAGCGCGATTCCGATTCCCGACGGCCGTCCGGTTTTCTTTGGCGAGTCTACACAGCCATACTAATCGGCTCGATCAAATCGAAATCGGTTGAAGCGAGTTGGAGACGATAAGGCGAAAAACATGAGATCCAAATGGAAATGTTTTACTTCGTAATCGTCGTAGATGAAGAATGATCCGTCTAAGCTGATGATGTCGATCGTCTTCTTCTTCTCCTTCCATGGGATTGATGTTTGTAGTTTTGAGCTCAAAATTTGCAGAAATAATGTTAAGCTATTGAAACGTAAAAAGGGGACGATGGGTTTTAGGTTTCAGCCTTTCAGGGTGATCCATAGGATATGAAAAATGGCAAAATAGTCCGAAGGAAAATGTTTTTTCTTTGAATTAACAAAAAAATACAAACTGGATTAAAATTTATATACAGGACGGAAAGTGGACTAAAACCTAATATTCCCATAAAACTATATAAAAAAACAACATTTATACCCTTTGTGAATATACGGGTATCGCATCTCACATTGGTAAAATAAGTGAATGTTTGACTCCTATATAAGAAAGTGACATAAATATCTTGTCAACTCGAGTTAGTCCTTTAAGCCAAACGACGACGATCTAAACAGTTGACCGGACAATTTATAACTCATTTAACGCTACTAGTCCCGGGGTCTGGAGGCTTTACAGAATTGTATTCAGAGCAGACTATCATACGGAACTATGCGTTGCACCGTTAGAAACGGTGTAAGAATGACCTCTAGTTACCTCTGATAGGGACGAAACTAGGACACGTCCAGTGGAACAAATCTTGGTCGTCCTGACGAGGACGCCAGTCACTTATAGGGGGAATATATAGTGTCATGTTGGTAAAGTAAGTGAATGATCAATCCCATATAAACATGAGACATAAATGTCTTGTCAACTTGAATTAGCCATTTTAGAAATCTGGTGTGCCTTTTTAGAGAACACTAGGTTAGAATTTGAAGAAAATTTCTTCAAATTTGGCGGTTCTCCGTTCCACCCCTCCGCTGATTTCTTCGCTTCAGATTGAGACGGGCGGCATGATTGTTTCCCTTGCTGGATGGTGCTACCCATTACTGTGTCGCTCACATAACACCGTTAAGGCTCCGGGCTCTTAATTGGCGGTTATGGTAGTTGTTCTTTTGACGGAGGCGTAGGTCATCTCTTACGGGCTTCGTTCTCCGCCCGGAGGCGGCGGCCGATGGTGGCGTCTGTCTTGGTCCATGGCTTCAATTTGCTGCTTTGTTTTGATCTCTGGCGACGCCGCTAGCTCTTTGTTAATTTTGTGTCTGTAATTATTGTTTAAGATCTGTTGTTTGTGTAGTCTGTTTTTGTTGTCAATTGATGGATGGACCCGGGGAATCTCGTAATACATTGGCGGGTTTATCGAATTTTTCCGGAGATTTTTCTCTTTGGCTCAGCACTCCTTGGCTTTTCTATCTGTTTGTTGACGTTGTTGTTGTTGCTTTTTGTTGTTGTCCCGGCCGTGTGCCGGGTTTTCAGTACCGGGTTGGTCCGGTAGTTGTAAGTGCCGGGTAGTGCCGATCTCTTTTAGTCCCGGGTTTTTTCCGGGTTATTAATAAAAGTTTTCGTCCTATGGGTAAAAGAAGAAAATTTCTTCCATCGAATCTTCTAGTAATAAAATGTAAACAATAAGGACGCCCGTGAGAACTTTTCAAAAAAAAAAGTGTAGTTAGTAGGACGGCATGTGAAAAACTTTTCAGAAAAAGTTGGCCACTCAAATGAGAGAAGAGTTATAGTGGGGAGTTATTTTAGAGGTATATCATGTGTAAGAATGTGATCAATTCATATCATACCTATATACATGTACTATGTGTGAGAGAGTATGTGAGAATTAATCACAGCCCTCCACTTGCTATACCTCACAAATCACTCCCTACCATAACTTTTCTCCTCGAATGATGCATTGCACGGCAAGAATTCTACCGCGGTAGATTTGGATAAGCCAATCACAAAACGCCACTTGTCCATTCCTCTTGAACGTATTTATCTTCAATAAAAAAATAAAATTCTACCGTAGCTTGTTCTCTTTAGTTGCAAATTCAAAGCGCATTGGACGTTTGAATTGTATTTTCTTTTGCCTTTTTCATCTATGATCGTTATGTAACATCATTAATTAGGGGTGTAATCGAGCCGAGTCGAGTTGATACTCTCTAGGGCTTGAGCTCGATTCGATTAAAAAAGTTCGGACTCGAAACTCGGCTCGAGCTCGATCGAGTCTTAAAAAAGCAAGATCGAACTCGACTCGTTAAGTTCTCGATATAGCTCGACTCGGCTCGTAAGTTCGATTATTTTTCTAGAATTCATTTAATTTTTAATGAAATATGGCAAGATCGAGCTCGACTCGTCTAATACTCGACTCGAATAATATTTTTTAATTATGGATAATAATATTTTCTAATAAATTTAATTAATTAAATAATTATTTAATCAAGCTCGATTAAGCTCACGAGCTACTAGATTAATATGTTTTTAAAACTCGAGCTCGGCTTGGTTAATTATTCGAGTAGCTCGACTCGAGCTCGAACTCGAAAAAAAACCGATTCGAGTTGATCTCTTTTGCAGTCGAATCGAATTGAATTTCATTGATGAAATTTCAAATTTCATTCTGATACTGTAATCAGTAAGAAAAATTAACATAATTTTCATTACCTGCATTTGTTTTCTCTAGTTTTCTTCAGCTATGTTGTTGAGGTTTATGACTTTTGGATTTTCCCCATGTCATCAAATTTTGTCAAAAGATAATTGGATTCTCAAATTGTTCCCTTTTTCAAAGATTATGATCTGTCAAAAGATGTTCCATTGACATTAACATTTTTGGTGTTCAATCAATGTCTATATATTCTCATTTAGTTCTTCATTTGAAGAGCTAAAGAAATGTCGACATCAAGCATTAGATGTTTCAAATAATATGACCCATTGACACAAGTGTGATATGTTATGAGAACATTGCATTATTAATGCTTTCAATAGCTTGGTGTTGTGTTCGTTTAACCAAGAATCTGATGCTTGTATTGAAGTGTGGGCTGATTTATTGTTGGTTGGCTCTTTGGCACTGCACTGTCGATGGTAGATCTGTTGCCAAAAATTAGAAAATGAGGTTGTGTCAGTCCCGACACTTGAAAATCAGGTCGTGCCTTTTCTGACATGGAAATTCAGGTAAATGTAAGATTCCCTACGTTTAAACGTAAGGAATTCATATATTCTTCTGCCACAAATCATAGTTGTAAACGTAGGTTCCTTACATTTAAACGTAAGGTATTTCAATAATTAGGTTGTTACAATAAATGTGTAATTCTCTACGTTTAAACGTAGGTTAAAACGCATTTCTCTACGTTTAAACATACTGTTTCTACGTTTAAATAGCTATTATCTACGTTTGGAAGTGGTAGATGGCAATTAATGTTGTTGTAAGGTACTTGTTCAATATACACCACATTAACGGGCTATTTTTCTCATTCCTTCAGAGTCTTTCAAGTTAATATAAATTTTCTAACCACTTCTTCATCTTTCAAGTCCATTTCTTCATCATTCAAGTGCTCAAATGTGTAAGTTTTTGCTATGTAATTTGTCTTAATTCAAGTGCTCGATGTGATTATGTTATTAATGCTAGTAATGAAATATACTTAAACGAAATGTGTGTTTTTAGTAGGTTGTTTATGTAATATTTATACATCTAAGTAGTGTGTTTAAGTCTTTTTTTAGTGTTATTGTTTAGGGTTTAGTGTAAGTAATGATATGTATTTAACCTAAATGTGTGTTTTAAGTAGTGATTATGTTATTTATATTGTAGTAATGATATGTATTTATCGAATTGTGTGTTTTAAGTAGTGATTATGTTTTATTATATTGTAGTAATGATATGTATTTAACCTAAATGTGTGTTTTATGTAGGTTGTTTATGTAATGTTTATACATCTAAGTAGTGTGTTTAAGCCTTTGGTATTGTTCGATTGTAGTAAACTTTGGTATTGTTTCCTTGTTGGAGTTTAATTAGTAGGGTTTAGTGTAAGTATATTTTGTTTTCTATTTGTGATAAATTTGTTTAGGTAGGGTTTCGAATTACTATATTAAATGTCTATAATGCATTTTAAGTTGTTATCTAAGTTGATATTAAATGAGTTAATAATGACTTGAATTGTTTTTTTTTTTAAATAATCGCAACACTATGATTGTTGTCTCGTTCAACGGAGATTTTACGTACGATCCTCTCTATAACCGGTGGAATCATGTAAATGGATCGATGTTCTCATTATTTGTCCGAAATAACATAAGATTGAATGTGTTGTTGGATAAATTGCATATGAGGCTTGGCATTGATCGGTCTGATTCAATGCTCGGCGTAAAAGCTTTGTTTACTTATAGTAGTGTGGGGAATATACCACCTGATGATATCTTAGATGACGAGACACTAAATGGTTACATCGAAGCGCCTCTGACAGTAAAAATGTAATTTTTTGCGTGAATGCTACACCAGTGGAGGCAAACAATGAACCGATATTTGAGGATGATGGCATTGATTTAAATCAAGATTGCAATGCCCGGGATGATAACAATAATTCGGATTATAGTCTTGGTAATTTCCTTCTCTCGGTACAAGAACTTGCTCTGAGATCCAAATTTTAATCCATTCGAACAACAGCAGTATGGATGTAGTGGGTTTGAAAACCATGTTTCTACACAAAGGCTTGGTGAAGCTTCGGACCAACAGATTTCGATATCAACCAAATCGGACCAAGTCATAATCTTTCAACTCAACCTTCAAGTAGTCATGTTCGTGTTGAAATGGTTGGTGAATACACTGCTCCGTTTGAATTTGGTCCTCCAAGTTATAATGTTATAAATAGCTAATCACATAATCCGTTTCAGTGTCCTCCTAACCAACTTTCAAGTAGTCGTGCTCAACCTATCCAACAGCCATATAATTTGTTTGGTGGATCAGTCACTAGTTTTTTGGCTTCTCCGTTTGCACCTCATATTCAAACCGATCAAACGGGCAGGGATGACAACAATAATCAGGGTGCCAATGCTAGGGCAAGTGTACGAGAAGATTATTCATGGAGGATTCCCACATTTGAAGATGATGTTTTACCGCAGTGTCTATCTACCGGTACGTTACATATGAATGATGTGAACGAACATTGGGAAGAAATATGATTCGAAAGAAGATTTTAATTTGAAAATAAAATCGTATGCGGTTGCCAATAATTTTTAGATGAGCTTGGGTAGGTCGGACACACGTTACTTTTATTACACATGTCTAAACGATACATGCAAATGGCATGTAAGGGCGAAAAGGGTGAAGACGAATACAAATGTCTGACATATATTTGAGATCACAACGTTGAATGATGTGCATACTTGTGCCTCTCAGAATGCGGATAATGACAATCGACAAGCAACACCTATTGTTATTGCGAGGCTGCTAAGTCAGAAAATGAAAGAACTCGGCAATGAGTATAAACCCAGACATATTATGGAGGACATGCTCACAACTTACGATTATATGCGTTGACTTATGACCAAGCATACCGAGCTCACGAGATGATGAGAATCTTTGGTTAGAGGTTCACCGGCCGAGTGTTACAATCGTGTCCCGGATTTTATCAATACAAAACAACAAGTAATAAACCGGTTAACCTCAAGTGCAAGGATCGTAGTATGGAGGCTAATGCCGGGTCGATCTTACGGGAACGGCGAATGTGAATCCTAGTTTTTGCTTTAAACTAACTATTGTCACGAATCTAACCTAACGAACATCTAACCTAAACAAATATGCGTAAAAGTAACTAGGCAGAGGATTGCTCCAATGCTGTGCAAGGTAAAAGCGATAAAAACTAAACTAAAGTGCGGGAAAAGTAAAACTAAAGCTAAGCAATTCAAGTTTAAAGGATTAAAATCAATTTATAACGAACGAACAAGCAATCGATCCACCTATCCTATCAACATTCAATTCTAATTCGGATTAATTCGTGATCTCTACTCAAGTCGTGATTCACCTAATCGAAGGCATAAACTCCTACTCTCGTAGACAAGTTCGTTTCCTAATCTTTTATCTCTCGATGTTAAAGATTACGTCTTTCTAACCTAGGCGTGAAATCTTTCAATTTCTAATCTAGAGATTCAATCTAATAACTTTCGTTGTGATTAGATTAAAGGTCTAAACTTTTATCATGGTGTTCTAAGGTTAACATGACTTTCATCAAGCAAACAATAAACAAAAACACGGATCTTTCGATATAGCATACAATCAACATATAAAAACATGATAAAAGTAACAACTTTAATAGATACTCACAAAATAATCACGAACTAGAGATCAAACTGTTGAAACGGACGGCTTCACAACGCTTGTTCAAGGAGGATTTAGCCTCCTAGCATCCTTATGCAAACTCGAATTGATGGAATAAAGAACATAAATCTAACTATCTATTCTAGATGTTTTATTGCATAAAAGCTGGAAAATAAAGGAGTAAAACGCAGCCAAGCCGCTCCTCAGGGTTTAGGGGTCGAATTGTATGTTTAGGGTTTGGTAAAACGCGCTTATTTATAGATTTTTAGGTCGGTTTCACTGAGTCGGTGCCGTGGGCGCCCGTCCACCACCTTGGGCGCTTCGTCCAGCCTCTATGAACGGAGAATGAACGCTCGTTCGAACGCGTCTGAACTCTCTCGAATGTAAAATCGACTACTGGACGCCAGATTCACTTTTATGGACGCCCGTCCACTACTCAGCTCAGTATTTTGCTCATAACTTCACTTCTAGGGCTCCAAATGAGGTGATTCAACATGCGTTGGAAAGCTATTTCAATCCTCTACAACTTTCATCAAGACAACTTTCCTGAAAGTGCCTACAAGTGTGGACAAAATCCCCATGAAGTGCCTGGTTCCGGTTTCTTGATCATTATCTCTTCCTTCTTCAATCTTTATCTTGATTTAGCTCGAGTTATATCAACATTTGATCATCAATTTAGCCTCCAACATGTACCTACATGACATCAAAAACACCGCAAAAAGCGTAACACAATCCAAATACTCGTAAAACCATAATTAAAACACATACACAACCTCATTTTGCGAATAAACTAATTAAAAACTCACTTGCTTAATAAATCATTTAAACACTCGTTCCTATGCAAATTATACAAATACGGAGGAAATCATTATCAAATATAATGTTAAAAACCGTACAAAGTCACCCTTAACAACTCCCCCACACTTAAACTTTGCTCGTCCCGAGCAAAACAAAACAAGATAAAGGCTCGGAAAGAATATAGACATCTCAACACATATACCATATAGTCAATAAACTAGAAGTTCACCCGTGTGTGTGCATAGCCATAGAAAATTTCCACTAAATCCAAACTTGAGAAACTCAAAGCAAAACTAGCTAATACCCCATCGTAGAATAGCAATAAATGACACTCATAAGATGCACCTACAAGCGTGACATATCCCGAAAAGAATGATCGAATGAATCTAGGGCCTTTACGAAATACTCGTAGGATAATCCACTACAACATATCCATCGGTTTATACTTGGGGATAAGATTAACGACAACTAAGCCTTATATTCAATTTCGTAACAATATCTTAGTTGATTTAGCCATTTCACTTTAAACACACATTAGAACAAGCTATTGCCCTCATAGCGAGAATAGGATATTTCGAGATAACACCCTACCTTACTCCAATCATAAGGCGACTTTTTCTAACCGTAAGTGAGCTTTTAGTCATCATAGTGGTATAGGACATACGTGGTATACCCTACCTCACTCAAATCATCGACTAGCTTTCGACACACACACGAATAATTTCATATTAATTCAACTTTTTCAATTGGACAATAGTTACGTGTACTTATCACATTCAAACTTCTAGATATTCACAATTATATCATACTTGAACTAAATACAAACTATCATAAATCTCATGATATGCACGTAGCACTAAGTACATGACTTATAAGAAAATCAAAAACTACTAATCCAAAACGGGGTATAACTTTATAAATTAGCTCATCATTCACTATGGCTCGTGAAAAATAAATCTTGGTGAAACAACTAACTTACTAAAAATATGGTATACAGCATCAATGACTACAACAAACCGAACAAAACGTGTATTGCCTACTCGGGACAAAACAAAAATTTTGAAAATTTTGCATCATTTTAGCATAGAAAATAATATCATGTATTAACCAAATGGTCGATACATAGCGACCATTCCCTCCCCCCCACACACTTAAATGACAACATGTCCTCATGGTGTGCAAAATAAAAGAAAAGAGAACTTAGGCGATTGTAGTTCTAAAGAGGGCAACACCGAAGTGGCGTCGTCCAATCCGTAAATGCTCAAGACATCGATGATTGTGGACCATCCACGGAAAACTGACATCGTCTGAAACTCACAAACGCTATCAAGACTATCCTGCACACTTGACAAACACGAAAAGTATCTCGGGGACCGGGGGAATTATATCATATGAAACACAAGAGATAATCGTTTAGATGGAAAAATCACCGTCCCAAGGAAAAGTGCAGAGCATCCAACCGTCAACTACAAATACGGAGAGCGATTCACGCGCAATACCCTAACTAGACCAAAACTAAACTAAGACACACAAAAGAAGAACAAAAGAAAATAAAAAAAAAAGCAGATATCTAGGGTGCCCCTGGTAGCGCTTTTAGTTTAGGTCGTTAGCTCGACACATTTGAAGCTCGGCTGGATCAGGCCATTTAACCTTTCGCCACCACTACCTCGTAAGCTCGCTCGAATCGATGTGTGGCGCGAAACAAGCGGCGAACACATGGGGTTAAATCTTTGAAAGCTCTCCATACCTTTTAAATTTCCCCATGGTTGCATTCTTTCTTCTCCGGTTCCTCCGATGACGCGTTTAAGTTGTCGCTCCTTTCAAACTCTTCCATATCGGCACTACTGCTAGAACATCTTCGTGATTTAACACAACCGTCATCCTCGGAAAACAAATCGGGTGAAAACTTCGTCAAAGTGGTTGACTTCGGAAGTCCCACACCCGAGGATTTCGAGGAATTTAACAATCAAAGGCTTTTCTTTATGTTCACCTATATAGTGCTTGCACCTCGACCATTAACTCGGACGGTTGATCACCATAACCTCGTAATTCTAGCACACCTCCAGGAATGATTTGGAGAATCTCGAAAGGACCGGACCAACGTGTCCTCAACTTGCCAGAAAACAAATGCAACTGGAATTGTAGAGTAACACTTGCTCACCGACCTTGAATTCTCTCTTCTTTATCTTGGCATCGTGGAGGAGTTTCATCTTCTCCTTACTAATCTGGCGCTTTAAGTAAGCTTGGAGTCCGAATTCATCCACTCATGCAATCTGCCGCAGCGGTGTTTGCCACAGATTGGGAATCGGTTAAGAAACTTCGTAGCTCAATCACGCCTGTGCTCTAGCTCGACAGCGAGATGACATGGTTTCCGTAGACCATTTGATATGGTGATGTACCCATAGGGTCTTATAAGCGATCCTATATGCCCAAAGTACATCGTCCAACTTCGAACTCGAGTCTTTTCTATGACTATTCACCGTCTTCTCCAGGGATTGTCTTAAGACTCACGGTTTTAACTTCGCTCAACGACCACTAGTCATCGGATGATATGGTGTGCCGCTTTATGACGAACACCATACTTCTCGAGTACTTTTTCCAATGGTCGGTTGCGAAATGTGTCCCTTCGTCGCTTATCAAGGCACGTGGACATCCAAACCTCACAAAGATATTCTTCTTAAGGAATTTCATGACCGTTTTATGATCATTGTGAGGAGTGGCTATTGCCTCCACCCATTTCGAAACATAGTCAACGCAGACTAAGATGTATTTGTTGCCACAAGATGATGGGAATGGTCCCATAAAATCGATGCCCCAAACATCAAAGACTTCGCATTCAAGGATGGGTTTCAAAGGCATGTCAAATCGCCTTGTCAAAGTACCGGTTCTTTGGCACCTATCACAAGCTTTACAGAAAGCTTCCGTATCTTTAAAGATCGTAGGCCAATAGAAACCGGATCGGAAGATCTTCATGGCTGTTTTCCAAGGACCAAAGTGACCACACAATGGGTCCACTATGGCATTGCTCGATTATATCGCGTTGCTCGATTCGGGAACACACCTCCTCGAAGAAACCATCTTTGCAAATCTTGAAAAGGTAAGGTTCATCCCAAACGAAATATTTCATATCGAGAAGAACTTCTTCTTCTCTTGATAAGACATTTCGAGGATCAAGGTATTTGGCATGAAGGTAGTTCACAACGGAGGAGTACCAAGGAACATCGGGGAGCGGCCATCGATCAACATGATGTTTTCTAGAGGAAAGTAAAGATCTATATCATCCGGTTCATTCTTTTCCTCATTTAACATCCTAGACACATGATCCGCTACTACATTCTCACCGCCTCTTCTTGTCTTTGATTTGAACGTCAAACTCTTGTAGGTCGTGATCCAACGCAGATAGGCGCGGTTTAGCATCCTTTTTAGTCATCGATACCGCAGCGGCGTGATCGATCCACACGATCACTTGAGCACCTAACAAGTAACTACGGAACTTGTCCATAGCAAACACTACGGCCAATAATTCCTTTTAGGTAGTCGTATAGTTAACTTCTGCGAAGGATTCAACGTGTGGTCAAGCGTAATAGATAGGTCGGAACTTTCCATTAAGCTTTTGCCTAAAGATCGCACCAACACATAGTTGGATGCATCGCACATAAGCTCAAAGGGCAAGTTCGGTCAGGTGAAATAAGAATTGGAAGCGAGAGATCGACGATTTTTGAGCTCCTCAAACGCGTGGGTTTGCGGCTATCATCAAAATCAAAAGTAACATCTTCTTTTAGTAAGGTAGACAGGGGCTTGGCGATCTTCGAAAAGTCCTGGATGAACCTCCTATAGAAGCCGACATGTCCGAGAAAACCTCGGATTTCCCGAACATTCTTAGGATAACTCATCTTCTCAATAGCTTCTACCTTGGCCCTATCTACTTCTATACCTTTGGCGGACACTTTGTGGCCAAGGACTATACCTTCATCTACCATGAAATGGCATTTTTCCCAATTAAGCACTAAGTCATTTTCCACACATCTTGACAACACCCGATCAAGATTATCGAGGCAATCATCAAAAGACTGACCAAAAACCGAAAAATCGTCCATAAAAATCTCCATACACTTTTCTACAAGCCCGTCAAAGATGGCTAGCATACATCGCTGGAATGTAGCTGGGGCATTGCAGAGACCGAACGGCATTCGTCTCAGAGGCGAATGTACCATAAGCGGTGTGAAGGTGGTCTTTTCTTGGTCACCGGATCAATGGGTATCTGGAAATATCCTGAATATCCATCTAGGAAACAAGATAAAATCGTGTCCCGCCAGACGCCGAGCATCCGGTCAATGAATGGAAGGGAAAGTGATCCTTCATGGTTACCTCATTGAGCTTTCGATAATCGATCTGCACTCAGTAACCGATAACAAGCCTCAATGCAATTTCTCTCCCTTCTCATTCTTCTCAATAGTAATTCCCCTTTTTGGGGACTACCCGAGTCGGGAAACCCATTCACCATCGAAGAATGGCGTAAATGATACCCATATCTAGAAGTTTAATGATCTCCTTCTTGACTACCTCTTGCATGTGAGGTTGAGCCTTCTCTCGAGGTCAGTCTAACTCGTTTTGCACCCTCCTCGCCTTGATCTTGTGCATACAGATGTCGGGAGATATCCTCGGATATCTCCCACCGCCATCCAAAGGCTTTTTCATTTTTGCGCAAGACGTTTAACAGCTTTAAGCTCTTCTATACGAGATAGCTTGGCAGAGATGATCAAAGGAAGCTTGTCACCTTCTCTTAAAAACACATACTTAAGATGTTTAGGTAACGGCTTGATGCAAATCTACGGGAGGATCCTCTAGACTTGATTTAAGATCTCCACTCTTCAACTCAACATCGCTGAGCTTACTTAGTGGTCCTACTGCCAAGGCTTCTTCTCTTAGCTCATCCTCAAAATCAGCTGCTAACTGGTCTAGATTAACCATACCATGACTATTCAGATTATCGATCAATCGCTCATATTCCGCTTCCACAGCCTTGACTTGCTCATCCATACAGTCATTGAAGTCATTAAATGACTCCTCAATAGAAAATCCGGTTGGAGAACCAGAGGGTACTTGAATGGATTTAGAGACACTATAGCTCACCTCTTGGTCACCAACTCGAATAGTTACTTGCCCACCATCACAATCGATGAGGGCCCTAGTCATGGATAGGAAGGTCTCCCAAGAATCGTGGGGACTTTCTCATCTTTTCCCATATCTAAGACGTACCAATCAACAGGAAAGGTAAATCTATCAATCTGGACTAAAATGTCTTTCAGAATCCCTGAAGCTTTCTTAGAAGATCTATCGGCGAACTGAAGGTTCATGGAAGTGGGTTCTAGAAGACTTTGTAAACCCAGCTGCTCACACACAGACAATGGCATCAGGCTGATGGATGCACCCAAGTCACATAAAGAATTTGGAAAGACTAAGCCTCCCATCTGCAATGTGAGCACGAATTTTCCGGGGTCACCTCTTTTGATTGGTAAGTCTGGATAATTGATCATTGAACAATCCTCACCAATTGCCTGATCCATTTCTGGCAACTTCTTCTTCGAAGAAACAACATCCTTGATGAATTTAGTATACTTAGGCATTTCAACCAAAACTTCGAGTGGAAGATTAACTCGAGTATTTTTATTGATTAAGCACCTTTCCGCATTTCTTATCTTCATGCAATGGGATGTTGCTCTTTCTCGGTGGAAATGGAAGCATTTTCAAATCATCCTCGTAAAATACTTTCTTCGAGGACGAACTAACCGCTTTGTCTTCCACATCTTTCCACCTCACCGTCTTATCATTCTTTTTATTAGTCGTGGATCACCACCTGACGATCATTTGATTCATCACTCCTCGGGGATCACCCACCGAGGATTCTTAATTGATTCTTCATTCCTCAAGGATCACCACTCGAGGAATCTCAATTCTTTCACCTATCGTGGGATCACCACCCGATGTCTTTCAACTTCTACACCTCTCGAGGATCACCACTGAGTACTACCGCTTGTAGCCAAGGGGATGATGGGTGCTCGACTTCCCTCCCGCCTTATCGCGGCGAGGAGGGGCTAGTGTTTTCCTGGAAGCCGGGGGGACCACCAACTTGAGAACCACTTCTTAAGTTCATCGCAGACCGCCTCCCTCCACCGTATGGAAGTGAAGGAACCAAGTCGATTGCATTGGCCAAGATTCAATTCGGTATGAGCTACATGACCACCTTTGGGATTTCTCTCCGTGGAGTTCGGCATCTGCCCTGATGGTCTAGAAGCTTGCTGGTCAGCCATTTGCTTCTCAAGGTGCTTGATCGACTTCATCAACAACTGGATATTATTATTTTGCTCCTCTGGAAGTTATTGTTCTCGCTCCTTCACTCTTTCGATAGAGTCCAATCTAGCTTCCGGATCATCAACGTGAGATGGACCTTGAGAGTTACAAATGTTTTGAGAGAAAGGTTGGTGGACCGACTTTGAAATGCGAGGATTTGGATTGTTAGGCCAACTTTGATTTAACTCTTGATTTAGATTGGAGGAATTCAAGCTCGGGTTCCGATTAAAATCGTGGTTTCGATTGAGATTCGACTTTTGATTGAAATTTTGATTGAAATTCGAATTTAGACTTTGATTTGGGTGGAAACCCTGGTTTCGAAAGTTGCCTTGGCGAGTGAATTGATTACCAAACCTTTGATTTGGCTGGCCATTGAAGGCATTGATTTCGCTGTTCATTCCAATCATAGGGCGAAAACGAGCGAGATGCCCCATATCGTCACATACCTGGCATGCGACTTGGTTGTACTGTCCAATGATTCTGGACGGCATTGACTTGATAAGAATTGGGGGGCATGAATTGACACTGGCCAACCATGTGGCCAGTCTGAGAACAATTCTCGCAGTACAGAACTTGAGAGTTCTGTAAAAATGAAGGAGTCTGATAACTCGGATTTGGAGACGTGGTAAGCGTAGCCAGCTGCTGCTTCAGCATGGAAATCTCGTTCTGCATTTTCACCTCCTCGATCCTAGGAGGAGGTGGTGGTGCCTCGACTTGAAAAGGAGGGGCATAATTATATTTGGCAATGTCTTCGAACAATGCCCACCCCTCTTGAGGCGTTTTTCTCAAGAAAGCCCCACCTGATGAACTATTGACCATGCCCTTGGTGAGCTCGGTCAATCCACTGAAAAAGGTATTGACTTGCCTCTGCAAGTCTAACCCATGGTGGGGGCATTTACGAAGAAGAGCCTTAAATCTCTTCCATGCCTCAAAGAAAGATTCTGTTTCCGCTTGATAAAAATTGTATATTTCCCTTAAACACTGGGCTGTCTTGGCAGGTGGAAAGTATTGGCTTAAAAATTCTTTCTCCAATGCAGCCCAGGTGGTAATGGATTCCGGAGGGAGAGAGCTATACCACTCTTTAGCTTCTCCCTTCAATGAGAACGGAAACAGTGTAAGTTTAATTACATCCTCACTCACACCTTGAATGCGTGTCGTACCACATATCTCCGTGGAATGTGTACGTGTGTGTGAGGATTTTCAGAGGGAACCCCGTGAAACATTGATGCATCTTTGCATCATCCGAATGAGACCGGGTTTGAGTTCGAAAGTTTGTGCGGTAATGGTTGGTAAGATGATAGCCGGGTTGGCGATTCTCGCACCAGGCATGGCGTAGTCTGCCAATGTCCGTCTATCTTCAGCGGCCATTATTACAATTTCTTCGATTTCCTTTGAAAAGATAGCTCAAACTCTTGATCTTCGGCTTTTCCTTCGTCAAAACGAAGTCTTACGCTTATTGGGTCGGACTATGACGGTACGCTCGATGTCGAGGGAGCAAAGTAATGGTCCTCTTGTGACTACGAGTTTGCATAAACCGATCCCAAAATCAAGTTGAGAAAACCTAAATCTAAGGAAAGGAAACCTAAAAACTAATAAATTAAAGACCTGATATCTAAAAGATTAAAAACCTTAATCTAAGATCAAAAACCTAAAGAAAAGAGAAGAAAAGAGAGAGATTAGAAGGGGGACGGACGGGCGTCCCACTTATGTGAACGAGCGTGCGCCTGAGAAAATAATAGGCGAGCAGCGTCAAACTGGGTGAACGTTCGTTCAAGGATCGGAAAACGCTCATCGGAATGAAAATTTTACGATGAAACGAGCGTTCAAACTAGTGGGCCGCCGTCCATGAAACAACGATATCGAACAAAGCAGGAAAGCATGGGAAAAAGAGACAGAGGGAAAGGATAACTAAACCTAGAGGAATCAAAGACTACGAAACTTAACTACGAAAAACCCTAATAACCAAAACTATAAACTACCTAAGAAAATTTAAAACGAGAAAAACAGAAAACACTAAAAAGAAAAGGGAAAAACATGTGTTGAAATCTTCTAACCCCAAAATGGAAGGGAAAACAGTGGATTTTGACCTCGAAAACGGTGTCGGACGGCCTCTGGCGGTCCGCCACGTCGTCGGCGTCGGAACGAGCTTTCCGAATTGGGGTCCTGCGCGCCAATCCGACACTCGAGCCGAAAGTTATGGCCAAAATACTATCAAGTGCTAAAACGGACCCTTTTATCCTAAAATTTGATCGTGAAAGACGTGGAGTCAGATGATTCAACCTAAGAAACCTACCTACGACACTTACCTACGAAAAAAAAACAGAAAACCTAATTGAAATAAAAATAAAATCGATGGCGAGGACAGATGATGGCGGGCGTCCAATTAATCGGGCGGGCGTCTTCTGAGGAAGAAAGCTGGACGGGCGTTCGAGACTAACTGGCGCTTCGTTCGGAGAGCGAATAGATAACGAGAATAGAGCGGACTTGATTGGACGAAGCGTTGATGATACTGGGCGTCCGTCGGATCAATCTGAGACGAAAGAACGCATAAAGCAGTATGAAACAGAAAAGCGAGTAGGAAAAGGAGGGGAAGAAACTAATCACAAAAACTTTAAAAACTTCAAACCCTAAAAATCTAAACCAAAAACCTAACTACCTAAAGGTTAAACTAAAAACAAACCTAAAAAAAAACAGAAACAAAAACAAATCTAAAAACAGAAAACGAAAAAGACAAACAAAAACAAAAACTAGGCAACCGTCCGGTTCCCCGGCAACGGCGCCAAAAACTTGTCCCGGATTTTATCAATACAAAACAACAAGTAATAAACCGGTTAACCTCAAGTGCAAGGATCGTAGTATGGAGGCTAATGCCGGGTCGATCTTACGGGGAACTGACGAATGTGAATCCTAGTTTTTGCTTTAAACTAACTATTGTCACGAATCTAACCTAACGAACATCTAACCTAAACAAATATGCGAAAAAAGTAACTAGACAGAGAGGATTGCTCCAATGCTAGGCAAGACTGAAAGCGATAAAAACTAAACTAAAGTGCAGGAAAAGTAAAACTAAAGCTAAGCAATTCAAGTTTAAAGGATTAAAATCAATTTATAACGAACGAACAAGCAATCGATCCACCTATCCTATCAACATTCAATTCTAATTCGGATTAATTCGTGATCTCTACTCAAGTCGTGATTCACCTAATCGAAGGCATAAACTCCTACTCTCGTAGACAAGTTCGTTTCCTAATCTTTTATCTCTCGATGTTAAAGATTACGTCTTTCTAACCTAGGCGTGAAATCTTTCAATTTCTAATCTAGAGATTCAATCTAATAACTTTCGTTGTGATTAGATTAAAGGTCTAAACTTTTATCATGGTGTTCTAAGGTTAACATGACTTTCATCAAGCAAACAATAAACAAAAACACGGATCTTTCGATATAGCATACAATCAACATATAAAAACATGATAAAAGTAACAACTTTAATAGATACTCACAAAATAATCACGAACTAGAGATCAAACTGTTGAAACGGACGGCTTCACAACGCTTGTTCAAGGAGGATTTAGCCTCAAAGCATCCTTATGCAAACTCGAATTGATGGAATAAAGAACATAAATCTAACTATCTATTCTAGATGTTTTATTGCATAAAAGCTGGAAAATAAAGGAGTAAAACGCAGCCAAGCCGCTCCCCTAGGGTTTAGGGGTCGAATTGTATGTTTAGGGTTTGGTAAAACGCGCTTATTTATAGATTTTTAGGTCGGTTTCACTGAGTCGGTGCCGTGGGCGCCCGTCCACCACCTTGGACGCTTCGTCCAGCCTCTATGAGCGGAGAATGAACGCTGCTCGTTGACGCGTCTGAACTCTCTCGAATGTAAAATACGACTCGGACGCCGATTCACTTTTATGGACGCCCGTCCACTACTCAGCTCCAGTATTTTGCTCATAACTTCACTTCTAGGGCTCCAAATGAGGTGATTCAACATGCGTTGGAAAGCTATTTCAATCCTCTACAACTTTCATCAAGACAACTTTCCTGAAAGTGCCTACAAGTGTGGACAAAATCCCCATGAAGTGCCTGGTTCCGGTTTCTTGATCATTATCTCTTCCTTCTTCAATCTTTATCTTGATTTAGCTCGAGTTATATCAACATTTGATCATCAATTTAGCCTCCAACATGTACCTACATGACATCAAAAACACCGCAAAAAGCGTAACACAATCCAAATACTCGTAAAACCATAATTAAAACACATACACAACCTCATTTTGCGAATAAACTAATTAAAAACTCACTTGCTTAATAAATCATTTAAACACTCGTTTCCTATGCAAATTATACAAATACGGAGGAAATCATTATCAAATATAATGTTAAAAACCGTACAAAGTCACCCTTAACAATGCGTTACCCTCGTACCTGTGGATGGTGCGTGAGGCCAATGAAGGGACCTATGTTGACTTTCAGCTTGATAATCTGGGAAGGTTCGGTAGTTGTTTCATGGCTTTGAGAGCAAGTCATCGTGGGTTCAAGTATTGTCGACCTATTTTGTGTGTGGACGCCACTCATCTAAAAACCCGTTTCTCAGGACAACTATTTATTGTTGTTGCTGTAGATGCCGGTGACCACCTATTCCTTGTAGCCTTCGGTATTGTTGAAAAAGAATGCAACGATTCATGGGGGTATTTCATGAGACAATTGAGGGTGTCTATTGGAGGTATCCATGCTGAAAATTTGAGCTTTATATCTGACAGACACAATGCTATTAGAAATGCGGTTGGTCAGGTATTTCCCAATGCATATCATGGTGTTTGCTATCATCATTTAAAGGGCAATCTAACAAAAAATGGAAGGATTACGGTTTTTGTGAAGACACATTCTATCAAGCGACCTATGCATTCTCGGAGGCCGAATTTCTCCGAAAGTGCATGATCAAGGCACAATGTCGTGGCGCGCATATCTAAAACTAGAAGAAATAGGTGTTGAGCGGTGGGCGCGTGCCAAATTTCCCGGGAAAGATACGCCTTAATGACAAGCAATTACGTTGAAAGTTTCAATCAGTGCGACTAGAGGAGCTCGTCGTTGGCCCGTTCTAGCCTCTTGGAATTCATTAGAGCTACACCTGCGAGAGATGGTATAATGATGAGGCGGCGGTAGCGCGCTTGATTGTGTGGGACTGTGTTAGCACCGAGATCGATACAATAGTGGCTTGAATATTATCGCTAGAAGGAAGTTCGGGGTTAATCTTATTAACCCGATGAGTTTGAGGTTCATGGAAATAACTTGCTTCATGGGGTGGTAAATCTACGAGAGAGGAAGTGTTATTGTGGTTATTTTGAGAAAATGGAAATACCATGTACGCATGCTATAACAACCATTGACAACACGCGAATTACTCCACCCGAACTCGTTCACGGTATTATAGAGGTGAATATTTCAAGGAGATTTACATGGGTAGCATATATCCGAGATCCTAACAGGGAGGATTGGGATGTTCGGAGGCGGTAAGAAACATGAAAGTTGGAGTGCCTAATATGAGATATCGCTTTGATGCCGGTGGAGCTCCAAGAAGAGGTAGAATTAATACCACTAGAATCCGCCCGAATGGGAACGTCCAGGCCATCGTAATGTATGTGTAGTAATGCTTGCAAACATCCAGGACATAACAGAGCCGGTTGCACGCATACCGGTAGAAAGTCATTGTTTTGTTATGGTGATATTAGAATGGATCGTTATTGTGTAACGTATTAATGGATTGTAGTATTTTATTAATGGATTGTAGTAATGATTGTATTCAGTTATTAATCGGAATCAAGTTTGTCTTGTATTACACTACCTTTGTAAAACTAACAGTAATTATTACGGGGCTTACAAAAAAAAAGAGTAATGATACGTTAGCTTACATACAGGGCTTACAAACATAAAAACAAAGAGTAATGATACATTGAGATAACAATAAGATGACGCTTAAATAAACTAAGGGTGATCATTAAATACGATAGGATGACGCCTAAATAAATGATCTTCAATATTTAGTAATCACCACATTAAACACGACGTGATTTTCTATAGGTTGATCAATGACTTCAAAGCTGCATTCATCTCCCGTATTTAGGTCATTGTCCGCAATGAAATCATTCAACCCGCTTAAACGAACTTTTTGATTTACCATATAGACAATTCTAGCAGGCCATGATTCCCCTGTGGCAATTCGCAGTTCCACGGTCTTGTTCCGCAACATGTCGTTTGTTCTAGCAAATGCCTTTAGAATATTCTACAATACGTTCTTAAAAAAAACCCCTTCTTAAACCCAGAAAACGAAAAATCAGGCTAAACCAACAAAATCATGCTAAACAATATCAGACCAACATAACTAAACCACTACAAACCACTAAAAATAGGGAAATAAAAATTACAGCCTAAAACGTTGTAAATAGAATATTATGGGAAATACATACACTTTCTGTATTGAGTTGATCCATTGAACTTGAGAGATTGTGGCAAATGTAAACTTTTCTTGCAAAATTGCCGTTTAAACGTAAGGAACTGGCTGATAATGAACGTTTGAAAGAAGATAGAAGAGAGAGACATAAGTAATTCAAAACTTTATTGATTCTTTACGTTTAAACGTAAGGATCCTTACGTTTAAACGTAAGGACACTTACGTTTAAACGTAGGGAAATGAACATTTATTGTAACTCCCTAATATTGAAGTACCTTACGTTTAAACGTAAGGTTCCTTACGTTTACAGCTATGATTTGTGGCAGACGGATATGTGAATTCCTTACGTTTAAACGTTTACGTTTAAACGTAAGGATCCTTACGTTTACCTGAATTTCCATGTCAGAAAAGGCACGACCTGATTCTCAAGTGTCAGGACTGACACAACCTCATTTTCCAATTTATGATCTGTTGCTTTTCTCATAAAGCATTCTACCTACTGCTCCTTTGGATGTTGATCATAAGTAGCTCGTCTTTTTGTTAGAGTAGTGATAACATCACAACAAAATGACCCAACATTGTATACAACACACTTTGGGGTCATAATTATGATGTGGACCTATTGATTCATATAGGTCCAAAAAATCAATGATTTAAAATTTTATTGTGGTATTTGTTGTGCATATTTTGTTGTGGCAAAAGCATTTCTCTCTCTTAAGATTCTGTTGTACGTTTGAGTGGACTATTTAATGTTGGCATTCTCAAGTACACATGGGCGGATGTATGTGTTACAAGGGGATCACGTGACCTCACTGAGATTTGAGAATTTTTTTTAGTATTAAAACGATGTAGTTTTGTTGTTAAAAATGTCGTTCTATTGTTAAAAAAATGAAATTTAGGCTCCAGTGACTCACTGAAAAAATTCATGGATCCGCCTCTCAACACTCACTTGGTGAGTAAACACCTAAAACTTCCGTCAAAAACTTCATTTTAGATGTTCAATCAACGATAGATATTATAAAGACTTGATTAAATGCTGAAAATCCACGATACTAAAGATATGGTAGTACAACACCAAAACCAACCCAAAAGGCAAAAGTTGGATAACAAACCATCCAAATATACACCATTTCGAAATTGAACCCAATAACACTATAAACAGCTTACAGAAGGTGCGTCTTGTTCAGGAAAAGCAACCATTGTGACTATTGCTTGTGATGTAGAGAGAATTCCACGTTTGAAACCGTTATTCGTTTGATTTTTTTTTTTGTTACACGGAGAGGCCAAAGGCCTAAAAGAGGGAGGACAAAAGAACTAAACCCTAGGGAGATGAACTCCCCTCATGTCATTTGCAAGAAGATCAACAGCCTCACTTGGAGGGTCTTCCAGAATAGTAACTCATCTCATGATGTCACGGCCTATTCCGGAAAATCTATCAGCCACCCTATTAGCTTTACGGTGTCTGAAAGTTATCTGCACTTCCCAACCCAACTCCTTCATCTTGTATATGTCTTCAATGATGGCCAGGCTATTTTCATTCTTGCTCAATAATCCCTTTGCGTTTTTTTCCTTCGAAAACCCGATTATGCTGCAATTGTGGTGGGAGGAAGAAAAACGATTCTCATATATTTAAATTGCACGTGGCGAGCCCATGCAAATTGGCACGGGGCGTGTAATAAAGCATGGGATTTGAACGAGGCGTGAATGGACCCGTGTAAATTTACACGGGCTGCCCGTTCAATTTGAATTCCTAGCAGTTTGAGCCCTCCACGTGTAAATCGACATGGGCACATGCAATTTGACACGGGCTTTGACCTAAAGCGTGAGGCTTCCTTGTTTGTTATTTTTAAATTCAACATGGCTTAGGAGTTAGGAGGATCACGTGATATTTTGCACGGGTTTAGGCCGAGCCCATGGCAAATTGAACGCGCTACTCGAAATAAAATGTCATGCCTGACACAACCTGAAATTAAATAGAGACCTTTATAGGGTCTTGATTCTACTACCTTCATCCCATATTATAAGTCATTTTGGCTTTGCGAATTCAGATTAAGAACCACTATAAAAGATCTAATTTTTTATACTGTTAGACTAAAATACTTTTTCTGGTGGATTTATAAAGTAAAAGTGAAATGAAATAATCACAGCTGCTAAAACATTTATTGCTTTATCATAATGACAAATTATTGAATTCTTTAAGTAATATATATATACATTTTTTTGGAGGACCAAGCTTTTTTCACTGTAGAAGAATGAAGTCTCTTCCCATTTCTAACGCTAAAAGTAAAGATCATTCCCTCCAAAAATTCTTTTGAAACTCTTGCACATAACAGTATAAATAGTCTACTCTATTCCTACTCATGCAAATCCGGTAAACATCACATAGAACGATGCTTGACATTGATCTCAATGTTCATATTAATGGAGAAGACGAAAACCGCCGGAATATTTCAATAGACTTAAATTGTCCATTGGGGGGAGAAGAAGTTGAAGGGAATGATATAGGCTTAAAATATACGCCGGACGAAGAAGGTCTTGGGGAGGAGGATAATTGGGAGTGGGATAATGTTGAAGATGAAGGTTAAGTGTTCTCTTTTCTTGAAGTATATATATCTTTTATGAGTTCTTGTTTTATTTTTGTATCTTCCCTGTTGTTGCATATTGAATTTGTTCCATTTTGTGATCTGAACTCTTGATCGTGCCCTTTTTCACCTTTTGGCTGGCCTTTTTTAACGGTGCATATGAACACTCTAAAACATTTTTGGGGTAGTGAATGAGTTTATTGGAGAGTGTGAATAGGTACGTACATCAATTACATTGATGTTTTATTTTTCTAAAAAATAAAATAAAATACTGTAAAAGAAAACATGAAGTTTAAGAGGAAGGGTATATTAAGAAAAATAAAGATTAATGATTGTATTGAAATGTGAAAATAACTTATATTATGAGAAAATAGAAAAGAGATAGAATGACTAATAATATAGGACAGAGGTAGTATATTTTCTACACAAAATCACTCCCTGTGCGATTGGATAACCGATCGATCCCAATTTTTCATTAAAATTTATTCAAATTTAAAAAAATTAATTAATTCATATCCAAACTTTTTAACTTTTGCACTCAGCACCTGGAGTTGGCATTTGTAACGAAACAGAAGCCACCCAATAGTACGTAGTGAAGGTTAATAACCAACACAAATATGATACCCCAAAAATACATCCCCAGGAAGTTGACAGAGAAAACACTCAAAACATTTAGATATGATATTATAAGCACAGAAGTTGTAAGTAAGCATCAGGCCGGCCAACTATTTTTATCTTTTCCTCTTGCTTGCTTGCTCGCTCACTTGCTCCTCCTCCTCCAACAAGACAGAAAATGATATATAGCAAACTTTACAAACGCGTATCTCTCCTCCAACAATTCACTGTGTGAGTAGCTTTGAATCGCATGCCACTATCTTTACGTGACTCACGTTCTCCTGGCATTCTTCACTCTTGAATATAGCATCTTGTAGTATGAATGTCCACACATTATCGCAAAATCTATACGTGTGAAGATGTCCCTGTCCCAAATGTCGATATCAGCATACTTGACTGATGGTTAAAACACCTTTGGAAACCCACCAACACTATGCATGATATTAAATATCAAAGTAATTGCAGCACTACATTGTGCCAGTACCATACTTAGAGACCAAAGATCATGGTGTATCTAGGCCAGTCACTATATGAAAAGTACGAGGATTGGGGGTAACCTAAAATCTAGGCCAGTCACTATACAAAGAAGAATCAATGAATCACAAAATATAGACTCTCGTTTCTGACACTCACTTAATACATTAGAGCATGGAGATTGGAACTTCAACTTCGGTTTCTTGTATTGACTAAACTAATCAACACTCTCTGCCCCAGTGAAGGAGGGTTACCCATCTACTTGGGCTAGGTCAGTGGTTACGACAAAATTGATAAATAAACTACCAAAGTTGCCTTTGCAAACTGAAGTAATTAAGTCAACTAAATTCACATTTTAAACATTGCAAATCACCACAAGACATCACCACTAACTACATATATTGCTCACAAGCACTGAAGCACCTCATTGATAACATGAAGAGACAAATTAAATGATACTGGTAATGCTTATATATTTCACAAAAAAAGGCCACTGGACACACTTATATGCCTTCTACACCCTCCTCAAGACATGACTTCCATGAGGCTCGTGTCAAGACACACTCTTTAATTAGTACCTGTTACGTCCTACAAATAAAGAAGCAATGACCTAAAGGCAACTCCAATGGAAGTATTAAGCCAAAGGTATCACTTACTTTATTCTTTCCTACAATATGTACCATGTTCATGGTCTCAAATTTGATTTGAAGTTTTGATGACATTTTAACCCTTTTCACTAATTTAAAATATGTATGTTTGTAGTGTTCATGAAATTAATTTCTCTTCCTTGCTCTCTCCATAAAATGCAAAGTAAAAGTCCTAACTTTGGACTCATATATGTGACCTCTCCATTTCATCCATTGGAGAACTGAATACATAGACAAAGGTCTGTTAAAGAAAAAAAGAGTTTTAAGACCATCAATTGGAGTAACCCTAAAAGTTCTTCTAATCACTGGAACCAGAGGGAGAATATTAAAAGCAAAAACAAGACAAAAAAACCTTAGAAGGAAATAAAGAAATCACGATGGGTGAGAAATGCTTCTTTTGAGATGCAATGGTCCTACTCAACTTCCCTACAGATGCTGAAAGACCAAGAGCAGGATAGTTCTTCTCAGAATGTGAGGTCCTTGGAAAGAAAGCGGAATACAATAAAGAATCAAGTCTCAAACTTAAACAACACTTAAAAGTGACTGGGAGTTTAGGTAACAGATTAGTAAACCCCAATGGCATCATCATCCAAGAAAAAATGGCACAAAAAGAAAACGAACGATGAAAGGAAAAGGAAATGACTTCACTCAGAGCAAAGCCGTCAGCTGAAGCAATACAGAATAATGGGGCAAGTAAGTTACAGACCTACTAAGTACAAATCAAAGGATCATGCCTAAGAGGATAAGCCAACGCCTGAAAAAAAGAAGAAGATCATGCACACTCAAACTGGAAGTTCTTACTTCATAGTTCAGACAAACGTTAACAGTGATGAACTACTCGATTAGATAAATATATTAATATCAATCAAGTATATTCTGACACTAAAAAATTTCACAATTATTTCAGCTAAAAAGTTTAAGAATAAAAATATAATATAAAAAACATGAAATTTATTATTGCTGGCAATTGATCCGTCCCTCACCATGAGTGTCAAAAACACCAACCAGCTCAACATAAAAAGATGTCAAAAGCTTCATAGAACTACGTACAAATAAAAGAAAAGGTATCAAGACAGTTTTAGTTGCTTTTGTTTCACGCTTTTTGCATTTTTATCCCATATGTTTTATCTTAGCACTTTGACCCCTCGTCTAAGCTTTTTCTTTTTTAACTTTTCAGTCCATTTTTGCGACATGTCAAGTTTTTATTGGCCGGAGCATTTCACACTTCCGATTCTAGATTTTAGACAAGCGACACGTTTGACTGAAAACGTTAAACAAAATGCATAAATGACGGGTAATAGTGCCAGGATTAAACATTGAGGATTGAAGATATAAGTGTAAACATCATAAAATAAAAGAGACCAAAAGTGTCTTTTATCCCAAAAATAAATGTTGATTGGTTTAAAACAACAATCTCTAAAACGTGTCAATCTAAAGCTCTCATAAATCTGATGAAAATTTGTCCCACAAATAATCATGCATTTTCCAAATACAAGACTGCAAAATAAACACAAAACCAAAGAAGTCAGGCTATCCGTATCTAGGTATGCACATTTTCCCTTATAGATCACATTACCTTGATGGAAACCTTGGTTTTTACTTGAGTGTCGAGTGCATCAGTCATAGACTGCCACAAACAAACAACAAGCGTCAAGTCATTAAAAGGAAAAAAACTTGCATGTATGCTAGTATACTAAACATATTGTTTGTCACCTTCAACAATTAGAGACATAATAGTATTGGCTAAAATTGAATTGTTATCAAAACGTTGAAATACAATATACAAAGTCAGGAGGGAACTTAGTTTTGGAGTCAAGAACTGGAAATTGTTGTTGAAAGCTGAAACTTGAAATAAGGAAAAATAAATGAAAACACGTAATTGATATATATATATATATATATATATATATATATATATATATATTATTGTATCAATTACTTGTTAGTGTGGAAAAGGAGAGACAGCATAGAAGGCAGTGGTCACCTCAAAGCTTTCTCAACCCAATTGTACATTGCAAGATTAGTGTTTATTTCATGGTTAGATAAAAATTAACCTAAAATTATCGAACGATAAGCCGCAAAAAATGAATCAACCTTATCGAACTGAACAAGCACTTGAATTGCGAGCTCCGGGCTAAGAACCCCGCTGGAGACCATCTCATCTAGAGTCTCCGTCAAGCACATCCCAATCGTCGATCTCCGATAAAGCTCAAACGTCGCCATAACAATTCTCACTACTTCTAATCAAATATCTGTAAAAGTTACATCCAACAATTAGCAACTCAAATTAGGAAAGAATTACGAAATACAATTCAATAACACATAAACTTGCAGATATCGATCAGGGAAGGAGCTCACAAATTGAAGGTGAGAACTACGGATGCGAAGAATTTTGAACAGAGAAAAATGGAGGGGAGACGAGATGGTGGGAAGAGATGGAGCTGAATTGGGCTTATATACCCTAGTTTTGTAGCCGGAGGATTATATAGGGGTCGCCAGAATGGAAAGGATGGCTAAAGACGATATTACCCCTGTTGTTCGGCTCTTATGGCCCGTGGAGTTCTTGTCCCTTTCGAGTAAAAAATTTCGCTTTGGAAATTAGTTTTTAATCCAGGACAAAGCAATTTATTATTTTTATCCTATCGTATTCATTTAGTAGTTGTATTAAGGATGTGAATCGGATTCGGCTAGTGTTAAAAATCATTGCACTCCTTAATTGACGATACCGAAATATCATCCAATAATTTAATCAGATAACCGGATTCTTTTGGGAGAAATACAACTACATAAACCAGAGATTTTGGTGGTGGATTATGGCCGCGTCCTTGGTATCATGCCTACGTACACAATATGATGGGATCAAGCAAATATAACATAGTTTTGAAAGTTGAGGATAATGGGAATTAATTGCTTGCACGAATCCCTTGATTGTAGTAGGGCCATTGTGGTACCAATCGTGGGGCAAACCATGACTCGATTATTCTAGAATCGTGGGATGTGATCAATCATGGATTTAGGCAGTTAATAACGATCGATTGTGGACTTGTGCCCATTAATGTCGTATAACTGCATATGGAGGTTGGGGACAACATGTTATGTTGATGAGCGATTTGTCTGGCCGGGTTGGCTGATTGATGCTGACATGAGATCGGCTTACTATGGATTGAACTGTTTGGACCAAGGGACCAGCCGTGGGCTTATGTTAGTGGATGTTAGATTTGTATGTTACTGTATATATTACTATAACAAATACAGTAACATATATGATATTGTAACACTTTCATCAACACGATTGGGCGTGAGTCTAATTCAAGGGATGTGTTTTATTTGCATTCCCGCTTTTTGGAATTAACATGTATGTTAGTGTATATGTGTTATTGTCAATTCATGTCCACTGCATGTTACTGTGTATGTCATAAGTGGATGCATTTTATACACAGTGACATGTAGTGGATATGCATTTGTACGCAAAGACATACAGTGGATATGCATTGTACATGCAATGCCATGCAGTGCATATATTTTTATTGTACATGTAGTTGATAGTGTTGGATCGTAAACGCACAATGAATTACTCTAGAGGGGTGAATAGAGTAATTAACGATTTTTTGATTCTAATTCGATTAAAGCTTAAATCGGAGTTTCAACTAAGTTTCAGTTAATTAAACATGCATAAGATTGTTTAATTTAACTATATGAAACCTAAGTTATCCTGGTTGTTTGGGTGGTCTATGTACCAAACATGTTGCAGTCAATCAGATTTTAGTTCAGTTAAGTGTACTAAACTAGCATGCAGGTTTGCCTAAGTGTTTGTGTTGATTAGGTGATACCAAACACTTGCAGGTTTTAAGTTATTTAGACTAGCATGCACAATCCTATGTGATATAATTACAAACAAAACAAACCAAGCAAAACCAACCACAAGTGCTAAGTTTTACTTGGATCAAACCAAGTGTTAATCCAAGCAGGCTTAGACCAACACTTGAGGTGTAGATTCAAGTATAACTAGACCAAGTTACACTAAATCTACTAAGTTCCATTGTTTATACAAAGTTACCAAACCCGAAGCTTTAAAGAACAACAATGTGCAGACCGCAGCAGATCCAGCCCGGTCCTTCAACACATCCCTAACACACAAGCCTTGTGGTTGAACTGATGAGAGATAAATTTATGATCATTATTACGACATTTTACCCCAATATTGATACCATTTTGAGCATTATTGTATCAAATCAACTCAAAATTCCTTAGTTTTATTCAAATGTATAAGTAGTAGTTATTATATAAATTATCGTATTTTTATAAGTTTTTATTAGTTTTGTACGGTTTAGTAACCGGAGTGTCGTGTCGGATTTACGTTTGGTGTTTTGGTGGTTCATTGCGAGGATTATATATTGACCAAGATTCCACGTAACGACATGTTTTGAAGCCTAAAAGATGGATTTTGAGGGAAAGAAGAAAATGCCACAAGCTTACGAGTTCAACGGATCAAATTATTTTTCCTACGCGCTTCTACCGTAACCTATTTTCGATGGAAATTTGACCCGAATTAAAGGCATTTTCTGGGGAAGAGTTCTTCATGAAAGTTTTAGATCTTCAAATGAGCTTTCCAATGCATTTTGAATCACGTCAATCGGAGGTCTACAACTCAAGTTATGAATTTTTACGAAACAGTTGATATCTCGGGTCGAACCGGATATTTTTGGCTCAACTTGTTGCATGTTACTCCATGTGCTAACTAATGATGATGATGATGAGTCATAACAAACTCATCAATACCTCCCACATGCTTGTAACAAACTTGGCATATGCTAGCATATTCCTTGGCATATACTTAGCATATTCTCCAAAAATATCTCCCTCAAATATCACCTCCTCATTACAACCTCCTCAACTCCCCTATAAATACCTCCCATATCCATAAAAATCCTTGCCCCATCTTGGCCAAGATCTCTCTTCTCCACCTCCTCCCCTTTCTTCCATTTCCTCTTCTTCATGTCCCTTCTTCATCTCTTTTCTCTTTTATTTTGTTTTTCGGGCCGTATATATATACATATGTCTATGTATGTATATATATGTTTTTTTATAAATAAAGTAGTACTGTTGTAATACTCGAAATGATTATCAAGAAGTTGCTTTTGAGGAAAGGTTGCTATTTTCAAGAATACAACTTAGATCTGAAGTAAACGGGTAATTTTATTGAGTTTTACTTTTTGTTGTTCTATATTTATATATCTATATGTTTGTTTCTATATATGTGAGAATCTGATAAATGCTTAGATCGAAAGGCTAAATTTGGTTGTAATAGAATTTTGTCATCTTGACAGAAGGCTATTATGGAAAACTTCCAGCCGTTTAATCCATGACATTTTGACAGAATCTGATATATATATCTATGTATAACTAAAAATATATCTAGCCAAGATATGAATCAAATTAGTTAATCTTTTGGTAAAATGAATGATCGACTCGGTAATAATGATTAAAACCGATTATAATGAATCTCTTTCTATTTGAGCGTAATCTAATGAATTAACAACTCACGATTAGAATACGAGATCGTAATAGAAAGACCGGAGGGTAAAATTGGCGAGTAAAAGCGTGACAACGGAATCCTATTTCTACCGAAGGCGATTTGTCCTAGAAAAACAAATCTTATTAAAATTGTGCTCAAGATCGTATTATTACGTTAATTTATCTGCTTTTAATCAAGATCCAAACATTGCTCGTATGACAAAACGGGAGTGACTTATGCTTTGGATGACATTGGATGATGACATTTGACATATGACAATTTCATACGCTCGTGTGAGGAGGAGTTGTCTAGCTTAGAGAGTACACCGATTCATATATAATTTACACCTTGAATAAAGGAATATCTCATCTCATTTATTTCTACTAAAAGATATTGATTCATAAAGTATTCTTGGCTAGATCCAAAAATATATATTATATTAGTATTTATTTGTTTTATTTTACTTTTTACTAACATCTAACTCTAACATTACTAACTAATCTAATCGATCTAACTATCTAACCCGAGGAAAAGTTAAAAGCTGCGACTTAGATCGAGTTAATAATAGCTTCTTGGTGTTTAACCCCACTTAAAAGAATTACCATGTTTTCCCTAGGTTTAGGCGGTGTCAGTTATTTTGGCGCCGTTGCCGGGGACCTAAGGAATACGACCTGACTCACCAGACTAGCACTACAATTTGACCCGGTACACTGCCGGTTAGGATCTGTATAGCCTAGGTAATGTCCTGAGGAATACGACCTGACTCACCAGACTAGAGCTACAATTTGACCCGGTACACTGCCGGTTAGGATCTGTATAGCCTAGGTAATGTCCGTCAGCTTTTGGCGCCGTTTCCAAGGTTAGGTTTAGGTCTGTCAGCATTTTGGCGCCGTTGCCGGGGAAAACGTCGCTAATTTCTTTCTTTGTGTCTAGGCGTTACTACTTGTATTAGCTCAAAATTCTCGAGGATAAGTCAACACTCTTCTTATCACATTTCTTTTTTATTTTCCGTTGGTATCTACCTTCTTTTAGTTACCAATTTTCTTCTTCTACAAAATTCGAGCATTTTCTATTTTCGTTAGTTGATGACCAGAAACGGTAAGACCCCAAAACGCGGTCATATCAGTCAGGGAAATCCTGACCAAGTATCATCTTCAAATCGAAATACGAGAATGACTGAAATCAGTAATGAAACACCGGAACAAGGGCTTGATCATGCCCAAAGGAATAGAAATAATCGAAATCGAATAAGCATAATCACCCACCAAACCCGAGACTTATTTGTGATCGGACCGTAGAAGGTACCATTAATAATCCAATTCGTTTACCCAATAAAGGAGAAAATAATTTTGAAATAAAATCTCATCTTTTTGGTTTAATTGACACAAGAGCCCAATTTCTAGGAGAAGATGATGAGGATCCACATCATCACCTCTATCTTTTCGAAGAATTGTGTAATACAGCCAAAAGTCATGGTGCTCATCGGGAATTAACGAGGATGTCTTTGTTTCCTTTTTTTTAAAAAGAAGAGCCACGAGATTGGTTTCTGTCACTTCCACATCATTCAACGACTAGTTGGGAGGATATTCAAACCGAGTTTTTGAAGCAATATTTTACTCCTGGTAGAAAATTGGAATTAATAGTCGAAATTGCCAACTTTAAACAAGGATCTGAAGAAATGCTTGGGAATGCTTGGGAAAGATTTAAAAAATTATTAAGAGCTTGTCCCGATCATGGTTATTCCTTAGATATGCAAATTCAACTTTTACGTAAGTAAATTAAGAAAAGACTCACGTGCGGATGTAGATCATGCATGTGGTGGTTCGTTAATGATGAGTGAAGCTCGATAGCTTACGATGCTATAGAAAAGATTTCCAAAAATAACGAGAATGTGGAAACCGGTTCTAGCACAAGAAAAGTAGCATTTGCGGAGAATATACATCGAATACGGAAGTTCTAGCACACTTGGAGAATTTGAGTAGGAAATTTGACGGCTTATTAGCTAGTAAACCTATAAACTCAGAAAATATCATACCGAATGACTACTCAAATCATGATAATGTGTCATTAGGGATAGAAGAACCAGAAGGATATTCAAGGGGAAAGGTGAGTTTTTTACAACAGCATAGGAATTTGAACAATGCGTATTCAAACTTGTTTGACGCTATTAGAAGAGATCACCCTACTTTTCGTTGGTCCAAAAACCCCAGTAAGCCAGGACAACCACCAGTATCGAGTTCAATATAAGAATCCATATCAAGGTTATCAAGGAGATACCACGAATCAGAACCTACAATCATTACCTAGACCATATCCACAGCATACCACTCAAAGCATATGTCACGGATTTTATTAATACAAAATAAACAAGTAATATAACCGGTTAACCTCAAGTGCAAGGATCGTAGTATAGAGGCTATGCCGGTCGATCTTACGGGAACTAGGCGAATGTTAACCCTAGCCTTTGCTTTTAACTAACTATTGTCACGATTACTAACCTAACGAATAACTAACTAGACAAATATGCAGAAAATAACTAGACAGAGGAGATTAATCCAATGCTAGGAGAGATTGAAAGCGATAAAAATAAACTAAAAGTGCAGGAAAATAAATTAACTAATCTAAGCTAAGCTATGAGGATTGTAAATCAAGTTTATAAAAGACAAACGAGGATTGATCCACCTATCAACACGCATCGATCTCCTATCTCGATTTTACGTGGTATTTACTTAGGTTGTGATTCACCTTCTCTAAACATGAAATCCTAATTCCTTAGGTATTTCATCTATTAACCTAGTATCTTCCAATGCTAGATTAACGCGTTTAAAAGACCAAAGATGTCAACTTTTATGTTTAACCTAGTGATCGAATCTATTAACTTCCGTTACTATAGATTCAAAGACTATTCCTATTCATGGTGATCTAAAGGTTTAACATGACTCCCATCAAGCATAAACACAATCGAAAACATGCAATCTTCCGATATAATGCACTAAAAACATGAGTAAAGCATGAATAAGAAACAACCATAAATAAATACTCACAGTAATAATCGAGATAAACAGATCAATTCACGTTGATGGCTTCACAACTCTCGTTTGATGGAGGTTTTAGCCTCTGAACATCCTCAGCAACTCAGCAATGTATAAAAACAGCATAAAAAGTAACCTAAACTAACCTAGATCTAATTTGCATAAAAGTAAAGGAAAAGATGTAAAAACTGCAGCCTTAGCCGCCCCTAGGTATTAGGGTTTATGTGTGTCGAATTGTTCGTGTCCTTGGGTGCAGAAATAGGCAGGTATTTATAGAAGATTAAGTCGGTCTCGGCTGAGTCGGCGGACGGACGAGCGTTCAGGATGGCGGACGCTCGTTCAATTGAGTGGACGCTCGTTCAAACTCCGTTCAAACTCTCTGTATCAAGATTGCTTTATGGACGCCCGTCTAAATTTCCGGACGTTCGTTCGGTATGGACGCTGCATGGACGAACGTTCATCATGACTTGAATGCGATTTTTGCATCTTTATCTCTTTTCTTCAATTCACTTCATCATTATCTCTTCTTAAATCTTTATAGCTCGAGTTTTAACCCTTTTTGATCATCATTTGAGCACAATGAACATACCTATAACACATGGAAAACATCGCAAAAGCGTAATAAAGTCCAATTAATTATAATTCACGATGAAAACACATAATTTATTCAATATTGAGATTAAGTCCTTAAAAACCTAGTATGCTCAATATTTCCATATAAGGGCCGTTTATTATGCAATTAATCCAATTAAGAGGAAAATACCGTAAAATATATCATAATAAAACATAGATTTTCACCCTAACAACTCCCCACACTTATCTTTTGCTCGTCCCGAGCAAAACAAAAGCAAAATTAGGCTCGAGAAAGGAAAGCATGCATCTAAACAAATATAACATACATCCAATAACTTAGATGTCCACCGGTGTGTGAGTGCATAGCCATAGGGAACTTCCACTAGATCCAAACTTGAACAACTCAAGCAAAACTAGCTATTACCCCATCGCAGAATAGTAATAAATGACACTCATAAGGTGCACCCTACAAACGTGACATATCCCAAAAAGGATGATCGAATATATCTAGGGCCTTTACGAAATACTCGAGAGGATAATCCTACATCATATCCATCGGTTTATCTTGGGGATAAGATTAACGATAACTAAGTCTTATATTCAATTTACGCAACAATTCTTTAGTTAATTTAGCTTATTCACTTTAAACGCACATTAGAAGAAGCTATTGCCCTCATAGTAGAATAGGACATTTCGAGATAATCCCTACCTTACTCCAATCATAAGGCGACTTTTTCTAACGTAAGTGAGCTTTTAGTCATCATAGTGGAATAGGACATACGTGGTATACCCTACCTCACCCAAATCATCGACTAGCTTCCGACACACCCATATTAATCAACTATTAACTCAACTTTTCAAATGACAATAGTTACGTGTTACTTATCACATTCAAACTATCGAGATATTCACATTATCTCATACTTGGATCTAAATACAAACTATCATAAATCCCACGATATATCGTAGCACTAAGTACATGACTTATAAGATAATCAAAAACTACTAATCCAAAACGGGTATAACTTTATAAAAATAGCTCATCATTCACTATGGCTCGTGAAATGTAATTACGTGAAACAACTAACTTATCAAACATATGAAATATCGCATAGATGATTTGCAAAAAACAACGAACTTCACATTGAAATGCCTACTCGGGACAAAACAAGAACACAAGTGTAGAATTTTTTTGAAAATTGACCAATTTTGTTTGCATAATAAACAAACTAACGTAGTAATTAAACGTATACGCCTCGAACTATCCCCTCCCCCACACTTAAAAACTCAACATGTCCTCATGTTGTGCAGAAAGGTAAATGAGAAGAAACTTAGCTGTATTTGCGTAGAAAAATCGAGATGTTGGTCAGCCGAGCATGAAAAGGCCAACGCTTCAAAAAAGCATGGAAAAGCGGCCAAACGTAACTCAACGAGTACTCGACAAAACCACCTCTGCAACACGCGAGAAAACAGAAAACTTCGGGAAGCGGGGTATAACAACGTAGTAATCGAAAGGACCGAATGAAAGAGACATAACATCAAGCATTAACCAAATAAAATGATCATAATACCGACGAAATTGCGGTCAAGTGCGTTGCTGAGGCGACTTACATAACGTAAGTCAACAGACGCTAGAAAAATTGAAAGTCTGAAATCATAGAGGCACCCAAAAGGAAAGTAGCAAAATGTATAAGTACAACCAAATCGAATGAAATGTATCAACAAGTGCAACAACCGAGAAAGATGTAACGCAAATAAAAACTCAAGGTAGCCCCGAGTCGTCTCAGCAACAGGAACATCAACATGAGGAGGATCTGGGTAGGCACAACAACCATGGGACGGCGTCGGTGTAGGCTCGAGTCGTAGTAGAGACGCGATGCTTGAGCTCTACCGGGGCTCATCCTCCTCATCGACTCGGGCTTCTCCTCCATCTTGACCACCTCAGCTATCACCCTCTCTATCTGCTCGGAGAAGACATAATCCATATTACTCGCATTGAATACCCTCCGATCTCTCGGTTGCCTTCCATCAACTATACATTCCAAAACCGATAAGATATTATCTTGGCCATCCCGGATGTCACTCAGCATCGCCCTCAAACTATGAGCCATACTATGCCGAGTAATCTCGGAAGAAGATAATCCAGAAAGAATCGAAGCTCGAGGCGGTGTGGAGGTGGAACCAGGCTCAGAAACGGGAACAGCCTTCTCTCTACGAATAGGGGGTAACTCTTTGTCTTGTGGTCTGATGTATACTCAGCAACCCCAGCATCCAAACATAACTGATGTATCAAATGGGGCACTATCAAACTCCGGGTAGATACCTTCTGGTTTGCCAAAATGTCATCAAACAAAGCTTGCCCAACATCAACATTCAACCCGAAAACCAACGCATACAACATCCCAAGATCACTGATATAGAAATGTGTGAGATTATTCTTAGGAATCAATCGACTCTGGATAAACCGACAGTAGACCCGCCAATCCTCGGTCAAGTCGTGGTGATTAACTCCTTCCTATCACCATTCGGTCTCAATACCCATGCCACATCCGACAAACTTTCAATCGCGGCTCCTCCATCGGATCCTTACCTCCTCATTTTGCCGTCTAGCGATCTCCTCCTTGTAATCCAAGCCGCTAAACGCCGGCAACTTATATTTCCGGTTGATCACCTCGGCGGAAAAAGGCACTTTGACACCTCGGACCATCACAAAACCGTCATCCAAATCCGTCTCGAACAATTCACATAACTCTCTCTCACTATAGAATCATTGACCGGGGTAGGAGGAATTTTCATGAACTCATCCCATCTCCGAGCCTTTAACATCTTCACGGGCGGGATCAACTTGTTGTGTCTGGACCTCTCTGTCAAAGATCATACTCCGAGTCACATAATCCTTAGTGTAGGCACTTTATGAGCTCGTGGATTGACGAATCGACGGCGGGGCATAGCAAGAGGGGCAACATTCTTAGCTTTCTTCTTAGGGGTGCATGTGTAGCTTCGGTTGCGACCTCCTCCCCAACGACATCCCTCGGTACCAACCTCGGCTCTGAAGATTCACCACCCCGAGTGCCTCGAGACATCCTAACGAGAGGGACCTCATCATCTTCCTCAGTTTCAGAATCGGAAGGGGAATCATCTCTTAAATTGGTTCTTGCTCGTTGAGATGTTCTAGGCGGTTGATCTCGAAAGACTACTCCTCTGTTAGGGTCCAATTCGGAGGGATCAAACTCAGGACGTTGCCGTTTACCTTTCTCCCTGGCCAAACCTTTACCATAACGCTTCACAATTTCCTTCTTACGCACCATTGTCAGACTTATAACTAAACTAAACCATTCACACAAATGGTTACCCGTTTATCGTCCAAATCGGGATTTCAAACAAAGCATACCACCAACAACCACCACAAGCGCACCACATCATCATCACAACCGAGTAATTCGGGAAGAAAAGGGCAACAAATGAGAAAAATATAACAAGATGAGCGCATATTCAAGAAAATGAGTCGAGCCGAAGATCGAACTCACAAAAACTTGAATGGAAACGAGAAAAGTTGCTATAGACTTACCCAACGCTATGTAAGGATGATGATTGAAAAGAGTAGAAGCCCAGAAACACCAAGATTGGCCACCAAAATGCCAACTTTTGTCAAAATGGCCGCACTGAAGAAACTCTGATTCTTCAAATCTTGTTGATTGTTGGAGGGAATGGACTAGATAAATGAAAAGAAGGTGCAAGGACCGTTCTTTTGCAACAAGAATCGTTGAATTTGGTTCAGAAACGAAGATTTGAGGTTTGGAGGAGGGGAAAAGTCGGGTTCTCTTTTGAAAATCGCAGAAGAATGAGGAGTCACGCCTAGAGCAGGTATATATAGGCCCAGAGTGGACGCTCGTCCATCTGGACGGACGGGCGTTCACTAGCAACCGTATGAACTGGACGGGCGTCCAAAAATTCAGACGCTCGTCCATGAGGCATTTTTACATACAGGATAGGAGGGATTTTTGCAGACGGGCGTCCAACATTCTGGACGAACGTCCATAAAAACAAGCAATCTGGACGGGCGTTCATTTTCATGAACGGGCGTCCACCAGAGAGAGTGATAAAAATCAAACTTGTTCACACATAAGCTAAATTAAAATTGAAGTGCAATTTTTATTAATGTCAAATAAAATTCAAAAGTACAATGATGAAAGATTAAAGACCTAAAATAGCTTAGAAGTAACTAAAAACATAACTAAAACAGTGGGTTGCCTCCCACCAAGCGCTTCTGTTTTACGTCGGGGCTCGACGAAAACCAAACTAACTAAGGATTCACTAGTCTGCGTAGATTTCGTCCCAATCCACTAAGCGAATGAGACGTCGAAGCATGTCGACAGCTGGAGGAAAGTCGTACTCATCCTGCAAACACCAATCCTCGCCAGCTACCTCAACACCTCTAAAATGCTCATTTCGCGACACCGATTGCCAAATTAAATCGACATAGGATCATTAAGGATCGTGTAAGGGCGTCCCTATGGCCTCCTCTGCAACTCCTCGATCGTGAACTCGCGCCTCCCGAACATGGTGGAACAATGATAACGTCGTGATGGTCTTAACACAGGTGCTAATGTCAAAATCTACATGAAGAACTATAGTGCCTCCCGGTCCATCATCTCACGTGATCGGCGGGATCCGACTAATGAGGGGAACTCCTCGGGAAGAACTCCGTAATCCATACCTAAAAGCACACTAAGCGACGGATAACAATAGAACAACTTAGTTAGCTAAAACTTAATCAAACTAAAACTCAAATAAATAAAACACTAATAGCGTGAAGCGAACCTAGCTAATATAATAAGGGATATCTAGGATGCCTCCTAGTAGCGCTTTTGGTTAATGTCGTTAGCTCGACCTGATCTCTAAACTCGGCTGGATCGAGCCACTTGACTTTTCTCGCGCCAAACACTACCTCGTGTAAGCCTTGATCGGCGGTGTGGGCTGCGAAAACGACATCTCACACATGGGGAAAAGTTTTAATAGCCCTCCACATACGCTTGAACTTCCCCATGGGTGACCTCTTCATTCTCTGAGCCTTCGATGGCGCTTCAGCGAGCGCTCCCTTTCAAACTCTTCCATATCAAGATTGCTGCGAGAACTTCTTCGAAGGGTCACTCCGTCATCCTCGGAGAACAAGTCGGGTGATAACTCGTTAAAGTCTTCGACTCGCGGAACACCACATCCGAGAATATCGAGAAATTTAACAATCAAAGATGTCTCTTTAGGTTCACCGATATAGTGTTTGCACCTTTGACCGTTGACTCAAACGGGTCACCACTATAACCACGAAGTTCTAGAACGCCTCCGGGGAATGATTTGGAGAATCTCGAAGGGCGGACCAACGAGTCCTCAACTTTCCAGAAACAAATGTAACCTAGAATTGTAGAGGAGAACTTGTTCGCCGACTCTGAATTCTCGCTTCTTAATTTTCGCATCATGGAGTAGTTTCATCTTATCTTTGCTGATCCTGGCACTCTCATATGCCTGAAGTCTGAACTCGTCCATTTCATATAATCTACTTTGCAATCGACGCCAGCCCCACAAGTTTGGGAATCAAAGTTTAAAAACTTTGTGGCCCAATAAGCTCTATGCTCTAGCTCGACAGGCAAATGACATGGTTTCCGTAGACCATTTGATATGGAGATGTACCCACAGGAGTTTTATAGGCGGTCCTATAAGCCCATAATACATCATCCAACTTGGACTCAGGTCCTTGCGATGACCGTTCACGATTTTCTCGAGGATCTTTTGATGCTTTGGTTGCTTCGCTCAACCTGACCGCTAGTCATCGGATGGTATGGGGTGCCGGTTTTATGGCGTACACCATACTTTTCGAGAACTTTTTCTAGAGGTCGGTTGCAAAAATGCGTTCCTTCGTCACTCGATCAAGGCTCGAGGCACCCAAATCTCACAAAGATATTCTTTTTGAACTTCATGACCGTTTATGATCATTGTGAGGAGTGGCTCTGCCTCACCCATTTCGAAACATAGTCAACGCAGACTAAGATGTATTTGTTGCCACACGATGATGGGAAGGGTCCCATAAAATCGATGCCCCATACATCAAAGACTTCGCACTCTAAGATGGGCTTCAAAGGCATGTCGAACGCCTGTCGTCGAGTTCGGTTCTTTGACACCTATCGCAAGCTTTTGACGGCTTCGTATCCTTAAAGATCGTAGGCCAATAGAAACCGGATGGAAGATCTTCGCAACCCGTTTTCCAAGGACCAAAGTGACCACCACGTGGGTCCACTATGGCATTGCTCGATTATCTCTCGTGCTCGATTCAGAGCGCATCTCCTAAGCAAACCATCTTTGCGGATCTTGAACAAATAAGGTTCATCCCAAAACGAATATTTCATATCGTAGAAGAACTTCTTCTTCTCCTCGATCGACATCTCGGGGTCAAGGTAGCGGGCATGAAGGTAATTCACAATGGACGAATACCATGGAACATCAGGAGAGCGGCCATCGATCAACATGATGTTTTCCAGAGAAAAGTAAAGATCTATATCTTCAGGATCACCCTTTTCCTCACTTATCATCCTAGAGACATGATCTGCCACTACGTTCTCACTGCCCTTCTTATCCTTGATTTGAATGTCAAATTCTTGGAGGGTCAGTATCCAACGCAGTAAGCGCGGTTTAGCTTCCTTTTTGGTCATGAGATAGCGCAGAGCAGCGTGATCAGTCCACACAATCACTTGAGCACCTAGCAAGTAACTACGAAACTTATCCATAGCAAAGACTACGGCTAATAGTTCCTTTTCAGTGGTTGTGTAGTTAACTTGAGAAGGATTCGGTGTGTGGCGGCATAATAGATAGGTGGAACTTTCCATTAAGCTTTTGCCTAAGAAATGCACTGCAACAACATAGTTGGATGCATCGCACATAAGCTCAAAGGGTAGGTTCCATCAGGCGATATAAGAATTGGGCGCGAGATCGATCTACTCTTAAGCTCCTCAAGCGCTTGCAATTCTCATCAAAATCAAAAGTAACGTCTTCTTTGAGTAAAGTAGACAGGGGCTTGGCAATCTTTGAAAAGTCCTGGATGAACCGCCTATAGAAGCCGACATGTCCGAGAAAACTTCGGACCTCCCGAACATTCTTGGGATAACTCATCTTCTCAATAGCTTCAACCTTGGCCCTATCTACTTCTATACCTTTGGCGGACACTTTGTGGCCAAGAACTATCCCCTCATCGACCATAAAATGGCACTTTTCCCAATTGAGTACTAAGTTCTTTTCCACACATCTGGATAACACCTGATCAAGATTATTGAGGCAGTCATCGAAGGATTGACCAAAGACCGAGAAATCATCCATAAAAATCTCCATGCACTTTTCAACTAGCCCGTCAAAGATTGCCATCATACACCTCTGAAAGGTAGCAGGGGCATTGCATAGACCAAATGGCATCCGCCTGTAGGCGAATGTACCATAAGGGCAAGTGAAAGTGGTCTTCTCTTGGTCAACGAGGATCGATTGGTATCTGGAAGTATCCTGAATATCCATCCAGAAGCGTGAGAATCGTGCCTGCTAGACGCTCAAGCATCTGATCAATGAATGGAAGGGGGAAATGATCTTTCATTGTGACCTCATTGAGTTTTCTGTAGTCAATACAAACTCTATAGCCTGTAACTAGCCTCAATGCTATCTCCTCTCCCTTCTCATTCTTCTCAATAGTAATTCCCCCTTTTTTGGGGACTACCTGAGTTGGGGATACCCACTCACTGTCTGCAATGGCGTATATGATACCCATATCTAGAAGCTTGATAATTTCCTTCTTGACTACCTCTTGCATGTGAGGTTTGAGTCTTCTCTGAGGTCAGTCTAACTTGCTTTGCACCCTCCTCGAGCCTTGATTTTGTGCATCTGAGATGTCGGGAGATATCCCTGGATATCTCCCACCGCCATCCAAAGGCTTTTTCATTTTTGGCGCAAGACGTTTAACAATTTAAGCTCTTATCTACGAGATAGCTTGGCGAGATATGATCAAAGGAAGCTTGTCACCTTCTCTTAAAAACACATACTTAAGATGTTTAGGCAATGGCTTGATGCAAATCTACGGGAGGATCCTCTAGACTTGATTTAAGATCGCCACTTTTCAACTCAACATCGTTGAGCTTACTTAGTGGTCCTACTGCCAAGGCTTCTTCTCTTAACTCATCCTCAAAATCAGCTGCTAACTGGTCTAGATTGACCACACCATGATTATTCAGATTATCAATCAATCGCTCATATTCTGTTTCTACAGCCAAGACTTGCTTATCCATGAAGTCATTGAAGTCATCAGACGTCTCCTCAATGGAACAGCCGGTCGGAGCCCCAGAAGGTACATTGATAGATTTCAAAACACTATAGCTCACCTCCTGGTCACCAACTCGAATGGTCACATGCCCACCATCACAATCGATGAGGAGGGCTCACGTTTTGTAGATAGAAAAGGCCTTCCAAGAATTAAAGGGACATTTTCACTTTTCTATATATCTAAGACGTGCATCAGTCAACCGGAAAGGTAAACCTATCTATTTGAACTAATACGTCCTTTAAGATCCTGAGGCTTTCTTAGAAGATCGATCAAATGACTGCAAATTCATGGTCGTGGGTTCTGAAGACTTTGTAAACCCAATTGCTTGCACACGGACAATGGCATCAAGGCGATAGATGCGCCCAGTCACATAAGGAATTTGGGAAGACTAGGCCTCCCATCCGCAATGTGAGCACAAATTTTCTGGGTCGCTTCTCTTGATTGGTAAGCTTTCATTATTGACCGAGAACACTCCTTACCAACCGCTTGGTCCATTCCTCGCTAACTTCTTCTTGGAAGATACAACATCCTTGATGAACTTTGTATACTTAGGCATCTCGACCAAGACCTCGGATAATGGCAGATTTACTCGAGTATTTTTCGAAGGTTTAGCACCTTCGTACTTTTTTGTCTTCAACCAATGGAATGTTGCTCTTCCTCGGTGGAAACGGAAGCTTCTTGAGATCACTCTCGGAAAAGACTCTCTTTGAGGATGCGCCGATAGCTTTGTCTTCCAAATCCTTCCACCGAACCGTCTTTTGAAGCTTTCGTAGTCGAGGATCACCCACCGACTTTCTTTTCCTTTTTCAATCCTCGAGGATCACCACTTGAGGATCTCCAACTTTTTCACCTATCGTGGATCGGTCACTGATTACTTGCTTGCGACCAAGGGGATGATGGGTGCTCAACTTCCCTCCCCTTTATCAATGGCGGGAGGGGCTGAGTGGTTTCACGAAAGCCGGGGGACCACTCACCATGTACCGCTTAAACTCATTGTCTTGGCCTCCTCTTGTCCATAATGCGTTGTTGGTGCGAGGTCGATTACATTGGTCGCTTGCTCAAATCGGCTGAGCAACATGACCACCCTTAGGATTTTCTCGGTAAAATCGGGCGGATGCCTGGGGTCTTGATGCTAATTGCTCGACCAATTACCTATCTGTCTCTCAAGATTCTTATTGGTACTCATTAGGAGTTGAATATTCTTGTTTTGCTCTTCTTTGAATGAGTTCCATTCAACCTTAAGATCATTTGAATTCGAGGACCTTGAGAGTCTTTGGAAGTTTGAAGAGTATGGTGGTTGTTTGGGCGATTTTGAAAATTAAATTGGAATTAGAAGGCCAATTCGATTGAACCTTTGTGTTTATTGGAAAAATTAGAGTTTTGGTTTTGAGCGGAACCAGGGTTCTTATTGAAACTTGAATTCAATTAAAACTCGAATCGGATTGAAATTGGAAGCTTGATTGAACCCTTGGTTACGGAATTGATCTGGCCGGATGGTTGATTAAATCTTTGGGTGTTACGCCATAGAACGCATTTACTTGACGATTCGCCCATTCATAGGGACGAGAATGCGGAAGTATGCCCCATATTGTCGCAGATTTTGGCATTGGACACGAGTGTCTTGTCCCATCGGCATGGGCGATATTGACTTGGTATGAAGAATTGGGGTTTAATTGACATTGGCCATTTACGTGACCACGGTCGGACAAGATTCGCAATCTGAGAACCGAGGGTTACTGCGGAAACGAAGAGTCGATTCATAGGATTCGGAGTTTGAGGATTGGCCATCTGCCTCTGCGGCATGGCAATCGGACTTTGAACATTTACTTCCTCCACCTTAGGAGGAGGAGGAGCTTGAATTGCCGATAGGATGGAGCATAGTTATATTTGGCAATGTCTTGAACAATGCCCATCCTTCGTGCAGGAGTTTTCTTCAAAACGCCCCGCCAGATGAACTATTGACCATGCCCTTGGTGAGCTCGGTCAATCCGCTAAAGAAAGTAATGACTAACCTCTCCAAAGGCAAGCCATGATGGGGCACCTTCTAAGAAGAGATTTATACCTTTTCCAGGCCTCGAAAAAGCGATTCATTTTCCTTCCGAGAAAATGTGAAAATTTCATTTAAGCAATGGGCCGTCTTAGAGGGTGGAAAATATTGACTCAAAACTCCTCTCGAGTCCAAACCCATGTGTAGTGATGGATTCGGGAGGAAGAGAGTGATACCATTCCTTCGCCTCCGCTTTTAAGGAAAAAGAGAAAAAGTTTGAGCTTGATAGCATCCTCACTTACACCTTGGATGCGGGTAGTACCGCATATCTCTAAGAACGTGTGTAAGTGGGTATCGCGATTCTCTGATTGGTAGCCGTAAAATTGATGCATCTTTGCATCATCCGGATAAGCCCGGCTTGAGCTCGAAAGTTTGAGCGATAATGGCGGGCAAGACTATAGCCGGGTTGGCGGTGGATCGCACCAGGCATGGCGTAGTCTGCCAACGTCGTCGATCCTCTCTGCGCCATTATTACTATTTCTTGATTTCTTCTATCAACTTTTGTTCAATTTCTTGGTTGGTGAACTTCCTTCGTCCGAAGGATCGGTGAAACAAGTTTCCGCTATTAGGTCGGACTATGGTCCGCTCGAGGTCAGTGAAAAGAGTAATGGCCCTTCGACTTGAGTTTGCATAAACCAAACCCAACTCTATTGAACAAAACCTAAAACTACTGAAATTAAAAACTTAAACTACGAAAGAAACCTAAGAATCTATCTAAAGGTTTGAAATCTAGAACTATTATCAAAACCTAGGAAAAGAAAGAAAGAAAGAGAAGCGAGCAGACGGACGGGCGTCCAAAATATGAGCAAAGTCTGCTGGTTTTCAAAGCGGACGGGCGTTCAAAATATGAACGCTTTCTGATTTTTTTCAATTTTGAACGGGCGTCCAAATGTATGAACAGCTAAATCAGAGAGGTCGACTTGATCTGAGATTGAAATTTTACGATGGGCGGGCGTTCATAGGTATGGACGCTGTTCATATGCAAAATTTCCAGAACAAGAAACGAAAACGATTTTGAATGCGAGATAAAAGTAAAGAAAGCGAGCGCAGAAAAAGCAGGAAAAAAAAGGAACTAATCACAAAAGCGAAACTTTAACCCTAATCCAAAACACTAAATTCCTAACTACTTAAAGGTTAATCCTCCTAGAAATCGACCTAAAAGCGAGGATTAAAACGCAGAAAATAGAAGAAAAAGCGAACAAAAGCAGAAAAAACAAAAACACACAAAAACAAAAACTAGGCAAACCGTCCGGTTCCCCGGCAACGGCGCCAAAAACTTGTCACGGATTTTATTAATACAAAATAAACAAGTAATAAAACCGGTTAACCTCAAGTGCAAGGATCGTAGTATAGAGGCTATGCCGGTCGATCTTACGGGGAACTAGGCGAATGTTAACCACTAGCCTTTGTTTTTAACTAACTATTGTCACGATTACTAACCTAACGAATAACTAACTAGACAAATATGCGAAAATAACTAGACAGAGGAGATTAATCCAATGCTAGGAGAGATTGAAAGCGATAAAAATAAACTAAAAGTGCAGGGAAAATAAATTAACTAATCTAAGCTAAGCTATGAGGATTGTAAATCAAGTTTATAAAAGACAAGCGAGGATTGATCCACCTATCAACACGCATCGATCTCTATCTCGATTTTACGTGGTATTTACTTAGGTTGTGATTCACCTTCTCTAAACATGAAATCCTAATTCCTTAGGTATTTCATCTATTAACCTAGTATCTTCCAATGCTAGATTAACGCGTTTAAAATACCAAAGATGTCAACTTTTATGTTTAACCTAGTGATCGAATCTATTAACTTCCGTTACTATAGATTCAAAGACTATTCCTATTCATGGTGATCTAAAGGTTTAACATGACTCCCATCAAGCATAAACACAATCGAAAACATGCAATCTTCCGATATAATGCACTAAAAACATGAGTAAAGCATGAATAAGAAACAACCATAAATAAATACTCACAGTAATAATCGAGATAAACAGATCAATTCACGTTGATGGCTTCACAACTCTCGTTTGATGGAGGTTTTAGCCTCTGAACATCCTCAGCAACTCAGCAATGTATAAAAACAGCATAAAAAGTAACCTAAACTAACCTAGATCTAATTTGCATAAAAGTAAAGGAAAAGATGTAAAAACTGCAGCCTTAGCCGCCCCTAGGTATTAGGGTTTATGTGTGTCGAATTGTTCGTGTCCTTGGGTGCAGAAATAGGCAGGTATTTATAGAAGATTAAGTCGGTCTCGGTGAAGTCGTGGACGGACGGCGTTCAGGATGGCGGACGCTCGTTCAATTGAGTGGACGCTCGTTCAAACTCCGTTCAAACTCTCTGTATCAAGATTGCTTTATGGACGCCCGTCTAAATTTCCGGACGTTCGTTCGGTATGGACGCTGCATGGACGAACGTTCATCATGACTTGAATGCGATTTTTGCATCTTTATCTCTTTTCTTCAATTCACTTCATCATTATCTCTTCTTAAATCTTTATAGCTCGAGTTTTAACCCTTTTTGATCATCATTTGAGCACAATGAACATACCTATAACACATGGAAAACATCGCAAAACTGTAATAAAGTCCAATTAATTATAATTCACGATGAAAACACATAATTTATTCAATATTGAGATTAAGTCCTTAAAAACCTAGTATGCTCAATATTTCCATATAAGGGCCGTTTATTATGCAATTAATCCAATTAAGAGGGAAAATACCGTAAAATATATCATAATAAAACATAGATTTTCACCCTTAACAGCATACCAGTAACTCAGAGTTCAACTCAACCTGAAGGAGTTAACAAATGGGAGAAATTAATGGAAAATCTGATAGGTATGATATCTACTCAAGCTCAAAATATGGAAATTATGATAACTTCATAGAGTGCAGATCTAAAGGATATGAGTGCGTTGAAAACATATATGAGTGGACATGATACCGCAGAATAAGAATTATAGAAGCTTCATTGAGGAATCTGGAATATCATTTGAGTAGAAGTAGAGCGTAAAAGCATAAACCCTCGGAAGGATTGCCAAGTAATATCGAAAGAAATCGAGTGGGGTAAATGTTGTTATTACCGTAAGTGGAAGGATCTGGAAGTAATGGATTAGAAAAATTCGGGAATAATGAAGTAGATGATGATTTAGATGGTAAATATAAGAAGAATATGGAATCTAAAGGGCCATTTCAAACCGAACCTTATCCGGCTCAACCTAAATTCACATCGGTTCAACCTGGAAGGGCATCACCACATCCACTGAATATTTTGAAGAAAAAGGTACTGAATGATGACACACTATGTCTTCAAAAGGCACAATCATTCAAGGAAGCTTTACCATCTTCATCTAACGACAAGGGAAAGGGAGGTATTCATTCTAACCCTCATGATCTTGAATTACTCCCCATTCCCGAGAAATGAAATGAAAAAGATGAAGTTGGATAATAAGTATGCATGTTTTCTTGACACTTTTCGGCACTTAACTATTAATACCCCTTTCATCGATGTTTGTAAGGAGAGCTTAGTTTGGGAGTGAATGATGAGCGCGTTATCTTCAACATTTACAATTCATTGAAATATCCATACATTACACTAGAATCTAGTTCTTGTGTAGACACTTTGTGTTCTCTTGTGGTGGATCGTTACTAACACGCAGTAATTGAAGAAGATGACTTGACAATAATGTGAAAGCTCGCAATCCTAAAGCTCGAAAATCAAAGGAAAAGGTCAAGAATCGTTTGGATTGGTGGGAATTGTCTAACCTCTGTTGGAAACCGGTATTGAAGAAGGATGCGGTGCGTGAGGATGACCCACCACCAAAGCCTTAAAAAGCGGAAGCACGGTAAAGTCGGCTATAGACTATAAATGTAGTCAATGACGGGTACTATCCTTCCTTTTTTACTCCTTAAGCATTTATTTTTAGTGGATTATGTGCTTAATTGTTACGTGCTTTTGTGAGTAATTGTTAGAAGTATCCCGTTTTATTTAGTATATTATATTAGTTAATCCTTATCATTTTGGTCGAGCAAACGACGTTAACCAAAGCGCTACCGGGAGGCAGCCCGTAAAAATGTTAAATATAATAATTACTCATACTTTGGATGATACTTTGCTAATACTTAGGATTGATTTTCATTTTGTTTCACCAAGTCTTAGGATGAATGTTTGAATGACATTAAGCGGGAGCGATTAGGTGGTTATCCGAAAATCTGATGGAAAAAAAAGAAAATTCAAATGCATCATTTCTTAGACTTAGGTTGTTAGAACGATTTGAAATAACCTTGAGGATCACAGGTATAAAAGACTCGAGTTAATACTTTGTCACACATTTCATATCATGATCTAGTCTCGCTTTAAATTTCAAATAATGTGTGACATGTATTAGTTCAACTCTTGTGGAATATTGTGTGTTTTAAATCAATAAAAGTTTATGTGGTGTGTTTATCTACCCTTTTGCATTACAATCACACACTCCACATACTTTTATTTTATTTGCACACACAACGGTCATAACTTTGACCCACCCACCCACCCTTTTTTATCATCCGAGTATTTGTTTTGACTTGTTTTAGTGCACCATTGCTTTCCCAACAACTTATTTACACTCACTTTACATTGAGGACAATGTAATTTCGTAAGTGGGGAGTGGAGTCGTTGGTCTAGCAATGGAATTAATGTTTATTTTGTATCAATAAATCTCTTAGTTTTCGATTTTTTTCGAGCATTATTTAGTTGATTAAAATAAACTGTATAAGGTATATATTTCATGGATTTGAAGATGTAATGATCAATTTGGATGTGTATAACCAACGTGAACCGTAAGTGCATTGTAATTCCAAATATATTTGTGTAACATGAATTCCTTCACGTAAGCCTTTGATATTGAAACGAAAATTTTAAATCAGTATCCATTCGGTTATCCTAGTGGTTATTCTAGATAATAACATAACTTAGTACTAACTTTTGAGCGTGTCTTGTGAATATCCGAAGGTTTGAATGTGATAGAAAGGATATAAGTTAAGTTTATGAAGAAAAAAGAAAAAGAAAGAGATGAACTATATATATGTCGGTTGTAGCTACCAATGATTTGAGTGCGGTGGGCGTTATCACGAAACGTCTATATCACTATGAGGTTTAAAAGCTCCCGATTGCTGATGATAGTAGTCCAGCTAGGGTGTTATCACGAAACGTCCTATTCTTTGGGAATGAAGGCATATGCTACACATGTGAAATTAAGCTCATTAAAAGAAAAAAAATTTTAAGCGTAGTTGAAAACTTAGCTATCTTCTGACTATCCCCAGTATAAATGAATGATATGCTTTAGGGATTATCCTAATAAGTGCTCGGAAGAACTTTGTGTGGAATCTATTCTTTGCTTATACCTAGGAAAGTCATTAGAAATTTGTCTGAATGGATATTTGTGTGTTTTGCTTGATTTATTCAAGAGAGGATAGTGGAAATTGAAAAGGCTTGTCACACACACACTCTGTTACACTTATATTGAGGTTAAAGCACTGGTTGTAATTCTAATGGTTGTATTATCTAGTTGTTCCTTATACCTTCTATCTTCATGAATTTATCTCTCATTCATTTTGTTTTATCGCTTGTTTTGATCGAGGACGACCAAAAGCTAAGTAGGGGGTTGTGATGAGAGATAAATTTATGATCATTATTACGACATTTTACCCCAATATTGATACCATTTTGAGCATTATTGTATCAAATCAACTCAAAATTCCTTAGTTTTATTCAAATGTATAAGTAGTAGTTATTATATAAATTATCGTATTTTTATAAGTTTTTATTAGTTTTTGTACCGGTTTAGTAACCGGAGTGTAAATGTCAGTTCGTTTGGTGTTTTGGTGGTTCATTGCAGGATTATATATTGACCAAGATTCCACGTAACGACATGTTTTGAAGCCTAAAAGATGGATTTTGAGGGAAAGAAGAAAATGCCACAAGCTTACGAGTTCAACGGATCAAATTATTTTTCCTACGCGCTTCTACCGTAACCTGTTTTCGATGGAAATTTGACCCGAATTAAAGGCATTTTCTGGGGAAGAGTTCTTCATGAAAGTTTTAGATCTTCAAATGAGCTTTCCAATGCATTTTGAATCACGTCAATCGGAGGTCTACAACTCAAGTTATGAATTTTTTACGAACAGTTGATATCTCGGGTCGAACCGGATATTTTTGGCTCAACTTGTTGCATGTTACTCCATGTGCTAACTAATGATGATGATGATGAGTCATAACAAACTCATCAATACCTCCCACATGCTTGTAACAAACTTGGCATATGCTTAGCATATTCCTTGGCATATACTTAGCATATTCTCCAAAAATATCTCCTCAATATCACTCCCTCATTACAACCTCCCTCAACTCCCCTATAAATACCTCCCATATCCATAAAAATCCTTGCCCCATCTTGGCCACTCTTGGCCAAGATCTCTCTCTCCACCTCCTCCCCTTTCTTCCATTTCCTCTTCTTCATGTCCCTTCTTCATCTCTTTTCTTTTTTATTTGTTTTGGTGATATATACATATGTCTATGTATGTATATATATGTTTTTTTATAAATAAAGTAATCTTGTTGTAATACTCAAAAATTATTATCAAGAAGTTGCTTTTGAGGAAAGGTTGCTATTTTCAAGAATACAACTTAGATCTGAAGTAAGCGGGTAATTTTATTGAGTTTTACTTTTTGTTGTTCTATATTTATATATCTATATGTTTGTTTCTATATATGTGAGAATCTGATAAATGCTTAGATCGAAAGGCTAAATTTGGTTGTAATAGAATTTTGTCATCTTGACAGAAGGCTATTATGGAAAATTTCCAAATGTTTAATCCATGACATTTTGATGAAATCGATATATATATCTATGTATAACTAAAAATATATCTAGCCAAGATATGAATCAATTATTTAATCTTTTGGTAAAATGAATGATCGACTCGGTAATAATGATTAAAACCGATTATAATGAATCTCTTTCTATTTGAGCGTAATCTAATGAATTAACAACTCACGATTAGAATACGAGATCGTAATAGAAAGACCGGAGGGTAAATTGGCCGAGTAAAAAAGCGTGACAACGGAATCCTATTTCCTACCGAGGCGATTTGTCCTAGAAAAACAAATCTTATTAAAATTGTGCTCAAGATCGTATTACGTTAATTTATCTGTTTTAATCAAGATCCAAACATTGCTCGTATGACAAAGCGGGAGTGACTTATGCTTTGGATGACATTGGGTGATGACATTTGACATATGACAATTTCATACGCTCGTGTGAGGAGGAGTTGTCTAGCTTAGGAGTACACCGATTCATATATAATTTACACCTTGAATAAAGGAAGATCTGTCTCCGTTTATTTCTACTAAAAGATATTGATTCAGTAAAGTATTCTTGGCTAGATCCAAAAATATATATTATATTAGTATTTATTTGTTTTATTTTCTGTTTTACTAACATCTAACTCTAACATTACTAACTAATCTAACTGATCTAACTATCTAACCCGAGGAAAAGTTAAAAACTGCGACTTAGATCGAGTTAATAATAGCTTCTTGGTGTTTAACCCCACTTAAAAGAATTACCATGTTTTCCCTGAGGAATACGACCTGACTCACCAGACTAGAGCTACAATTTGACCCGGTACACTGCCGGTTAGGATCTGTATAGCCTAGGTAATGTCCGTCAGCTTTTTGGCGCCGTTTCCAAGGTTAGGTTTAGGTCTGTAATGAACCACCAAGTTGGAGCAGCCTCTCCTTGAATCAGTAAACCCAAACATCAAGTGCTACAGCCCTCTCGAACACATTTTTTTGTTTTCACAAGTATACCACTCAAGTGTTTGTGTTACAAAGACTGTTCTCACTTACAATGTTCGTACCTCACAAATGACACTCCGAAGGTAACTCTCAAACACACTCAAACCTAACTCCTGACTCTACTTTTTTCTTCCAGCTTCAAGCTTCACCACTTGAGCTCTTGAAAACACCTTGAGAGAACTTGAGTTGTTGTTTGAGGAGGGATGTTTGACCAAGTTGTTTCATTGCATTGTATCACTTACGATTACTTGATCATTAATTGTTATTGTATAGTTGGGTATATATACTATTAGACAACCGGTGTTTATAACATATGACTTTACAAACAATTTAGAAAAGGGAAGGGGAAAATAGTAGACCGTTTATGAATTGGGGTTAGGGGTAGAACCGTAAATTATAAAAAATTAGAAGACCCCATCTATTATATTTGAGTGAGGAAAAGGAGTTGGGAAGGAGAGCCCTTTATGTTTTAAGATTCATTTTTTAGGATGTTGTAATATTTTATATGGGGAGATAAATAGGTGATACATATAATGTAAAAGGTGACAAAAAGAATATATACATAATATATAGATATCAAAATAATATTTCTGAGTTGCTTTGTTAACAGCAAGAACTCACAAATAATTTCGCTAACTTTATCACCCTTGTCCACCATTAGGGAAATCTTGCACACTCAATAAACACATTAGTAGATTTCAAGAGATATAACACAAATATGTGCAATTTAACACATCAGAAAATGCAACGGCTATTTTTCAAAGTTGGACAAAGAAGAGTTCAACTTTACATGGTTTTTGAAAAGTCACGGAGATAAAACATATACAGACAAAATTAAGAATTTTGGACTTAAGTCTTAAATAAGTGCTTGAATTTAGTTTTTTGGATTGCGTCATGGTGCCTTTGTTTTAGGTTATCTCTGATGTCTCCATACAATGTCTGGATAGCTTTGAGGGTACAGTGCACCTATACCGCAACCTGTATCAAGTAGATGAATATTATTTTATTGTTACTGTCTTATTTAAAATTTCAATTATGAACGTCGTACGACAAATGTCCCTTTTATATGCAATTCGAAAGTGTCTACAATAACACTTTTTTGGTAAATAACACATTATTGGTACATTATACATACTTTATATTCGAATTGCTTAGAAATGAAATCAAATTACAGAAAGCTCACATGCATTAACATTTTAATAATTTATTGTTTAGATCTTCAACATACCCGACACATTGCTGTAATACTTTAATGTAATTACCAACATATATTAGAGATATATTTAGATTTATATTATATTTTATATTATGCATTTATGGTTATGTAATCAATCTCATTATGGTTATTATTATGTTCACATTATGACTATGTAGTATAAATAGTCTACTATTGTACTCAATCAAATCAATGGAAAATACTTTCCCTTCAATTGTTGTTATGGTATCGGGGCTCTCGACTAACGCCTTTTCGGTCTGAACAGACTCTAAAAAAAAATGTCAGGGTGGGGGTTTGTGACATTAATATGATCGAACCCTCACCCCTCGTATTTCACTTTTACCTTTTTTGTTTTATTTTTATTTTATGTTTTCTCTAATATTCTGAATAAATTTCTATTGGTGTCATTACCTTTGTCGGCTATGCAAACTTATGTATCCTGCTAATGGGCTTGATAAAGATTTCATCTTTTCTATCATCTCAAAAATTTCCCTTTCGTACTCTTCCTGTCTAATTTTTATTTTTCCTTTTTTTTCCCTCCTACAATCTCTATCTGATAATCGTTGTTCTCCTCTATTAAAATCATTTTTTTTCCGTTAGGGTACACCCCTCCATGCATTTTCTTACGTTTATTTTGTTAGGTTACACCCCTCCATTTCCTTTGTTAGGTTACAACCCTCCGCTCCTTTTCTTTTTTTGTTTAGGGAATCCTCCACGTATTCTTTTTTCATGACTCATCCACGTATATTTTTTTTTTTTCATGACTCCACGTTTTCGGGTCATCCAGTTGTGTTTTTTTTATGGTATATCCCTCCCACTATATTGTCCTCTCTATTCCTTATTCTATGACTCATTCCTATCCCAGTTTTTTTTAGGGTATGCTATTCCCTCCACATATTTCCTCTTCTCTATCGCAGGATTATGGCAATTTCAGGTTGGGAAGCAATTGATACCGATTGATCTGGTGAAGTTGCAGACACCATGTGAAGGAATTGAAAGATTGCAGGGGCGTGTTGGTAAATAACACATTATGTTATAACATAATGCAATTTCAGATTGCAGTTGCAGACACTTTTTTTTTTGGTAAATAACACATTATTGGTACATTATACATACTTTATATTCGAATTGCTTAGAAATGAAATCAAATTACAGAAAGCTCACATGCATTAACATTTTAATAATTTATTGTTTAGATCTTCAACATACCCGACACATTGCTGTAATACTTTAATGTAATTACCAACATATATTCAAAATTCCCAAAATATAGCTAAATATCGATTATTTTACACTACTTAAGTTTTGAAATCTCACCCTTTTTTTTTCGACATCACATATTTCTTTCCATGTTAATCCATATATAGTAATTACATGTTCTTCTACTGATCGTGGATTAATTTGCCTTCAACGTTTCGTTTTCACCATCTGCCGCTGCCGATTATTTCTTCCGGCTAAAATTTTCCTCCACTTTTCATCAACTGCAAATCGCTCCTCATAAAAAAAGTTAACCTAACTGCGGAGGTCACTCACTCTCCGATCCCCTCGTAATGAGTGGAGATGTTAATCAGGATCCCCTCAGTAGCTTAGAATCATGGGTTGCAAATCGCTCTTCATAATTTATGCCTTATAATGGTTATCCGATTGTGGTTGGAGTTAAAATTCCGATTGTGGTTAAATTGTAACAACAGGTGTTTCTCTCCCAAATTTTGTGGAACACGTATTTTTTTAATATGCAAGTACATAATTTTTATATGCAAATGTATTTTTGCAGGGTGAATTTTGTTTCACTTTTGCAATTTTTTCAAATTTATCTATTTTTGTCCATATAAATATTATTATTATTATTCAGGGAACGTCTTAGTTCCATTTAACTATTTAATCTTTCAACAATATTTTTTTTTCTTCACCGAAATGAAACTACCTCGTTCAAAGGACTATTACCTATTCTTCACCGAAACAAACGAAATTACCTCAGTGAACTATAACCATGGAGACTCTTTCCTACTGATGAATACTGGAATGGACCTATGATTACCCAGTTTCACAAAAATCTTAATAAAAAGACGTTTGAGTCAAGAAAGCAGAATTTTGTGAAAACTGAACATACTCAGCTGTAAAACTGAGAAAGGCATAAGCATACTAATCATAAAGGACCCAAACAGATATGGGTACCAAAAATCTATCATTTTGTTTTGCATGAGAAAATCATAAACTGAGAACGGAAAAGTTGTAATTCATAAAACTGAGTTGTACTCACAACTGAGTTTTTGAATTCACTACAAGTTCTGGATGAGGACAAGGCTGAACATGTACAGTTGGAGATACACCGCACCTACTCTATTTACTATTACCAGCTACGGATGACTGAAAAGTCGTACCCTACACACATCTCAACCGTCCATCTTTTCCACTCACCGCCTTTTTCCGTATTTCAATGCATGACATGGTTAATGACAAGACGTTATATTACCCACCCATATCTTACATCTACCAAATCTACCACTTATAAATACCCCTGTGTCTACCTAAAGTCCTTTACACTTTGCTCTATCTTTATAATTCATCTACTGAAAAGAATTATCTCAACCTTCAAATTTCTCAAAAAATCTGGAACAATGGCCTTCACTAGAGTTGAACCCGGAATGATCATATCCCTAGATCAATTTGTGGCTAAATACACAGATCAAACTTTAGCCAAACAAATAGCAGGCAAAATCAGAAAAATCAAAGGACTTGAGCAAATATTCAATATAAATCTGAAGAATGTATGCTTGGATAGCATCGGTGATTTTTATGAATTTGGAAGCAAAAGCATTGAAGATGAAGATGTACTCACCTACACCACACGTGTTAATGGAAAGGAGATTAAGGTTACAGAAAACCTTATAGCAGACATTTTCAGTTTTGAAAAGTCCGGTTTCACGTCAGTTCTCAAAGTATCTAAAGAACAACGTGAGAAACTATGGAAAGATATTTCTATCATAGGAGATTCACCTGTATCACTATCTGGATCAACTGGGTTGCTCAAGCCCGAATTTCACTTCCTGACGAAGATGCTAGCAAATTGCGTAATTGGAAACGCAGGCAATTTCAGTAATCTGTCCGGCACAAAGATAGATCTACTTTACATGATTTGGTTTGAAGAGGATTTTAACTGGCAGAGATATATTTTCGATCAACTAGTCGCTCAATCTTCTGATATACCTAAGAAGAAGAATGCTGAGAAGAAAAGGAGATTTTATCTTAAGAAAACTCTCGCTCTTCTAGCTCAAAGGATTATTGACCATTTTGGAATTGCTAAAAGGAAAGAAACTGCAGTTGCTGATGGCAAAATTGTAGCCAAGGAAGAGAAGTCAAAGAAAAGAAAAGCTGGAGGTTCTGAAATTGAACCAAAGAAGAAGAGGAAAAGATCCTATCAGAAAATTGTAACTACAGCTGAAGCATTGGAGCATCTCGAAGAACTAAGAGAAACAAAGAGAAAATTGGAAGAAGACACAGCCAGACAACTTACTGAGAAAGTAATAGAAGCGTCACCAGCAAAGTCCGCCACTTCAGTTGCTGAAAGCTTAGCAAATAAAGTCAGAACTGAAGAAACCCCCACCAAACAAGTTCAAACTGAGGAAGTCCTTACTGAGAAAGAAACAACAGTTAGAGAAGAAGTCGTTCCTACACTGGCAGAGACTGTTTTACAAAAGGAAGCTGACACTCATGAGGGAACAGACCTTGAGAGTTGAGTTTGATGATGAAGATACTGACAGTGAGGAAAGACTGATTGATTTAGAGACAATGGCCATGCTCAAGCTACTCTCCAAATCAAGATCCACACCTCAAAAATCGGCATCTAGGGCTGAATATGAAGAATCACTTAAAAACTTTGAAGATTCTCAACCTGAAAAAAAGATCTTGCTGAAGCTGAATCGAGGCCAGTACAAGTCATCACTATGGATGAACTTGTCGATAAAGACGAAACTGTTGTTGAAACTGAGAAAGATCAGGTTGTTGTAACAACACCTGAAGAAGAACCAGTAGCTGAACTGGAACTTGGATCAGTTGTAGAACGAGTTGCTGAACTTGTTGCTACTGAAGGCACTTTGGAAATTGAGACTGCCATCTCAGTTCCTTTGACTGAAATTGAAACCAACATGATCCCAGTTGTTGCTGAAGGGGAAACCAGCAAAATTGATCAGCTTGAAACTGAAGAAACCGAAAGAATCAAGGATCCTGTGGAATTTAATCTGGAGATTCTAATAGAAACTGAATCAATCTTATCTCCACCTGAATCATCTGCTAACTTTGCGAAATCGATAATGTAGCCGATCGCAAGGTTACATGCTTATCAAAACTGGAAACTCAGCTCTATATCAGATCAAAGAAGTCAGTTAGCAGAGATGGAAATTACAGAGAAATGGGTGTTTGATCTTTACAACATCACTCATTTATCTCAACTGATCAACACTGATGAATTCTTGAATACTGGATATGCGTTGATCAGAGAAAGTCATTGGAAGGGAACTACAATAGGAGGAAGTTCGAAGAAAGACCACAATGACGATGATGATGATTCTCAGGGAGATCCCAACTTACATAAATGGATTCTTGCTTCTTTACAAGAAAAAGAAAAAGCAAAGGATGTTGCTGAAGAATGATCATCTGAAGCAAGTTCAGATGATAGTGAAAAGACTGAAACTAACTCTGACGGCCAGTCTGAAGAACATGAAAAAGAAGTTTATCAATCTCCTACTGGCTATCAATCCCCAACTGACCAAACTGTTCGTGAGGTAGCACAGGCTGAAGCTATTATAGCTGCTAAAGATTCTGATGAGGATTTCAATGTCGAAATTTCACCAGTTAAAGAACTTGATCAGTCAAGACTGGAGGAAACAAGAAAACAATTCGAGGAAAGAATGAGTGCTACAGATTACAAAGAGAAACTCAAGTAGATTGTTTCTCCTCTTAAAGAAGCAAAAATGACTAAAGCTGGAATTGATAAGGTTGGAGAAGAAGCTGGAACTGATATACCTTCTCAGGTTGACATTATCATGTTTTATCACAATGAACTGATTCGAATTTAGAAGGACGACATCAGTTTATTTGGAAAAGTGTTAAAATCTCTAGAAGAAAGCAAAACTGAGAGGAGTAACATTGAGAATAGATTGGATGCTGTCGGAGACAAGTGTCATGACACCTTGATTGAGATTTGTAAAACAACTATTGAATCTAAAGCAAGAAAAACTGAAACCCAAGAAAGATGGGAAGGCATTCTCAACAATGTAGTTGATAGACTGATCTTACTAGAGAGTGCATCAAAATACTCAGTTGTAGCCCAAACCATATTGGCATCAAATCAACAACATCTCAACTCCTACATCAAGAGTTTGATCGATAAGAATGATGTCAATAAGGGGGGAAGTTTAGACCTATTAAAAGTCAATGCACTTGATATGCCAAAAGTTCTGGAAAGCATTGATGACAAATTGGTCGAGCTGAAGAAAGCAAGAGGAGATTTTACCGATGAAGAAATGGAACTGATTGCAAAAAAATTTCTGAACCAACTGAGAAAAGGATTGGTCTAGATTCTCGTCTCTACAACATTTTCAATAGCTTACCTTTAAGAGAAGGTGAAACAAGAGAACAATTCCTATCAACTTTTCTGAACATGCAAAAGGTGATTATGCATTTCTGGCACAAATTGAACAAATAGGAGAGAAATGGCACTCTACAGAAAGCTTCAGATAAAGTTGAGAAGGAGGAACCTGAGTTTATTCAAGAACTGCTGAAAAGTGGCACATGTGAAAAGCTGAGACAAATTGTGTTTGTGGTTGCTGTACTTTTCAAAAGTAAAATTTTCAGTAAACACAACATGTCCAACTCATGGAACATGTATGCAAGTATTCATGGAATTGAAAGCACAACAACTAATGAAGCCATGAGAGAATATGCTGAAAGATATGAAAATGAAGTTGTCAAGTAAATGGAAGAGAAGCTGATACTTAGTCTATTTTCATGTATTATATTTTAATACTCAGTATTGTAACTCAGTATCTTTAATAAAATATCAGTTTCTCAGTTCGTTGTGTTTTTATTTATTTTGTGTTTATCTTTTTTGCATTGCTTTTAAGGAGGGTATTGACATCATAAAAAATAGGGAAATTGTTGGAAATAAAATTTATGTTTTGATGATGATTCATCACTTATTCAGTATTGTTTTTAGACCCCTTTGATGAAGTGTCATAACTAGCTGTTATAGTGCAAAGCAAAAAGATGTCTAGAAATCAATGTATAGGATTTAATAGAGTCTGATATCTGTATAAGTTAATCAGACAAGCATTGTAATAGTCCTAGGATCGGGACTGAGGAATTGAGTATTTAACTGAAGGAAACTGAGTTTCACGAGATAACTAACATAAGAGCACACTAACAGAAACTGAAGAAGGTAAGTTCACTGAGGGACACAGACTCAGTTGGCTTATCTAGAAGACTCAAGAACGAGGTTCAAACTCGATTATTGAAGATCAAGAACTGAGGGTTCAAACTCAGTTTATGAAGACTAAGTCAAGACTGTAAAGTTAGACTTCAGGCAAGATTGTGATGACTTGAACTGACTTTATGGATCTTGTATGAAGACCTAAGAATCATAAGGACAATGATATCTTAGATGACTAATTTGAAAGGTGTACTCTTATTAAATCAATTATAATCATATAAAGAATAGAGTACTGAGATTTTGAAGAAGAGTAAAAACTCAGTTAATGCTCTTAAAAACTGACAACTGACTAAGTTGTGAGAAATCAGTTTTTAACTGAAGACAAGCAAAACTGATGACGGATCAGACCTTTATAAATGTCAGAAAGGACACCGACATACATACAGGAAAGCAGGACCACTAACGGCTATAATGATTCAAATTCAAATAATCCAAACGTTAGAAGACCCCTATAAATAGACTACTTCTACAACAAGAAGAGTAAGGAATTCTAAGAATCAATCTAGTCAAAAAAGATCAAATTAAGGGGGAAAGCAATTCAAAAAGAATTCCTGCTAAGCTTTTCATTGAAATATCAAGATTTCTTCAAGTGTTCATAAGCTTTCAAAGAAAGATCAAGATCAATCATTTGAAGAAACAGAGCCGTGCATAACTTATATATATAGAAGAAGCTCATATCACAATTGAATCATAGTTATTGATTCAAGTCTCAACTTGTGATTTCATCAAAGGTTTAGAAGCATGAAACACCAAGAAGTGTGAAGGATAGTTGAGTCGATCGGGAAGACTGTGTTTGTGATGAGTTGGTGAAGAGGCAATTCAACCTCCAAGGACCAAGGTGTTACAAGTGTTTAGATAGTGAAGCTAGGGATTAGTCAAGACTATCGGTTTAGAACTTTTTGTAACCGGGCCACCTAAAAAAGTTCTAGTGGAATTTTCCTCCATCATCACAAGGAAGAAGAGAGGATTGACATGATTACACCACCTAGAACCTCTATAACTCTTGTTTCATTTACCTTACGCATTTACATTCTGTCATTCATTTATTTACTGCATTATAGTTATATTCATTTAGTTCATACACTTGGCAAACACAGAAACTGAGTCAGCACCTAAACTGATAACTCTTATCTAAAAGGCTTAATTAATCCGTTGCCGGTTAACTCGACTAAAGATAAGTCAGCGTTGACTTATACTCAGTTAAGTTCGCTTAACTTTGCACAAGTTTCAGTTGAACTCATTCTGGAATAAGATTCAGTTTTTGAGTGAGCTTTTGGTGACAAGTTTATTCACCCCCCCTCTAAACTTGTGTTAGCCTTCCCCAGGGACCAACACCCTTGAAAACGAGTTTGAATTCGCTACACGAGTTTGATCTCATTACACGAAAATGAACTCGTTATTCGAACGCGTTTGAACTCGTTACACGAAAACGAACTCGTTATTGAAAAGATGAAGAAGAAGAACACGATATTGAAGATGATGAAGAACATGAGGTGTGAGTTTGAAGACGAGTTCGTTATTCGAGCTCGTTATATGGATAAAACGAGTTTGAAATGGATGTAGTTGAAGAAGATGAAGAATTTAAGAACAAAGAAGATGAAAAATTATAAAAACTATATGACAATGAAAGTCGGGAAGTCTAGAAAAAAGAGTGTATGCCTAATTCACCCATAAAATTTCTATGGAAAATTAGGGATAATGACACAATCTGGAATATTTTTAAGAATACTTGTAACAACTACATATTTTTATAGGGAGAAGGACAATCGCATAATTTTTATAGTGAGAATGACAAACAGTGAATCCCGAAAATCAGTGAATCTCCCAAATTGAATCCCAAATCAGTGAATTTTGACAATGAATCCTAAAATTAGTTAATTTAAATGATGAATTTTGAAAATTAGTGAATTTCGACAAATGAATTTCTTTGAATGAATTTAAATGATTGAATTTGAATACAAGTGAATTTGAAAGTGAATAAATAGTTTAATCGCTTTACGCAAAGTTTAAAAGATCGCCCTTCTACTCAATTGATGAAATATTTTTGTCTTCTCCTCATTCCTCTAAATTTCTATTTGTCGTTCGTTATTATTATTATTATTATTTATTTATTTTTTTCCAAAAAAAAAAAAAAACATTTCTCGGACCAACACCCACCCTCAGATCCCCTCCCCAAAACAGTCTCCCGTGCATCCTCCCGCATCGAATCCTGACCGCCCCTTCGTCTCTCACGCGAACACGGTAGCAGTTTCATCTCTCTCCCGTTGAATAGAGTGTGAGACCCATTGTATCGCACGTTACTCGGATCATACTCCTCATTTTTTATTCTTTCCCCACGCTTTCCCTTCTTATTTTTCATTCTTCTCACCCCTTCTTCAACATGCACTTGTTATTCAGAAAAATCATTGATCAATTGACTGTAAGAGGATACAAATTTAAGTCCTTCAGTTGAAGACGTTGAGGCAGAGATCACAATCAAATGCATTGCGTGTTTTTAGTGTGAATTGTTGTTTTTAAGAACCCGAGGTCAGAAATGGGCGCCTCGCCTGCAGCATTCCTGTTTGGATTCCTCTGCGTCTCTATCATACTATGGCTGATTTTCATGTAAGTCGTTTGTATTATGGCTCATTGACAAATATGTTCTATGATGTTGTAAGTGTTTGTGATCTAGAGTTTAAGTGTGGAATTCCGAAGTGAATTTCATGTGAATAGCAGTTCCAGTTTGTGCATTGTTCGTAGTTCTGTATGAAGAAGATAATCATGTGGGAAGGCGATATATGTAGGATATTTGCAATGATTTCCGACTTCCCAGCACGGGACCTATGATCACAATTCAGCTGCTTTTCTCGTTTGACCACGGATTTTATGGGGTTAAGATAACCGACGATTTGGTTGCTGTCCAGATTCTGTGCCTTAGAGAGCTTCTGTCATGACCTAATTCATACTTTTATTGTTTTTGGAATTATTTAGAGGATCGTAGAATAAGGTGTGATGTTTGGTAGCAAAATACATCAAAGAATGCTTTTAGCGGGGTTACAGAGCTCTATCATTTCCCTTTTCTACTTTCATCTGGATAACATTCTTTGAAACCTCAACTAGTGGCAGCCTGGTTCCTCTTATGGTTTTTCCTCAAGTGTGTTTATTGAGAGGGAGTCATGTGAGCACACTGGATTTCCTTATCCTGACCCCTGGAGCTAGCTAGGCAGCATCTTCTTGTCATTCAGCTAACATCCTTCATTTTACAACTAAACCATTGAGATTCCGTTAGACAACACATATCTTGGTCTTTTCGTCTAATAGATGCTATAATTTTGGCCCACATGGATTGAAAGTCCTCTTGGGTATATCTCAATCTTGTTTATATTTTATAATCTGGTGAAGCTAAACAATTTTTTCCCCATCCTTGGTGATTCCAAATTCTTTAACTGCAATATATGCTGGAAATTTCCCGAGGCAGCACTAGGAATTTGTAAATGTGTGTTTACAGCTCCATATCGAACTTCTTTGTGTGTGTTTGGTTTTTTAGTTTCTCACTCGTTGTGGAAGTTTTTGAGATATATTAGCCATTTAGGTTTATTTTTTATTTTTTATTTTTTTTATGTGCTTATAGTTTGTTATATTGATGATAAGTTCGAATCACATGAAACCTAGTATCTGTTCTTCTTCTTCACTTTCCCAATTCACTTTTTTTGTTTGCTTAAAGCCCCCGGTATCCGGAACCAACTGGTCTGACACTCCGACAATTCACTTTTTGGTATCAGAGCTGAATGGAAATTTTAACCAATGGGTGAACTCTAGAGTACCGATTGGATACATTGCTATTCTCAGTCCTGTTGATTAAGACTGTTGCAAGAGGTTTTTGGAGGCAATGGCGAACAAGACACTAGCAAGCCTATATATATTTTGACAGTCATTGTTTACTCGCGTAATGTTACTTATGGCGTTTGGTATATGTATTGCTACTTCTATTTGAGCTGGCCTTGAGATGAGTTGCACTTTAGAATGTCATCTCATCTTACATGGTGATTATAAGCAGTCATAAACGAAGCAACCTCCTGGGATGACCAATTACACATGCAATTAAGTATGGTTTTAAGCAATTACCCCATTTTTGGTTTGTTGAGTTTGGTGACACTGTAATTATTTGCCCCTTAGACACAACATCAGGATTCGTTGTATTTTCTATAAGCATATTGAGGGTGGGCAAAGTTTTATGTTTGCTTACATTGATGATATAGAGATTACAGAGATGATAAGGATGATACGGAAAAAACTTAGAAAAAGTTCTCCTCAAACCAAATCTAGAAGAAATGATGCTTGATTTATTGAGTTTCCAAAATTGCTTCCCTGTAAACACATAAAAATAGATTAAGTTGATGTACTATTTCCGCAAAACAACTAGTTAGTGGAGAAAAATAAGGTTAGTAAAATAGTTCCCGGACTAGTTTGACTATTTTCTGTACAGAATATGCAATATGCTACTCATATTAATCATTTTTGTAGCTCTTTTATATGTGTTAATGTAAATTTGTTTTGACTTGTAAGATTGGTATTTTGAGCAACTGTATTTGTTCTTGCGGATTATGAAGGTTATCTTTAGAGATTTGGTGGGAGAGGGATTTGGTTTTGGTTTTTACCACTGTTCATGATCTCGACACCCTAAAAACTGGGCATGAAAATGCTCCAAGTAAAGATGATCTTGAAACTGTAGAGAGGAAGAGAATTATTGAAGAATGAATGTATTTTCACTTGTATTTACTGAATGAAGGAATGATTACAAATAGGATATAACTAGCTGTTAGGAGGAGAGAGGAAGAGAAGGCTTGGTAAGTTAGAGACTACTAACCTTAATTAAAGCGGCTTACAACAATCACCTAACTAATAAATGCCAACTACATAGACAACTGAGTAAACAACCAAGTATGCATGAATAATAGAACAGAATGTAACACAATTAACACATACCACATTAATAATATTTCTGCACCCCCCTCAAGCTTGGTTGTAGATATTTAGACAATCAAGCTTCTACATAATTCTTGAAATCTGGTTGGAGAGAACATGAGTGAGGGAGATCTCCTTGCAATCAATTTTATCATTAATAAAATGTCGATTAATATCAACATGTTTTGTCTTATCATGGTTGATGGGATTCTCAGCCATTTTCAGGGCAGAAATGTTGTCACAAAGGATCATGATAGGTGCAGCATGTGTATCTTCAACTCGTTTATAAATCCTTTTATCCATAGTTCCTCACATACCCCAAGGACTAATGCTGTGAGTTCAGCTTCTGCACTGCTCCTGGACACAGTGGGTTGCTTTTTACCGCGCCACAGTGGGTTGCTTTTTACCACACACATCCTCAATATCTTATATACAACTTTAAAATGCTCTTTGTTAGGCTGATGCATGAACTGACTCACAAGGCTTAGAGCGTAGCATATATCTGGTCTTGTATGGGATAGGTATATTAGTTTGCCCAAAAGTCTTTGATACTTGTCCTTGACTCCTTGTCCACAACTTCAGCTTTAGTTCCCTTCTTAAGCTTGACTCCAGGATCAGTAGGTGTAGAGGCTGGCTTACAGCCAAGCATTATAGTATCCATTAGGAGGTCCATAATGTACTTTCTCTGAGAGACAAATGCCATTGGATGTCCTAACAAGTAACAACTTCAAACTCTTTGGATAGGAGATTCTTCAGACTGGAAATTTCAACAGCATGGTCTCCTGTTATAATGATATCATCCACTTACAATATTAGTATAGCACATTTTCCAATTGAATTTTACAAACATAGTGTGATCAGAGTTGCATTGTAGGTAACCAAAGGCTTTGAGAGCTTATTAAGTCTCCCAAACCAGGTCCTAGGGGATTGCTTGAGCCCATATATGGATTTTTTAAGGTGCCACACTTTATTTTTAGTGCCTGGTGTCTCAAGTCCAGGTGGGATTTTCATATAGACCTCTTCACATAAATTACCATTTAAAAAAGCATTCTTAATATCAAGCTCAAATAGGGGCCAATCAGAATTTACAGCAAAGGGATATAAGAATCCTTACAGAATTTAACTTAGCTACAGGGGCGAAGGTTTCTTCGTAGTTGAAAAATAAAAGCCAATTGATGAGAAAATCAGTAAGAATCCACAAAAAAGCCAATTCCTATAAAAAAAAAGTGTATTCAAATGTGCCCACTGTAAGCTCCAATCACATCAAGCCAATTGTAGGAATCAACATATGTAGTATGTCGTAACCACCTAATGATACCAATTAAACTAGTCATACGTGCAAAAACTCAGACATGAAGCTGTCAAAAGTTTTATCATGTACACACGCAGCCCCCTTTTTGTACAACATCTTGCTGAAACGACCGTCACCTACCTTCTAGGCTGTAAGACCTCAACTCTCGTCTAGGTGTCGCCTTGGCGAGCGCCTTGACAACTTATTTTTAACAGTTTAAACTTTTATGTGAGTTGGTAATCTATCAAAGCTACCTGCTACTGTTTCTTGGGCACATATTTGCTAGTCACACGTGAGAAGACATGTTAAACAATATACTACCTCCGTCCCAAAATGTAACTCCGTTTGGATTTTTTCACACAGATTAATAAAGTTGGTTAAATTGGTTGTGTCATTAATTTTGATGAATAAGACTAAAATGACCTTTGACCATTATTAATTCAAAGTAATGAAAAGTGGGTGAGTATATAATAAATGAGGGGTAAAAGGAGAAAAATGTAATAAATGCTTCATTGGTAATCTAAATGGACTTACATTTTGGGACAAATCCAAAATGGTAATCGGACTTACATTTTGGGTGAATTTAGCTTTTCAATAAATCAAAGCCTTTGGGTGAGATGTTAAGAAATTGAATCTATCTTTTTGGTTGTATACATTTTCTATGATGGGGCGTTTGTCTCCATAGTGAAGTTGTTGCCGTGTGGCATAGATTAACTGTTAACAACTTCTTCTGAAACTAAAGATGGATGACCTTTTCCCAGATCACCACCCATGTTTGTTATGTTAGTGCAATGAGCTGCCCAATTGTTCCAATTACCTACACTACTCTTTGTACCTGCAATAGCAAAAACTGACCCAGTATCCACTCCACTTAATGAGAGCAATGCTGGATGATTTTGTTTTTTTATTGATAAATTTCAATCAATCCACTTTTTGTTTCAGATTCGCTTCCAGGCTATTGGCATGGGCATTAAGCAGAATTATGGGAGCTTCTGTGGGATTCCAGGTTGGTGGATGGAAATGCTTGAGAGATGTCGTTGTGAAGTTCAAAAAGGTATGCCCTTTTCTCAAATTTTGAATCTGTTGAAGAAAGTTTTTGCTGCTTGATGATTTTGATAGGGCAAAATTCTGGTTGTACAGTGGGTGGCATCTTTTGTTAATAAGTCGAAAATGTATCTTATTAACCGACTCTTGAACTTACCATTTCTATAGTTCAGTGGGATATTGTTGAGGGATAGATGTTTTATGATCAAAGTGTTTTTATTTTATATATAATATTGGCTGCCATGTTGTATTTTTAATTTAATATCGCGTGTGTTTAGGGTTTTAGTCTTGATGGGAGCCGGCTAGGTTTCTTTCTGTTTAGTATCTCCTTGATTTAAGGGCTTTACTAGGGTCTGGACTCTTTTTGTTTTCTCTTTTTTGAAGCCGTGTCCTAGCTTCAGTTGCTGTATGGAAAACATAATAAAAAACTTGAGAACTCTTCTTCATCTCTTTCTTTTAACATGGTATCAGTGTCTTGTTAAATCCCGATACCTAAAAATGAATTATTGTGCCACCATGATTGGAGAACTCATAAATCCTCCTTCTGGTTCCACCAGTAGTTCGTCCATTAGTGAAAACCCTAAGAGCCTGCTTCTGTGATTGGATTAGTCCTTGGAAAGAGTTATCATTCAGCTTATTTATTAGATCAAAATAATGTTCTTCTTTGGCATAAACGTTAGGTCATTCAAGTTTGTCTTATATGAAAAAATTGTTTTCTCAATTATTTTTGAATAAAAAGGCTTTTTTTAATATATATATATATATTTTGTGTGTGAGTTGGCTAAGCATACTTGGAACACTTATCCTTCTGAACCATATAAACCATCTAGTCCTTTTACTTAGGTCCATAGAGATTTGTAGAGGCCTTCTAGAGTTAACTATTAATGGGAAGAGATCGTTTGTCATGTTAATAGATGATCACACTAGAATTTCTTGGGTATATTAGTTAAAGGAAGAATCTGAAGTTGAACATGTTTTCAAAAACTTTTTTGAAATGGTTTACACTCAATTTCAAACTAAAATTCAAATTGTCAGACGTGATAATGGCACAAAATATTTTAATAAAGTCTTGAGAGATTTTTTTCTTAAAATGTATTACACATCAAAGTTCATCTGTCAGAACTCCTCAGCAAAATGTAGTCGCGGAAAGGAAGAATCAACACATGCTTGATGTAGTAAGATCTCTCATGCTTGATTCTAGCAAAATGTAGTTGATCTGTTGATGAAAGGAAGAATCGACACATGCTCGATGTAGTAAGATCTCTCATGCTTGATTCTAAATGTCCTAACCATTAACGGGGAGAGGTTGTGCATACTTGTAAAAGCGCGCGCCATGGCATGAAAGGCGCGCGCCATGGCATGAGGCGGGGCTATGACACCTTAACATAGTCTGAGGCGCAGAAAATGTCGGGCGTGTCCAAGGCGGCGCCATGGCGTGCAAGGCGTGAGGCGTGAGGCGTGGCGCGCCATAGATTTTGAAGGGTAAAAACGTCAAACCAGTTAATTATAACATAAAACCTAGTCAACCCAATCCATATTCTCTTCATTCCCGCTGCCCTCTCCATTCCCGCTGCCCTCTCCATTCCTGCTGAGAAAATGCGACCTTCTTCTTCCATGGAGTAAAAAAAAAAAAAACAGTCTAATAACTAAAAAAAGCTTACTACTTCTTCTTCTCCTTCTTCTCATAATAACTGGCCTAATCTATTGCAGCTTCAGCGTTCAGCCTTCAGGTAACAGGCTAACAGCAGCCTTTTCCCGTTTTTTTTTTATAATTTTTTTTTATTTTAAAATTCGTTTTTTACTGAATTAGTTGTGTTAAATAGTTTATTCTTTATGTGATTATGTAGTTGAAAAACATGTTTATAATTTTCTTTTATTGAAAGTATGAAACAATGAACGAAAATCAAAGTAATGAATCTAATGATGTAAGTAATTTGATTTTGAAATAATGGAATTGGATGATTGTCAAAGTAGTAGTGATCTTTGTTTGTTTGAGTTTCTAAAACTTTAAGTAATGAACTAGTGATCTTTTAGTACTTAGTAGTCTATGGATTTGGTGTGTTTTATTTGTGTATGTGGCTGTTAATTGGCAAGTCATGCTAATTGCTATGCTCGTTTATATTTTGATATATTGCCATGAAAAGTTTTATCACTGATTCACTGTATTGCGTGCCTTGCATGCGGGGCGCAGCCGTGGCGTGCGCCATGGCCCCATGGCGTCGAGACTCGAGGCGCCCATACCACGCCTCACCTCCGCCTCACGCTTTAACAAGTATGGTTTTAACAACTATTTATCTTATAAATAGGATGCTCTCTAAGATGTCGGTATTCAAAACTCCTCTAAATGTATTTGTTGAATTACCATCTCTCCCAATAGCTTAAGCTTTTGGGAGAGATTGTAATTCAGTATGGTATCAGAGCAGGAGGTCATTGGATCAATCCTTGTTGGCAACACTCTTTCCCATTTATATTGTACAAGAGTTGGGCCTCTTTGTTGGCCTTGTAGTGCCCTTTATATACCTTTGTGTGCCATTCTGGCCCAGACTTGTTATAGGCCCACACTTGGGGGGGCGTGCTGAAGTGTTTAAGATGTTAATTAGCTACTTCCCCATTAGCTTAAGCTTTTGGAGCGATGGTAATTCAACAATAATTTATACTTGTTTCTCCAAGTGTAGATTCCTTAGCAATCTGCCCTTGAAGATTTTTGGGTGTTCTGCTTTCAATCTTTTTAATAATGAAGGTAATCTAGACCTAAGGTCTAAAACATGCATGTTTATCCCTTTAAAAATTGCATGTTTCTAGGGTACTCCCAATCTCAGCGAGGATATAAATGTTATGATCCCAAAAGTAATACAATTTTCGCAACTATGGATGTAACATTTTTTGAACATAAGTTTTTTGATAAGAATCGTGGTCAAGGGGAAAGAGGGAGTGATAGCATAGAAGAGTGGTTTGATGTCTTGGATGAACCTAAATCTATTCTAATGCATGTGATGGACAGTTTCGATTCAATAAATTCTGAGGATGGAGGTCAAAGGATAAAGGTAGTGATTCGGGTTTTTTGTCTCTGTATCATGGCTATGTTTATCCTAAGACTCCTCCCCCTAATAAACTCTTTAAGGGAAAGACTTTTCAAAAAAAGGCCGAAAGGAAGGGGCAACATCTGAACACATGTATGACTCTCAATCTGCACCTCAAGGTCACCCTGAAATAGACAGTCCAGAGGGTGAACAGAAACCTAGTTCACAGATGGAGTTAGACACATAAGACCTTCTTGATGTACACATAAGATCAAGTTGCTGATTTACTAACCTAGGCTGTTACGAATCAAGTGTTCAATCATCTGCACTCCAAGCTTGTCTGCATCAACATATACAACCAAACTTGAGGGGGAGTGTTGAATATGCAGTGTTTTTAGTCTTAATTAGTGTTAATTACCTTATCCTTTAGGTCCTAAGTACCCCTGTAGTAGCCTAATCATGCTAAGTGTAGTAAATCTACTTTTACTGTTCACTAGCCGTTGTAAGTGGGGCTTTTTTAAGTTTCTAGCCGTTGGAGGCTTTTCTATAAGTGTAATCTCACACTTATTTTACCCGATAAGTGTTCTAAGCAATATACAAGAGTTGTCTTCCTAAAATCTGTCTTTCTATCGCCTTTTTCTACGTATTATAATAATTCTGCCGTGTTTTAGGGTTTTGTAAATTATGTTGAGAATTACTTGGTTGCTAAGTTTGGCTATTTAGCCGTCTAGGGTTAAGGGAATAAACTCCTATGATTGAGGATATTAAGTCGGCTAGGACTCTTTCCTGCTTTACAATTTAACTTGCTGCATGGTGGTGTCTGATCATAATTAATTATTGTTGAATAAATAAATTTCCTGTTTCTTTATTTCAACGGTTTTCATTCTTTTTCCTAGCGAATCTTCTAAAGGTTTGATGAACTATTCACGAGAAAGTATTTTCATATCTTGTAAAAATCAATGCATTAATTTGTATCACCGCTCATGGTTTTTCATTTTCAGGGCGCTGTTGAATCCATTTCTATTGGTGAAATCAGACTCAGTTTAAGGCAGTCCTTGGTCAAACTTGGAGTTGGCATTTTCTCTAGGGATCCAAAATTACAGATATTGATCTGTGATTTAGAGGTTGTGATGAGAGCTTCAAACAAAAGTGCTAAGAAAAGTGGATCCCGGAGATCACGTGGTTCAGGCAGGGGAAAGTGGATGGTTGTAGCCAACATGGCGAGATTTCTGTCCCTAACCGTGACTGAGCTGGTTTTTAAGGTTTGAGTCCTACATTTCTTTTCCTCCTAGTCAATAAACCTGACTTTATCTTGTGCTTTCATCATCACTGTTTGCTCCATGTCTGGTGATTTTATTTGGGTTTCTCTGTTTTGATCATACCTTTCGACTTTGTTGTTTTCTTATCGTCAGCACTGTCAGTAATCTAAGTGTTTCAAAATCCCTTCTTGGCAATGGAGCCTGTAATTTTATATGGTATTACAATGAATACAAATTCTACTTGCTTTTTGATGCATGTGTGCCCAATTATATCCGCCACTGTTGACCCATGTTGAGACGGATTTATGATTTTTACTGTTCCTTGCAATATACCTCAGACACCAAAGGCTAATGTGGAGGTGAAGGAAATGAGGTTGGATATTTCTAAAGATGGTGGATCACGACCTGCATTGTTTGTGAAGCTGCACATTTTTCCAATTTCTGTCTGCTTTGGTGAATCACGAGTGAATTCTGATTTCCTATCCGCTCAAAGCAGTTTGCCTTCTTTTAGTCAGACTGTGTTTGGCTCGACAGATAGAACACCTGCTCCTTTTAACTGTGAAGAATTTTCACTCTTGTGTGAACTGGGTCATGATAGGTAAGTCCATCTATTCATTTGATAATATGAAGCTTACGTACTTTATTTATTCTTCCTGTCTTGTGTTTAACATTTCCTGATTTTCACGACGTCCTTGAGCAATGGGCAAAACTACCTATTGGGACTGTAACGCTATTATCGATCTCTACTTCAATCTATTCCTTCACTGTTAATGGGAAAAAAACCTTACCCGGAACGAATCTATTGTAAGAATGGGCCTTACCAAGTAGATAATGTTGCAGGAAGGACTACATTGAGTTCCATAATCCATACCATTAGAAATGAAGATAGTGCACTTATGGCAGTAAGAACTCGAGTGCTGGTGTTGCTATGAGTCAAATTTTTCCGAAAAAACTCTTCATCCAACGTTATGTAGAGTTTGCATTTGTTTCTCCTATGCACTAGTTTTTCTACTTTTATTTTGTACTTTTTTTAAGTAAAAAGCATCTCATAAATATGGAATAGAAAAAAAATATACAAGGTAGAATTTGAAAATCTCCTCAATATATTCCCAAACGCTAAACAAAGAAACAAGACATCCCCTTCACCCCATACAAAAATATATATTTATCCATGACTTGGTGCAACTTCTCATTTTGCCCTAATGTTTCTAACTTCTCTCTAAGTCTTACATAGAGTCTAATATTATCAGCGATTTCCTTGACTTTAGAGCCCTAGCTCATGTACAAATCCAACAATATCAATTTGGTACTAAACAATGCTACGAAGCCTATACTCACTCAAAAAGGAAAACAAAAAGTTCATATGTCCATTAATTAACAAATTCTTTGATCAAATTCTAGTGGATGAAGATATTCAGATGATTTGCTTCTCTTGAAATTCTTCATGCTGTGACATGCATTCTCAGAGAATTCTGCATCTTCAGCACCATACCTCGTCTTTTCACTCATCAGCTTCCTTTACATTCACTGTTGTTTCTCTTGCCACTATAGTTGACAGTCATTGCAGGACTGTCTTTACCAACAAAATGATGTAATTTTTAATTTTGGACCCCACCCTTATCTATTGCATGAAAAGAAGAGGTGTTCATGATACACAACCTCAGTCATCACCCCAACTCCTTTGGTCCGCCCAATGTAGTCTGTCGCTCCACCCATCATGCCATGCGATAGATGCATTCCTGGAGACATATCATATGTACTCAGTCTGCCTTAGGTTTTGCAGTTTGTGGCAAGTTACTGCACACCTACGTGTAAATAACCAACCATAGGGTATAGTAACCACATGCAGTTGTCTCAGCTTCCAAGGCCATAATGATGTCCCTCATTAGATTGCTTCATTAATTGTACTTTTCATCAAACTCGGTGCTTAGTTCTAAGTTTCTTTTTTCTTTCCATTTTGTGTATTTTTGTTCAGGGAAGCCGGTATATTGATAAAGAACATAGATGTCACTTGTGGAGAAGTTTTTGTAATCCTAAGTGACAAACTTTTCTTCAAAAAAAAAAGTGATACCAACAATAATCCTGTGGATATTCAAGTTATGAAAGAGATTGATGGAGCAGGCACATCTAAAAAACCTGATAAAAAACCTGCAATTTTGGCTATTACCAAATTTACCTCTGTATTTCCGGAAAAGGTTAGTTTGTCCTGATGCAATTCAGTTGTGCTATTTTTTTTATATAAATTTCCATATATTTCATTCTACTTTCAGTGAACATTTTTCTTAGCTTCAGCTTGAAGTTTTACCTGTGTCGTCCCTTTGTGATAGAGTACAGTGGAAACATTTGATCCATATAGCCAACCTTACCTAGTGGGAAAAAGACTTGCGAGTTGTTGCATCCCTCCCTGTCTGCTAGCTCTTGTGTTCGACCATGCGCCTTTCACTTTTTTGGTCCTCGAGGAAGTCTACACCGTCATGACTATATGGTGAATATTTGACAAGTTCCAAGCACTGGATGTCAGTGTCACAAACAGAGTGGCTTCAAAATGTTTTGAATACTTTGTGCATTGATAGGCATCTGGTGTGCCTTGTTTGACATCCATTGACGACTTTTGCATTTCCCTATGTTGCACATTCCAGTTATATGTGAATGAGTTACATTCAAGATTTCTTATGTATCAACAAAAATTCGCACTTGCTCTCTCTCTCTCTCTCCATCTCTTCCCTCTCTCTTCTTCATTGTATGAATAATTGTATCCCTTATGCATCTTATATGGACAACTCCAAACAGTTTTATGCTTTCTTGAAGAGTATGCACTGTTGCTGCTTCTGTTCATAAATTGATCTACCTCTGTATTATGATCAAGGACCATATTTCTGATTTTGAAAATCAAAGGGCTTGAAAAACATGTTTTGAATACTTGCTATCTTGTTTTAATCTGCAAAACACATTTTGAGAGCTATGAGTTGTTACTTAACTGATATACACGGTCATTGATAGGTTGGTTTCACATTACCAAAGTTGGATGTGAAGTTTGTGAACTGGGAACATGCTCTTCTCTTAGAAAACAAGATCATGGGCATCCAGCTGAAGAGTGCAAAATCCCGATCTGTTGAGGATCTTGGTGAAAGTACTAAATTTGACCTACAGATGGAATTTAGTGAGATTCAAGTATGAGTAAAAGCTTCCAAGACTTTTAACTTTTTTTAGGGGTATTTTATACTACTGCCTTTCGTCCCATTTCATCTAATATGATTTCTTTATCAATTGCAGCTTCTTCGGGACGCTGGGATATCTGTGGTCGAGATATTGAAACTTGATATTCTTTCCTCAGTTTACATCCCCCTTCAGGTTTTTGTGGTTCAATTCAACTTTCATCTGCCATTGTTTCTTCTCACTGTATGCCTATTGAGTGACCCTTATGAATGCTACTACCTTTGTCCCTCAAAACATGTCACTTTTTTTATCCCCATAATTAGTGTCATTTTGGAAAACCAATGCATCATTTATTTCCTTTCTTTTTCCTTTTCTAATATGCCCTTAAGAATCCACCCATTAATTACCCATAATCCTTTCACCTTCCAAACTAAAGCATCGAATAATAGTCATATGTCCATATAATAGCAGAAGACACAACATCTACTAAGTTTCATATTCTGTGAGAAAAAAAGTGACAGTTTTTGAGCGACGGAGGTAGTATCCAATGAAGGATAATGACTGGTTATAAACTCGTGCGGATTTTCATGCAGTTCTTCTTTTTGTGAATAGGGTTACCTTTGGTATAGGGTTCATGGGATATCTGGTTTTATTCAGCATAATGGGTTCACAACTTTGACTTGTCTTCATGAAGTAGTGTTGTCCTTGGGCTGTCAATTGAAACTGTGGTGCTTCTTTTTGATTTCCCGTTTCTGCTATCACACGCTTTATTTTTGTATTTTGACTCTGGCGTTATGTTCTCCAATACTCCATCCAAAATGTAGGTTTTGCCTACTATACCTCTGACATTCCACATCACTTTCATCACCAGCTGCTTTACAATCTGCATTTATCCTGAAAAATTCTGCTATTGCTCTCCTGTCAGCAATAATAGAGTTTTAGACAACAGCAGAAAGTTTTATCTTTAAAACCTGTGACTTGAGTCATCTCTCACAGTTTTTTTTTGATACCCATTCAACATTTTCCTCCCAACAGGAAGGAACCGATGATTGGAATTGAGCCACTTGAGCGACCCGAGCCACACTTCTTTAGCAAATATGCGTTGCGTAAAAAGTGGCGTATTGATTTCTTTCTTCTGTTGCTCATGCACATATTTCTTCCAGAACCGTGCTCCACTTCTGCATTTCTGAGGGTATGGAGTTTCTCATGGCATCTTATCCACATAATGAAAGCAAACCTACAAAAGGCATGCGCAAGCCATAGTACTTTTTCCCAAAGATAACAAGCCTGTTTTCCTCCAAGGGTCGCAAATTCCCCGATCAGCATTCAGGATTATGGCCATCTCACCACTTACGGCCAGCCATTGGGGTGAAAGGAGAGTATTAATCCCACAGAACGTGCATCATCTTATTCTTCCTTCTTCAAGAGACCAAGTCCACCCTGGGGGAGTATAACTCTTTTATTTTAACCAAAAGCATATCAACATTATGGTAAAGGAAAGATACGAAAAAGAGGAAAAATGGAACTTTTTATTATATTTCATCGAACAAACTAAAGCCAACATACGGCGTTAAATAAGAAAACAGAAGTAGTCCAAACCCTAGTAAACTCCTTAAATCAAGTAGTTACCAACATATACAAACCTAGCCGCCTCCCTCCAAGTCTTCAAAATCTCTTGCAAAATCTTCTTGAGCCACATCCCTTCGCATATTCCAAAGGCAAGAGCCCTAAATTCAGCTTCTGCATTGCTTCTGGAGACAACATGTTTCTTGCTTCTCCCAGCAGTGAGATTTCCCCATATAAACAAAGAATGTCCCATCAACAACTGAACTTGCCCAATCAGCATCAGTAACGATTTGAATCCTTTTGTTGTCTGTTTTTTTAATGAAGCCCTTGACCACCAGTTCCCTTGAGGTATCTTAGAGTTCTAATCACAATTTGATAATGTTCTTGACAAGGTTTGTGCATGAATGGGTCACAAGGATGGCTGTAAGACTGATGTCAGTTCTAGTGTGAGGTAGGTAGATGAGTTTTCCCACAAGCCTCTGGTACATTCCAACATCAACAGGTTCAAAGGTGCCTTCTTTGCCATGTTTGCGACCAGGATCAACAGGTGAGGAGGTTGGTATGCAGTCACTCATGCCAGTTTCTTCTAGGAGATTCAACACATTTTCTCTGTGATATGACAATACCTTCCTTGGACCTAACAATCTCCATTCCCAGAAAGTGTTTGAGGTTGCCAAGGTCATTGACCTCAATATCCCTTGCAAGAGACTTCTTTAGATCAGAGATTTCACCAATGTCATCACATGTTATGATGATATCATCCACATAGACAATCATGATGACTCTTTTTCCAGATTGAGTAAATTTAGTGAACAATGTGTAGTCAGGATGACACTGATCATAACCATAGGATTTGACCGACTTGGTGTATCTGCCAAACTAGGCTCTAGGTGACTGCTTGAGTCCGTAAAGATTGCAAAGGTGACTGCTTGAGTCCATTAGATATAACTTAGGCCCCTTATTACAATTATTCTTATAAGACAAAGGTTGTCCAAAGAAGAAAGCAGCCAAATGGCTAAAAAGAAGCCCCAACGGCTCATATACAGTGTTCCCAACGGACTCTGTACAATAAAAGCAGATTCAAGGGCAAACAGCCAAATACAAGAAAATAGACAGCCTAATACATAGCCAAATATACAAAATTTTAACAAAACACACACTTTATAAATTAAAATACAAGACACCTACAAATACTTTAGAAATAAAACACCAATACACCATGATGCTAAACATCTATGATCTATCTTTCAACACATTGCATTATGACTAAGCAAAACAAGATTTCTTAATGATGCGCCTAATTATTTTTTCTGCTACGTACGTGTGAGCTGACACAGCCTAAATGTTGCCTGCTGAAGGAACTCTCAAGTATTGTACAAGCACCTGGTGAAGGAACAATTAATTACAAGAATTTGGTAGATTATTTCTGCTATAGTAGTAGTTGCTTAAAAGGGCACTCATGTGGCTGTTGTTGACTATTATTTTGCTGCTTAAAGTTACGTTTTCCTGTACAGTGGATTGAATAGGGCAGTAGTAATGGATAACATGTATGCTTTCTTCAGCTTATTTGATTTTGTTTCATTCTTGGAAAGTTTATATGCATAATGATTTAAACTTCTAAGCCTTTTGGGTACTTGAAGGCTTTTGCTGCATTCAATTTGGGAAGCATGTTGTTCTGATTTTTTTTTTTGTGAACTTGCAATCTTTTCTTTTAAAAGTTTGGAGTAAATCTTATATTTGTGTTTTTTACAGCCAGCATCAACTATCAGATCTGAAATCGATATTAAGCTTGGAGGTACTCAATGCAACTTAACAGTTAGTAGATTAGTCCCATGGATGTCCTTGCGCTCTTCCAAAACAAAGAAATCATTGAGTAAGGAGGAAAGTCTTCATGTTGAAAAGCCAAATTCAACTGAACAGAAAGCCATGATGTGGACCTGCACCGTTTCTGCTCCAGAAATAACTATTGTGCTTTATAATTTGAGTGGTTCACCAGTATACCATGTAAGACTTGTCTAACCTTTAAATGCTTACCTTATGGCTTTGAGATTTATTCTTGTGATCTGATAGCATGTTAATGTCTCCTATCCTGTTAGTACTCAACTGACGCATTGAAAAATGCTGGTCACTTAGATGCCGTTTGGGCGACATTCTTGATCCATTTCTGTGTTTTTAATTCATGTGTGCTTAGGTATTATGTATGTAGATTTTAGAGCAGAGAAAGAAGTTGAAGATAAGTCTTATTACTTTCATCTTAAAATGTAAAGGCAGGTTACAATGAGATATATAGAAGGGGTAGAGACTATCCACCTTCCAACAGTAATAAAAAGCTAGGGAACAGCTATCAGACAACTAATTAAATGCTGTCTTAAGCAGCCAACTAACACCAGTCAGTTTACTTATATTATGTAAACAGCTGGTAACAATAATAAATACAGAGATTAAAAGACACTGATGTTAGATTAATATAGTAACTAATATTAGATCCTTCAATACTCCCCCTCAAGCTGGTTTATAAATGTCTAATAAACCAAGATTGCTTACACAAAACTGGAAAGGGATTCTAGGTAACCCTTTAGTGAACATATCAGCCACCTGGAGTTTGGGTGGAACATATCTCAGATCAATGATTCCACTCTCAAGTTTTACTTTGATGAAATGCTTGTCTATTTCAACAGCGTTTTTGGTCCTATCATGTTGAACAGGGTTGTTAGAAAATTCAATGGCAGATTTGCTGTCACTAAGTTGTGTCATAGGCCCATTCATCATGATTCCCAGTTCAGTGTGGACTCCTTAATCCAGATGAGTTCTCATATGCCAAGGGCAGTTGCTATGAACTCTGCTTCAGCACTGCTTCTGGCAACAACAGCCTGCTTCTTGCTTCTCCATGATACAAGATTGTCTCCAATGAAGATACACCATCCAGATGTAGACTCTCTGTCAGTTATAGATCCAGCCCAATCAACATCAACATATCCTTTTACTGTTTTACATGAACTACTCCCCCTGCCTTGAAGAACAGACCACTCCTGGGATTTTTCTTTAGGAATTTTAACACTCTAAAGGCAACATTTTGATGTATCTTCCTAGGCTTGTGCATACATTGGCTGATCTGACTGACTGCAAAAGAAACATCAGATCCTGTTGAGACAAATATATTAGTCTTCCATCTAATCTTTGAAACAGTTCCTGATTAACAGGTTAACTGTTCTCATCATCTCACAGTTTGACAGTGCTATCCACAGGGGTATCAACATGTTTACACTCAAGGAGTCCATAGTCACTTAGGAGATCAAGAGTGTACTTCCTTTGAGTGACATGGATCCCTTGTTTAGACCTAGTAACCTCCATTCCAAGAAAGTACTTGAGGTGCCCTAGATCTTTAATGTCAAATTTATTCTTAAGAAAAGACTTGAGTTTAGCTATATCATTCTCACAGTTTCCAGTTATTATGATATCATCCACATACACAAGTAAAGTAGCGATCCCACTGTTTTCCGTGTGATATAGAAAAGGGTGTGATCACTATGACCCTGTATATCCTTTTTTTTTTTATAACTTTAGAAAAACGATCAAACCAAGCCCTTGGAGATTGCTTTAGTCCATATAAAGACTTAAGCAATCTACATACTTGGTTTTTCTTAAAATTTCCTTCAAGACCAGGAGGAGGCAACACGAAGACATCTTCTTTAAGATCACCATTTAAAAAAGCTTTTTTACCATCCATTTGATACAAAGGCCAGTTCTTAGTAGCAGCCAAAGCAATAAGAATTCTAACAGAGTTGAGTTTAGCTACATGTGCAATGGTCTCATTTAAGTCTATGCCAATAGTTTGGGTGTACCCTATGACAACTAGACGAGCCTTATACCTACTCACAGATCCATCAGCATTACATTTCACAGTAAACACCCATTTACTCCCAACAGGTTTAGTATTATCAGGTTTATCGACAATTTCCCAGGTCCTGTTTTCTTTGAGAGCTTTCAGATCTTCTCAAACAGCCTCTTTCCACTTGGGATGCTGTAAAGCTTGATAGATGTTGTTGGGACTTGGGAATATAATGGTTGTCTAAGTTGGAAATAAAGGAATTCTATCTCTTAGAAAGTGCACCATAGGAAACAAACCTTTGAATAGGATGTGAAGTGCAGACTCTAGTGCCTTTTCCAAGGACAATAGGCAATTCCTTAGGTACAAGAGAAGGACAAATATCACCTGATTCGTTGTCAGTGGATTCAGTGTTATCATGATTCTGTGGAAGTTCTTCACATGTAGCCTCCTCATCATAGTTTTGGGGAAGTTCTTCAGAAGCGCCTCCTTATCATTATTATGAGACTGTAAACAAGACTCAGTGTTCACAGTTCCTTGATCTTTATTCTTTCCTTTTCTGGTGTAAATGATGATATCATTCGACTCTGTGGTGGACAGCTCCTTTTCAGTACCTTTAGGGTTGGAAATCAGCTCAGTACTAGGATCAGAACATGGCCCCATAGGTAAGACCAGAAAAACGTACCTGTCATGATTGCAGCTAAAATTAGTAGGGATAAAAAGGTGGTTGTTCAAAGAAGGAAACATCAGCAGAAACATATAAACGTTTGGATGAAGGATCATAGCATTTGTATCCTTTCTGTGTAGATGAGTAACCAATAAAAACAGTCTTGACAGCCCTAGGCTCAAGCTTCCCTCTATTCTGGGAATGAATATGCACAAAGGCAGTGCATCCAAACACTTTCAGAGGTAAGTTTGATACCATTTGGTTACTGAGAAAGCAAGAGTTCAACACACTGATAGGGGTATGAAAACTCAGAATTCTGGAGGGCATTCTATTGATTAGAAAGGCTGCAGTTAGCAAAGCCTCACCCCAGTAGTAAATAGGCATATTGGTTGTGAAAAGGATGGCCCTAGCCACTTCCAATAAGTGCCTATTTTTCCTCTCTGCTACACCCTTTTGCTGTGGTGTATTAGAGCTGGAAGTCTGATGAATTATACCTCTTTCAGTGAGATAGGGGCTAAGAACAGAGTTTAGGTATTCAGTACCATTGTCAGATCTCAAAACCTTAATCTCAGTATTAAATTGGTCTTTAATCATAAGATCAAAGTTCTTGAATATGTTAGCAACATCAGACTTGTTCTTCATTAAATATAAGCCAACACATTCTTGTATGGTCATCAATAAAGGTAGCGAACCACCTATTGTTGGTTAGGTTTAGTACCTTTGATGGCCCCCATACGTCAGTATGTATCAAATAGAAAGGCGAAGAGCACTTATATGGTTTTGGTTTAGAAGAATGTTTGGCTAATTCACAGATCTCACATTGAAAACTTTCTGTCTTTTGATTCAAGAACAAACCCGGAAACAATTTCTGAAAATAATAAAAACTAGGGTGTCCTAGTTGATAATGTAAAAGAACATCTTTAGACAAAATTCTACTAGAAAGAGCCACTTCATCCTCCTCTTCTTCCTTGAACGAGTACAATCCATCACTCATTTTAGCATTGCCAATCCTCATTAGTGATTTCGTATCCTGAAATTCACAATGAGAGGGATAAAATTTAGCCACACATTCTCTGTAATTAGTAAATCTACTAACAGAAAATAAGTTACATGAGTGATTTGGAACATGTAGAACAGATTCAAGTGACAGGTTATCAGAAATAACAATTTTCCCAGTTCCCATAACTGTGGATAAAGATCCATCAGCTATTCTCACCTTATGTTGACCATTAGAAGGAAAATAAGTTGAGAAAAGGGATTTGTCACCTTCATATGGTTTGAAACCCCTGAATCTATGATCCAAGAGGTGTTACCTCCCTGAACAGCAGCTCCAGTCGATGCCTCTGGTTTTATGTTTAGTTTTTTGTCCAGCAGTTGACTAGTTCATTTGAAAAAAGATATGAGTTTTAGGCAGTGAAAAAGCTTGCTTCTGATCATTCCATGAGTTAGGCTTCTTCTGACCAGGATTTTTGGACAGATTGTTGGGTCTGACATGGATGCCCCAACAAGTGTCCCTGGTGTGGCCTTTCTTTTTGCAATGATCACACCAAGAAACTCCCATTGGTCCTTCTTCTGGAAACCCTTGGAATTTCCATAAGTTTCAGTTTGTTGATTTAGCAATGCAGATGGTTCTCCCCCTGGAGTAGGAAGTAGGCCACCCCTTGCTCCTCTTCTGTTTTCCTCCTTTATGATAGAAGCAAAAGCTTCTTGAAGAGAGGGGAAAGGTACAAGGGCAATGATTCTTTCTCCAGCAGCTTCATAGGTAGGATTTAGGCCTTCCAGAAATTCAAAGACCCTTTCCCTCTCTATGAACTTTCCAAATTTTCTAGCATCTCCTGCACATTCCCATTCAATTGCAGAGAGCTGATCATACTCTTGCCAGAGCATCTTCAAAGAGTTGAAGTATTTGGCATTATCCAGACTGCCTTGTTTCATGCTTCTGAGCCTAGATTTTACTCCAAATGCCTGGGAAAAATTTCTCTGATCAGAGTAGGTTGCGGAAATGGCATCCCAGATTTCTTTTGCAGTAGAGCAGAAAAGATGAACCTGGCCAATTTCAAGCTCCATAGAATTAATAAGCCAAGCAGTTACAATGGCATTTTCAGTTTCCCTAAATGTAGTATGCATCTGGGTTTTCTTGACTTGGAGCTTTAATGGATCCAGTCAAGTACCTCATCTTGCCTCTCCCAGTTATAAACATTCTAACTGATTGAGCCCACTGAATTTAGTTGTTCCCATTCAGTTTCATGGTGGTGATTTGAAGGGTTGGATTATCAAATCCAGAACGAGCAGCGGATGTAGTTGAGGAGTTGGTAGTACCAGACTGATTTTCAGACATATTTTCAAGAAGAAGTAAGGGGAAGGTAGAGAGTCGGTTATGGTTCTGCTACCATGTAGATTTTAGAGCAGAGAAAGAAGTTGAAGATAAGTCTTATTACTTTCTTCTTAAAAAGTAAAGGCAAGTTACAATGAGATATGTAGAAGGGGTAGAGACTATCCACCTTCCAACAGTAACAAAAAGCTAGGGAACAGCTAACAGACAACTAATTAAATGCTGTCTTAAGCAGCCAACTAACACCAGTCAGTTTACTTATATTATGTAAACAGCTGGTAACAATAAGAAATAAAGAGATTAAAAGACACTCATATTAGATTAATATAGTAACTAATATTAGATCCTTCAATAATGTATAAATTGCACTTTTCCTTTGAGATGTTAAACTTTTTGTTGAGATGGTAATTTATCGTGTTGCCTGAGTACGAGGTATTGAGATCGAAACCTCATTGCCCTTGCCCCATGAATTTAAACTTTAATTTATTTTACTAGTGTTGTTTACCCCGCTACAACAAAACTATTACTATTTCCGTTACTCTACTACAACATATTTACTTTTGTCCACGTGTTGACAAGCTCATACGTGAGGGGCATGTTTTATATATATATATATATATATATATATATATATATATATATATTCACACTTCTCTTTAACAACTTAAACTTTGTCTAGGGACTGTTTAATTGAATAAAGTGTGGTCAGGATTGCATTGTCGAAATCCAAACTCTGGGACTGTTTTACGTCAGCAGTAAATCTCCCAAACCAAGCCCTGGGAGATTGCTTGAGACCAGATAAAATCTTTTAAACTTACACACCTTCCCTTTAGTGTTAGAACTTTTACATCCTGGAGGTATTTTCATAAACACATTGTGGAAAAATGAAATATGGAAATCAGGAAGAAAATATTTTTATTATTGATTGATTGATTGAGGTTACAGATTCCCTTTTTTATACTGAGGGAAGGAGGACTCCTCCCTATATCAACTTCCTGAAAATACTACCTTCTATAAATAGACTTCTACTATAATCAAATTCTTAGAGCAGCCGCCACTTACAACCCTAAGAATTTAAATAACAGGGAATGACATTCTTACTCTTATTATTACAATAAAGTACTAATACATAAATATAGAATAAAAGGCATGAATCTCTACACTCCCCCTCAAGTTAGGCATGGAGATTCAACATGTTTAACTTGCTTATAAACCCATCAAATCCAGGCTTTAGCAATGCTTTGGTCAACCCATCTGCAACCTGTTGTGCTGAGGGCAAGAATGGCATGCAGATTACTCCATCATCCAATTTTTCTCTAATAAAGTGCCTGTCAATATCCAATTTTTCTCTAATAAAGTGCCTGTCAATTTCTATATGCTTGGTCCTGTCATGCTGTACAAGATCATTAGCAATATCAATGGCGACTTTATTGTCACAAGAAAGCTTAATGGTAGTTTCTGAGGCATTAATAAGTCCTCTAAAACTCTTTTAATCCATAATTCTTCATATATTCCAAGTGCCATGGCCTGAATTCAGATTCAACAGCACTCTAGACACCACCCTTGTTTTTGCTTCTCCAAGTTACTAGATTGCCCTGCACAAAGCTACAATACCTGGGTTGTGGATCTTCTTTGTGAGACCACCCGATCGACATCTGTGTATACTTCAATGCTCTCGCTTGTGTCTTTTCCGAACCTTAGACCTTCACCAACCGTTCCTTTTAAGTACCTCGAGATTACGAACACAAACTTCCATATGTGGTTCACACGGAGCATGCATGAATTGGCTTACAACACCCAGCTGCATAAGATATGTCGGAGTCTTGTATGGGCCAAGTATATCAGTCTCCTACAAGTCTCTCGATATTTTCCACTTGTCTACAGAGACTTGATCTTTCTTTTCCCAGAGTTTGATGTTGGCTTCCATGGGAGTGCTGGCTGGTTTGCAATCACTCATCCCTGTTTCTTCAAGAAGATCTAGTATGTATTTTCTCTGACATACTACTAATCCTTTGTCTGATCTGGCAACCTCCATTCCTAGGAAGTATCTTAAACTTCCTAGCTCTTTTATCTCAAACTCCCTGGCCAGGCTCTTCTTAGTTAGATTGATCCTAGTCATATCATCCCCAGTGAGGATGATGTCATCTACATAGACTACCAAAGACTGCCATATCTTGCCATTTTCGATCTTTTGGTGAATAGGGTATGATCTGATTGACCCTGCTTGAATCCTTCTTTCTTCAGGAATTTCATAAATCTCTCAAACCATGCTCTTGGACTTTGTTTCAGCCCATATAGAGCCTTTTTCAGCTTGCATACTTTACCATTGTCTTTTCCAGAAAACCCAGGAGGCATATCCATGTAAACTTCTTCCTTTAGATTTCCATGTAGGAATGCATTTTTTAAATCCAGCTGTTCCAAGGGCCAATCCAAGTTCACAGCTATAGACAAAATTATCCTTACAGTATTAAGCTTAGCTACTGGTGAGAAAGTTTCTGAATAATCTATCCCATAAGTCTGAGTGTACCTTTTGGCTACCAACCTTGCTTTGTACCTCTGTATGGACCCATCTGAATTGTATTTTATAGTGAAAATCCATCTACACCCCACTCGTGGTCTTCCCAAAGAGTAGGCTAGCAACTTCCTGTGTGCCATTCTTTTCAAGGGCATTAATTTTCTTACATACAGCAGACCTTCCATTCGGATGGGACAAGGCTTCATGGATGGTTTTGGGATTTGGATATTGGATAGGCTAGTAGTAAAGGCTTGATTACGTGGGGAAAGTTTGTTATAGGTGACATACCTACTCGGAGGGTAGAGGGGTGTTTGGTACATTCTCTTGGTGATTTTCTCAGGGCAATGGGGAGATCAGACTGGTTTGAGTGATCAAGTGGTTCAGACACACCCTGAGATGGTGATTCTAAGTGAATGTGCATGTCACATTCGAAATCGGATGACGAGAGAGTTTGAAGTATTACATGCCTCTGCTGGCTCTTTCGTGAGTCGCACTTAAGGATGGAGATTGCTCGGTGCTTGGATGAGGAGCTTTCTCTTTGAGTAGTAAACCTTTCTGTAATAAGTCTTTCCCGGAAATTTTGTATTCTAGTCTTGGGACTAGGGTGGTCATTCCACGATCGTGTATTCACCTCGAGTAGGATTATCGATGAGTCGATCCACTTAATTCCCCATCTTGATAGTAATCATCATGATGTGGAGAAGTGTGGTCTGATTCATTAATCAAAAAATGTGAAAAATCTTGTTGTGAAAAATCATGTTCCTCAAAATTCTCCCCCTGAACATGAGTTTTGAAAAACATTTGACCTTCAAAAAAGGACACATCATCACTTGACATACACTTTCTGTGTTTGTGGATCAAAACATTTATACCACTTTTTGTGTTGGGAATACCACACAAACACACATTTTCTAGCTCTGGGATCCAATTTCCCTTGATGATGAATATGTGTGAAGGCAGTGCATCCAAAAACTTTGAGGGACAACTCTTGAATTATTCTAGTGTTGGGGTAAAACACTTTTAACTGGTTGACAGGGGTTTGGTACTTCAAAATCCTTGAGGGGAGCCTGTTGATCAAATATATGGCAGTTAGAACTGCCTCTCCCCATAGATATTTAGAAATGCAGAGAGTTATCATAAGAGCCCTAACAATTTCTAGAATGTGTCTGTTTTTCCTCTCTGCCACCCCATTTTGTTGGGGTGTGTCAGGACAGGAGCTTTGGTGGACAATGCCATGTTTGAGGAAGAAAGGCCCAAGGATAGAATTGAAATATTCTATGCCATTATCACTTCAAAACTTATTTTAGATTGAAATCTGTGTCAAAATCATTTCATAAAATTCATTGAAAACTTGTTTAGCTTCATATTTGTGTTTTAATAGATACACCCAAGAGACCCTAGTGTGGTCATCAATGAAAGTAATGAACCATCTTTTCCCTTGTGGTGTACTCTTCCTTGCAGGCCCCCAAATGTCACTATGAATTATAGTGAATGGTTTTGTTGGCTTGTAAGGTTGAGGTGGGAAAGATGATCTTGTGTGTTTAGACAACTCACATATTTCACATTTAAACAAGGATGGATCTTTATTGATGAAAAAATCTTGAAACAGTTTCCTTAAATATAAAAAACTAGGGTGGCCAAGTCTATAATGCCACAACATGATATTATTCCTATCAATAAAAGTGGACTGAAGACACACATTTTCAGAATTCTTCTTATTCCAAGATTCTTCTTCCTCAAAGAGATATAGGCCTCCCATCATCTTAGCACTGCCAATCTCCATCCCCTTGTGAATATCCTGAATTTTACACCCATTGTCAGAAAACACAACATTACAATTAGCATCTGAAGTGAGTTTACTTATAGACATAAGATTACAGGACAGAGATGGTACATGTAGGACATTCTGGAGGGTTAATGTAGGGGAGATAGTGATGGATCCTTTTCCAGCTATGGCAGACAAAGATCCACCTGCTATCTTAACCTTCTGATTTCCAGCACAGGATTTATAAGTTGAAAAAAGATGAGAATAGCTTGTCATATGGTCTGTTGCTCCTGAGTCAATTACCCAAAAGGAGGATCAAGGACACACAAGAAATGATAAGGAAGAACAAGTACCTTTTTCTACTAAGGAACATGAAGAGTCACCTTTGTTTTGAATGGTTTGGGCTTGAATCGGTTTGGTCAAGCGATCCAGTTGTTCTTGAGAGAATAGGCTGCATGTCATCTTGAGCCGATGCCTTGATCGGATGATACTGATTAGCTTTGCCTTGCCTCTGAGCTTCTGTTCCACCACCCCTAGGCTTGCGGCTTGCGGGTTTGCCATGTATCACCCAACAATTATCCTTGGTGTGACTGATTTCTTGCAATGGTCACACCATGTCTTTGGTTTCCTTCCCTTCTGATCATTTCTATTAGCCACCAATGCAGAACTTTCATTCCCAACTGAATTTCAGGATGAAGACCCCTGTGCATCACTCTCCTTCCGGATTCTTCCTCCTAATCTCAAAGAAAAACCTCACTTAGTGAGGTAGGGAGATTTTCCTAGTATCCTTCCCTAACCTCATCCAGCCAGATCTAGACTCGCCAAGAAGGTATAAACCTTCTCATTTTCTTCCCTTTTTTTTTTTGCCTTTACTCCATCTCCAGTACATTCCCAGGAATTGTCATAGGACAGATCCAATTCCTGCCACAATCCCTGCAATTCAGTGTAATATAGAGTGCCTTCTCTGTTGTCTTGCTTGCAAGCCCATATTTTAGTCTTGAGTTCATAGATTTGGGATGTATTCTGCAATGTCTTTGGCTGTTGGCAGGAACATGTGAGGCTTTGCTACAAATTTTTCCATGGAGTTGATCAACCATGCTCTCACCATTGAGTCCTCAGATCTCCATGTTGCAGATTTGGGATCTCCTACAGCAGGTTTGATGCATTCTTCAGTCAAGTATCCTAATTTTCCTCTACCATCAATGGCCAATGTCATGGTTTGTGACCATTCTAGGTAGTTTTTTCCATTAAGCCTCTGCGTTGTTAGCAGAATGGAGGAAGATGAATTGCTGGAGTCATTTCCAGTGGATTGATCATCTCGTGGTATGGATGATCCAGTAGTATTGGACGATGCAGTCGATGCTGTGCTTCCAGTCATGGCTGCGCGTAGATACATGGATATGCGCTGATCATAAGACCCGCTCTGATACCATGTGGAAAAATGAAATATGGAAATCAGGAAGAAAATATTTTTATTATTGATTGATTGATTGGGGTTACAGATTCCCTTTTTTATACTGAGGGAAGGAGGACTCCTCCCTGTATCAACTTCCTGAAAATACTACCTTCTATAAATAGACTTCTACTATAATCAAATTCTTAGAGCAGCCGCCACTTACAACCCTAAGAATTTAAATAACTGGGAATGACATTCTTACCCTTATTATTACAATAAAATACTAATACATAAATATAGAATAAAAGGCATGAATCTCTACACACATCTTCTTTCAACTCCCCTCCCCGTTAAGAAGATTAGGGTGCCCCATACGGTAATGTAACAACAAAATGCAATCGTCTAACTTAGATAAACTATTAATATGATAGCTAGAGCTGGAAGTAGTCTTAGTCTGATCTTCACTTCTTTTCCAGAATATACATGCTAGATTTAACTTTAGCATTGCCAATCATCATTCTTGATTTCAAATCCTGACATTCACAAGTGTTAGAAGTAAACACTTAAACACAGTTATAGTCTTTCTTCATTGCAGTCAAGTTTCGGAACAAAGAGAGCATTAGACAGAGTAAGGTTTTTGGCGATAGGAATAGATCTTGTTCCCATGACTGTCCCGAGCCCTTTTGCCTTAGTGAATGAGCACATGTGTGACCTCGGGGTATGTTGAGTGAGAAGTCCTTTCAGGAACTTAATAGGTCTAGTGCCCTCGTAACGTAGCTAGACGGACACATGAACACAATAGTGCCGAAACCACGTTGAGTCACATGCATGAGCTCCTCCAGTCTATATACCAAGTACGAACCTTCATCGTCTTTAATGGCATCTCTGAGTTTTTACGGTGGCAACTCACTGGAAACAACTGATTTTTAAAAGTTGATTCTAGAGATTAGAATCGAATTTGACAATCAACCGGGGCATGATTCTAAGCTCTAGAGGCAGCTTTGAAAAAGTCGCATGTCATTGTAGTGCCACAGTAGTAGGTTTGCCACTCACATTGCCCTTTAAGCAATTAATGTTTCTAAAAGGATGTTTTAACCAATTAAAACTTCTCAAAATAGTAGATGTTGGGTATAAGCGAGAGAGGTTAAATAGTCTTCAGCAGCTTAAGTTAATTTTTTCCTGAACCAACCCCCCCACACACACACACACACACACACCTCCCACACACCAGAAAAATAAATTAAAAAAACTTTATTTGTGGTTTGAACATGAGAAGTCCTTTGGTTGAAAACATTTTGGATCCCGTCTGGGAAGTCATTTGAATTGGATCTTTAACTTGAAGCTGATGCAATCACTAAAGTCATAGAAAAGTGAAACATCTGCTTAATAGAAATTACCTGGGACATGAGCGTAACGCTGTCAGATTCTTTGCAATATGTGCTGTAACCTCTTATTTGTTATCATTATATTATGCCTGATTAATCTTTCTGGATTTCATCTTATTCTGTGATTAGTCAAATTTGATGGCATCTCATTCATGTCTTTCTGGATTATAGGGTTGCTCACAGTCGGCACATATCTTTGCTAACAACATATCAAGTACTGGTACTGCGGTGCATATGGAGCTTGGTGAACTTAATTTGCACTTGTCTGATGAATATCAGGAAGGCATAAAAGAGAGCCTGTTTGGTGTGGAGACAAATGCAGGCTCCCTACTGCACATAGCGAAGTTTAGCCTGGACTGGGGCAAAAAGGATATCGATTCACCGGAGGAAGGCTGCAGCAGGTGTAAAATGGTTCTCTCAAGTGAGGTATCCGGAGTAGGTTTCTACTTCACCTTCAGGCGTCTTGAATCTCTGATATCGACTGCTTTTGCTTACAAGGCTTTGTTGAAAAAGTTGTCTGCTTCCAGTAAGAAGCCTGCAAACTTCCAGAAGGAAAAGTCATCCAGGCCATCAGGGAAGGGGATTCAGCTTGTAAAATTCAATCTTGAAAGATGCACTGTGAATTTCTATGGGGATGTAGGATTGGATAAAGTTATGATTGAGGACCCAAAGCGTGTTAACTACGGATCTCAGGGTGGTCGAGTCGTTATCAGTGTGTCAGCAGATGGTACCCCTCGGACAGCACTAGTAATGTCCACTATTTCAGGCGAGTACAGTAAGTTGAAGTATTCTGTATCACTCGATATATTCCACCTCGGTTTTAGCATGAATAAGGAAAAACAATCAGCGCAGATTGAGGTTGAGCGAGCAAGATCTATCTACCAGGAATATTTAGAAGACAGCAACCCTAGATCAAAAGTTGTTTTGCTTGATATGCAAAATGCAAAATTTGTGAGGCGACCTGTTGGAGTTGCTGTCGGCTCTCTTTTTAGTGCTACTGATATTGCTGTTAGATGGGAGCCTGATTTACATATTGCACTTGTTGAGCTTTCATTGCACTTGAAGTTACTGATGCACACTCAAAAGCTGCAAGTTCTAAAAAATGAAGAAACTATCTCTGAGACAACAGATAATAAAGAGAAAGAAATTTATGTTGAATCTTCACAGAGTGAAAAGCAGCATAAGAAAAGAGAGTCCATTTTTGCTATTGATGTGGAAATGCTGAGGATATCCGCTGAAGCTGGAGATGGGGTTGAAACCATGGTCCAGGTTCAGTCAATATTTTCCGAGAATGCTAAAATTGGTGTGCTTCTAGAAGGACTCATTTTCACTTTCAATGAAGCAAGAATTTTTAGAAGTAGCAGAATGCAAATTTCTCGTGTTCCAAGTGCATCTGGCAGTATGTCAGATTCAAAAACCGAGACAGTAACCACCTGGGATTGGGTAATTCAAGCCCTTGATGTCCAAATATGCATGCCATACAGGTTAGAATTGCGTGCCATTGATGATTCTGTGGAAGAAATGCTGCGTGCACTGAAACTTGTCACTGCTGCTAGGACTAAAGTCATATTGCCTTTGAAGAAAGACAGCGTGAAACCTAAAAAGGCAAGTTCATCAAAATTTGGTTGTGTAAGATTTTGCATCAAGAAACTAGCAGCTGATATTGAGGAAGAGCCTTTTCAAGGTTGGCTTGATGAACACTATCGGCTTTTGAAGAATGAAGCCTGTGAAACTGCTGTCAGGTTGAACTTCCTTGATGATACTCTTATGAAAGCTGGGCAAACTGAAAAGGATGATTCTGTTAATGAAGTCAAGATTTGTTTTGAGGGAGAAGAGATTAATATTCATGATAATGATGCAATCGAGAAATTGCGAAATGAGATCTACAAGCAGTCATTCCGTGCATATTATCGAGCATGCCAGAATCTTGCCCCTTCGGATGGGTCAGGGGCTTGTAGGAACGGTTTTCAATCTGGTTTCAAGCCTAGCACTGGAAGAACATCTCTTATGTCTATTTCAGCCACAGAGTTAGATATAACTCTTAGAAGAATTGATGGCGGTGATGCTGGGATGATCGAAGTTCTTCAGAAACTTGACCCAGTGTGCTGTGCTCATAATATTCCATTTTCACGTCTGTATGGAAGTAATCTTACTCTGAGCACAGGTTCTCTCGTTGCCCGCATAAGGGACTACACCTGTCCCTTGTTTGCTGGTACCTCTGGCAAATGTGAAGGCCGTCTTATCTTAGCTCAACAGGTTTCTTTTAGATATGTTTTTTCCCTGCATATGCTGATTGGATGTGTTACAATAACAATTGTATGTGTTATAAGCTCTCTTTACAGATGGTGCCATACCTGCTTTTTGTGACGAGATATGAAAGGATAGCACTATTGCCATAGCAGTTTTACTAATGCCAGAGCAATTGGGCTTTGGCATTGGCAGAACTGCTCTGACAATATACTAAACAGCAGTGTCATGCTATTGCAAGAGCAATTTGCTCTGGCATTAACTAGCCGACATGAAAAAGTGGTTGGCAGTTGTAGTTTACTGTACCCAGTTGTCAGACTAACTGAGCAGCTCTAAGCATCTATGACTTCATGATTAATGCACTAAACATAATATTGGAATTCTTGTGCTATGATAATTTGAAATGATTTTCCTTGTTAATTTGCAGGCGACTTGTTTTCAGCCCCAAATTCATCAAGATGTCTATATTGGGAAATGGAGGAGCGTTTGCTTGCCCGTTCAGCCACTGGCACAACTCCGCCAATGAAAACATTCTTGGATTTGCCCATTCATTTCCAGAAAGCAGAAGTTTCCTTTGGTGTTGGTTTTGAGCCATCTCTTACTGATATTAGTTATGCTTTTACTGTGGCTCTTCGAAGGGCAAACTTAAGCGTTAGAAACCCAAATCCATTGGTTCAGCCACCTAAAAAGGAAAAAAGTTTACCTTGGTGGGATGAAATGAGAAACTATATCCATGGAAATACTTCTTTATTAATCTCTGAGACCAAGTGGAATGTGCTTGCCAGTACTGATCCTTATGAATTTTCTGACAGACTACAAATTCGCTCAGGTTATATGGAAATTCAGCAATCAGGCGGCCGTGTTTTTTGTTACTGCTAAGGATTTCAAGATTTTTTGAGCAGCTTGGAGAGCTTGCTGAAAAATTCTAGCTTGAAGCAGCCTGCTGGCTTTTCTGGAGCTTTTCTTGTGGCACCAACATTTAGCGTTGAAGTCATAATGGAGTGGGAGTGTGAGTCTGGAAATCCACTCAACCATTATTTATTTGCACTTCCCATAGAAGGTGTACCTCGTGAATTTGTTTATGATCCCTTCAGGTCCACTTCTCTCTCTTTGAGATGGAACCTATCACTCAGACCTTACCTTCTCTCTTCTGACAATGACAGAGAATCCTCGTCAAAGGGTGATGGTGCTGCCCTTGATGAATCACGTGGTCTAATTAAATCAGAACATGCCACAACTGGTTGTCCAACTGTAAATGTTGGTCCTCATGACTTGGCATGGCTGATAAAATTCTGGAACTTGAACTATATTCCACCTTATAAATTGCGGACTTTTTCTAGGTGGCCTCGTTTCGGAGTTCCTAGAATTCCCAGATCGGGTAATCTATCAATGGATAAGGTAATGACAGAATTTATGTTCCGAGTTGATGCAACTCCCACATGTATAAGGCATATGCCCATAGATGGTGATGACCCAGCTAAAGGACTAACATTTAAAATGAATAAGCTGAAATCGAACTTTATTTTGGCGGGGCAAGCAAAAGTTCACATTTGAATGCAAACGTGATATACTTGATCTTGTTTATCAAGGAGTAGACCTTCATGTTCCTAAAGCATTTATAGACAAAGAAGATAGCACCAGTGTAGCAGAAGTGGTTCAGATGACTAGGAAGGGATCATTATCAGCGTCAGGGGACAGAATCACAAATGATAAAAGTGATTACATAACTGGTAGCTCTGAAAGGCAACGTGATGATGGATTTTTATTATCATCTGATTACTTCACAATCAGAAGGCAATCCCCAAAAGCTGACCCAGAGAGGTTATTAGCATGGCAAGAAGCAGGCAGAAGAAACCTTGAGATGACTTATGTCAAGTCTGAGTTTGAAAGCGGAAGTAAAGTGATGATCGGACAAGATCTGACCCCAGTGATGATGATGGATACAACATTGTGATTGCAGACAATTGTCAGAGGATTTTTGTATATGGGCTCAAACTTTTGTGGACTCTTGAGAATAGAGATGCTGTTTGGTCCTGGGTTGGTGGACTATCTAAGGCATTTGAACCTCCAAAACCCTCTCCTTCTCGGCAATATACCCAGAGGAAGCTTCTTGAGGAGAACAAGGGACCTGATGGGCCTGAAATGTCCGAAGAGGAGAAAAATAAGTCTTCACCAGTAAGCCAAGGCATAAGTTCCTTGTCCCCTCGACAAACTGAGGCATCAAAATCACAGTCCTCCCCATCAAGTTCAACTAAGACGGAAAACTTTTTGTCTGACGCAATTGGTAATCCCGACCTTAAACTTATGAATTCTTGGGTCGGATGAATTGTTTGGTACATGATTCTAATTCATTAACTGCAAAAGAGATTGATAGTGTATATTGAAGATCACAAAATTATAATCATCCAAAATTACATGCATCTACTTTTATGTTCTGTTGATGCCAGAACTGACAAAATACAATTGTGACACATTTCTTGGTACTTGTAATTGCCATGTCTTTTTTCACCCGTGAAGTATTACTTGCTTGCAGCTGTTCTGGCAGTGTGTTACTGTTAGGAAAATGTGAAATCCTTGAATTTTTAGCACTTGTGATTCGATTTGATGCACATGTGTTGTACTTTGTGGCAGCAAAGAACTCTGACAACACTGAGCAGGAGGGGACGCGCCATTTCATGGTTAATGTTATTGAGCCGCAATTCAATCTTCACTCTGAAGATGCAAATGTAAGTTCTTGTGGTAATTGTTCATCTAAGTTGAGGCGATCTGTCTGTCAATCGAAAATAATATTTTGCTTAAACCCTTCAATTATTTTGGTCATGACCATAATCTTGTCAAATGATTAAGTGACACTCCTCGTCTTTCTTTCTTCTTTTTTCCTTTTTCCCTTTTCCCTTTTCCCTTTTCCCTTTTCTCTTAGTGGGTAATGTGGTTTGACCAAACTTATTCTGACTCTTATTTTTCGAGTTATTTATTGTGCTAGGTTATTTAAATGTTTGTCTGTGAAATGTTTGTTGCCGCTGGAATCAAAGAAGTTTTTCAATGCTTATAAGCTACTTTGCTGTTAAAATCTCTTAAACTACCTTTGTGAAGTTGTCTAATTCTCTATTCCCCATGTGATATATCCCCCTTCAACTGAAACCCTACCCATTCTAAGGATATCTGAATGCGTATATATTATTTGTTTCAAGTGAGATGAAAAATACAACTGGTGCTCTCAGAAATGGCATACTCCTATATAAATTGGTTACTGAATAGCAAAAAGCTTTCTAAGTTACCAGATTTGCATCTTATGTTAATTAATTAACTCAAAAACTGCGGGAACATGCCTTCTGGAAACGGATCCTTCAACACAAGAGTTGGGTTCTCTTTTTTCTCATTGACAACAATATTAAGATGCATGTTGGTTTCCCCTCTCTGCTAAAAAAATTCATGGTATGCAGCCATAACAAACATAACAGCATGCTATTACTGAGCTCGTGAAAGACAGAAATTCCTTTGCTAATTTTTATTTACTTTTTAAATCAGAATTTTTGTATTAATGATCAAATGATCGAAAAATATACAGTCGAGCCGAGGGTTACAACCAAAACCAGAATATTCAAAACATCCCTAGCTTCCAAAAATAGGAAATTTAGTCAGAAGTGAGATGTTCTAGTTAAGCCTACATTTCATCACATTCTTCCACTTAGAAATATAAATCCTAATAGTATTAATCAATTCAAACTCAACCACAAAACAGGAATAAGATTTTGTCTGGAATACTCTTTTGTTCTTTTCCACCCAAGCGATGTAGATTTGTTGAATTACCATGTCTCCCAAAAGCTTAAGTTGTTGAGGATGTAGATAATTAACATATGAAACACTTCAGCACACCCCTAAAGTGGTCTATGACACAGAGCCTGGGCCAACATGACACACAGGCATATGAAGGGCACAACAAGCCCAACAAGCCCAACACTTGCACAATATGATTGGGAAAGCTATGTTGGCGGAGAGATTTGAACTCATGACCTCCTACCCTGATACCATGTGGTTTTTTTTTGAGAGAAAACTGAAGTTTCTTTTTTTATTCACTTGATTAAAACAGGTCAGTTTACATAAATATGAGATGATACAAAACTACCTCAAACATAAGAGTCATGCTTTAGTGGACTCCAAACTCAACTAACCAGTCAAAACCCCAATCACTCCCTTACACATTAATTACTAGTGCTTACATTAAATAAACAAAAAATACACAAATAAGCATTCTAATAGATCACACATATGCACATATCTAAAGCCTTCACGAAACGACTAATCCTTCAACAAGATTAATCCTAAGGAACCGAGTTGTAGGATTTGAAGCTTGAACTTGTGTATTGTCATCCAAGTCAGCACCTCTCTCCAGGCGACCAATCTAGTTCTGAACCCAAGCTGTCTCAAAAGAGTAAATCAGATTCTCCTAACAAAAAGGCAAGAGAAAAATAGGTGGCAATGAGACTCTTCCTCCCTCAAGCATAGACCACAGGTGCTTGACTCTACAACCTCTTAGACATCATTCTCTTCTTATTGCAAACAATGTTCCGCCACTGAACATCCTATCTGCTTTCATGTTGGATCATGAGAGCAGTTGTTAAGGAGACCTCCTTGGAGGGAATTAAGGACAATACTTCTTATCTTGGGAACTATAGTGGATCAGATGGTCTGGTGTAATAGCATCAATGACGTGTGTCTAAACCTCATTCCTTTTGCCAGCAACCCAATTCCAATGATTTGGACCAATGAACTGAACAATCTTCACAGCACCTTCAGTTGACTCAGTTCCTTGTTTTCTCTTTAAAACATCTGAAAGGGTAGCTCATAGTTTCTCTCAAGGGAGCCAAATGTCAGACTGAAAATTGGTGTTCCTGCCATCACCCAAGTGAGCCTCAATATATGATTATATGCCTGTATACAGACTCTTAGGGATAAAAGCTTTTTCCAGATTCAAGAGTCCCTGGGTCTAGGTTGAACATTCCAGAGTGGTGTTTTTCTTCATGTAATTTTCCATGGGACTTGACGTACCTAGAGTTGGTTTAAATGCGAACAGTTGTGACCTTCACCGATTGCAAAGCAAGGAGCTCTTGAAGCTGGTCAAAATTGTTGATAGAGGAATTTGAGAGAGAAAGAGGGATTCTTATTATTCTAATCTTGGATAACCTTATTACAAAGAAATACAACTTATAGGACAAAGATTGTCCAAGCTAAAGCAGCCAAACGGCTAGAAATGAGAGCCAACGGCTCCTGTACAATGTTTCCAACGGACATTGTACATTAAAAACACATTTCTTCCCATTTTGCAGCCTTAGACTAAATACAAGATATTTAGGGAATAATCTAAGACTAATTAGGACAGTTAAGACATATAATAATTAGGACCATTTTCAACACCCCTCAAGGACAAAGAGAAACAACCAAGCTTGATTGTTATGTGTTGGAACTGATCTATTGAAGGTCCTTTCTTGAAGATATCAGCCAATTGTTCTTGGCATGGAACGCAGGAGATCTGAATTTCCTTATTCTCAGCCTTTGCCCTAATAAAATGTCTGTCTATGTCAATGTGCTTAGACTTGTCAAGATGAACTTGATTCTCTGACATGTTTATGGCAGACCTATTGTCACAAAATAGATGAAAAAGTTGTTGTGTAGGGACCTTTATTTCATCGATAATTTTTAGAGCCACAATCCTTCAAAGTCCAAAGAAAGAGCTCTCGACTCAACCTCTACGCACTACTTACAGGCACCACTGATTGCTTCTTGCTTACACATGTGGAAAGATTTCCCCAAATAACGGAGCGATAACTTTGTGGTGGATCTTTTATCCACAACTGAACTTGCCTAATCTGCATCTGTGTAGATTTGCAGCGCAGGTCTCTGTTCTCATTCTTCTTAAAATGAAGTCCTTGATTTGGTGTCCCTTTTAGGTATCTTAAAGTTATGAAAACCACTTGTTGATGTTCTTGACAAGGCTTGTGCATGAACCGACTCACTAGTCTGACAACAAAACATATGGCTGGTCTAGTATGAGATAGGTAGATGAGCTTCCCTACAAGTTAGAAATGCTAGTTTCTTCTAGAAGGTCTAAGACGCAACTCATTGAGAAATATGTATGCCCTTTTTGATCCAGCAATTACCACTCCCAAAAGGTATTTTAGATTTCTGAAGTCTTTAACCTGAAAGTCTTGTGCAAGTGAAGGCTTAGAGTTTGTGTATTTCATCAGGATCATCACCAATTATTATTATGTGCATATTTATCAAGGCATAAGGCGAAGCCAAGGCGAGGCAAGGTCTCCCGGGCGCCTAGGCGAACGCCTGGCATGCTAGGCGAGCAATAAAGTCTTGTACTCATGTTTTGGCCTTTTAGATTATAACATATATAAAAGTCAACAAAGAAGATCACATTTTGTCATCAAAACATGTTTTAAGCTTTTAACACACGAACCGAGTACTACCGATAAACCAAAAGGATTCAGGTGAACCAATCAACCAAAAGGTTTCCGGTTTCAAGCGTTCTAAAGTCTAAGCGAATCTAATAGACTAATACTAGTCTTAGAGTTCACGAAATGACAAACGATAGGCAAACAACTATCAATAGAATGATAGATTCAAATGATCATCAATCACTATCACTAAGCTCCATCGGTCCTCTCTCTGTCACTACTATTCTCCGCATCCACTCTTTGATCAATGTCGGTGTCATTAAGCGAGAGAGAGAGGCGCATACACAAGTCGCTTTTTCCGACCTCCTTCTGCCGGCTTGATAGATTAGAAGAAGAAGAAGGTGCAGTTATTTTTTTAATCACAGATCGCGGCAGCTAGCAGCTTTGGAGGCTTGCACCACGATGAGAAATGAAGAAAAATGGACATCTTTGGGGTCAATAGATTAGGTTTAATGGAATTTAACATGGGTTTTACTATTTTACCCCAAAAATTCACATTTAAACAAAATTATACCGGGCGACATGCAATTTGTATGCCTAACGCCTAGCTCGCCTGAGGCATCGCCTTTAGGTTATTTGGACATTTTAGCGCCTTACACTACACAAGGCGGTGGATGCTCTTTAGCGCCTAGCGTTGCCTGAGCCTGCGCCTATAATAACTATGATTATGTCATCCACATAGACAATATGGACAACCACTTTTCTGATTTAAAGGATTTACGTAAACATGGTGTGATCAGAGTGACATTGCTTATAACCATAAGCCTTTACATATTTTGTAAATCTGCCAAACCATGCCTTGTGGAACTGTTTCAGTCCATAAAGAGTCTTCTTAAGTTTACAAACCAGATTTCCGCATTCAGAATTCCCATATCCTGTAGGAATCTTCATATACACCTCCTTTTATAGCTCCCCATTCAGGTAAGCATTTTTTTATGTATGGGCCAACCCATGTTCACAGCAATGGACAATAAGACTCTGATGGTGTTCAATTTTGCAACAGAGGCAAATGGTAGTCAATACCATAGGTTTAGGCGTAACCCCTAGCTACCAACCGTGCCATATGCCTGTTAATGGTTCCATCAGAGTTATATTTGTTTGTATATATCCACCTGCACCCCACAAGTTTCTTCCTTTTTGGAAGGGTAGTGATTTCTCATGTGTTGTTGTCCTTTAGAGCTTTCAGTTCATCATGAACATCAAGTTTCCATTCAGGTATTTGGAGGGCCTCCTGAATGTTACTAGGAATATCCGAATATGTTGACTGTCTAGGTTTAATACCCTTGGATAAGTTAGAATGAGCAAGCAGGTTGTCTGAGGTTACTTTGTACAAATCCTGGTTCCCTTTCTCAAGGAATAGGTCTTTCATCACGGTATTTCAAATGATGGAAAATTTTCAGTCTGATCAATGACTGAATTTTGAGGGTCTGATGGTTTAAGGTGGTCCTATTTCTCTGTGTAAACCAGATTCGATAGAGTGGTATCACATTTTGAGAACCGTTTTCTGGTCCAAAGCTAGATATTTCAATCCTCCTATCAGAGGTAATGACTTCCCCTGATGTTGGATGCTTAAGTTCAGTTTCTTGTGAAGCAGGAGAGATATATCCTTGAGATAGCTGAGATGAAGTCTTGTCCAACATTTTCAAGTTTGCCCTAAAAAGGTTGATTCTCAAAGTAGGTGATATCTAGAGTGTTAAAGAACTTCCTTGTGGAAGGACAATAACACTTATATCCCTTTTGTCTAGGAGAGTAACCTATAAGCATGCACTTGAGTGCTTTTGGATCAAGTGTACTCATGTGATGATTGTTCATAAACACAGTGCATCCAAAGATCTTTAGGGGCACATTACGAGTGAGGTGACAGTTAGAAGCAGATCTTTGAACACACTTACAGGTGTTTTAAAACTGCTGGACCCTTGAGGACATCCTTTTGATCAAATAGGTAGCGATCGGGACTGCCTCACCGTAAAAATGCTTTGGAACATTATGACAAACATGAGAGACTGACTGTATTAAGTGCTTTTTCCCTCTCAACAATGCCATTTCTTTGAGGGGTATCTACATAAGAACGTAAGCGAACAATGCCCTGGCCTTCATCAACATTCCAAGAGATTTTCAAAGTATTCAGATCCATTATCAGATTTTAAGATTCGTATATTAGTCTTAAACAATGTGTGGACCATATGATAGAAATTCTTAAAAATCACCCCTGATTCAGACTTTTCTTTCATCAAATACACCCAAGTAAGCTTAGTGAGGTCATCAACGAAGGTGATGAACCTTCTAACATACTCCTCCGTTCTATTTACATGTCATGATTGTCAAAATAAAAAATTCCCTTTTATATGTCGTAGTTACATTTCCAACACATATTTTAATACTCTCTCCGCTTTTCAATATTACTTTTCAAGTTTCTAGGCTCATTCAACCAATCAATCTTTCATATTCAATACACCACTACACTTTTCAAGATTTTTTTAATACTTTATAATGAAGGTAATGTAATTATTCATTTTCTTAATCTGTGTGTTTAGTCAAATCATGACATATAAATAGGAACGGAGGGAGTACTTTACATCTGTATTCGCTAGGATTTTTATTGATAAACAACTCAGGAAACAACCTTTTTAGTATACAAAATTTCGATGTCCAAGTCTATTATGCCATAACATGATATTATCACTACAATAGATAGAACTTAGACATCTAGATGACTCACCTCCTGAACCGATTTCAACACTTCCAGACATAAGATATGACCCAGAATTAGATTTAGCACTGCCAATCATCCTCCCAGTTATTGAGTCCTGAAAGTCACATAAATTAGTTGAAAACTTAAGCACCATATTGGGCCTTTGAGCCAATCTGTTCACAAATATTCGATTACAAGTCAACTTTGGAACATATAAGACATCTTTGAGACATATGCCTTTATTAATGTTGATGGTTCCTATACCCTCTACTTTTGGAGGTGGAACCATCAGCAATTCTGACATATCTCTCATAAGCACAGGGATAGAGAGGGTAGAAAAGTTTCTTATTCCCTGTCATATGCTCAGATGCACCAGAGTCAACAATTCAATGGTGTTGAGTATGAGAATTAAAAGCTTGAGAGATTATACCTGACTGAGCAACAGAGGCAGAGGATAACACAGACCGGTTTCCAATAATTGAATCTTGGTGCGGGAGTCTCTTTAATGCCTCAATCTGTTCTTGAGTGAAGATCTGGGAAGATGTATTCCTTAGCTAAACAGAGTGATGGCTTGAGACTCCTTCCCAGTCCCAGTTCTAGTTTTCCAGTCTGCTGATTTGCCATGTAATTTCCAGCAGTTATCTTTACCATGGCCAGGCTTTTTGCAATGGTCACACTATGGCCTCTCCTTTTTTCCTTTGTAGGGTTGGAAGGTTTTTGAGATGTGAGCAGAGTTGTCTTGATGAGGTACTGGAGGAATTCCAGTTGGTTGATTTCCAAGCATAAGTATCCTGCGGCTTTCTTCATGCCTGACCTCAGCAATAGCAACTTTTAAGGTAGGCGAGGAGATCTTCCCAGTACTCTTCCCCTGACATCATCAAAGTCAGGGTTTAGTCACGTGAGAAAGGAGAAAACCCTGTCCTTTTCAATGAATAACTTGTGGTCCTTTGCATCCCCGGTGCTTTTCCACTTCTGTTCATTGAATAAGTCCAATTGTTGCCATATCCTGCTCAACTGATTGAAGGAGTGAGTATGAGAAGAATCAGCTTGTCTCAGATCCTTTAATTGAGATTTGAGTTCATACTTTCCGGAGGGTATTATCCTCGGCTGAGTAGAGATCATGAGCGAGCTTCCCACACTTTTGCTGCTTTGTGTTGTAGAACATAAGTTCTCACTTAGCTCAGGGTCATGGATCCCACCGGCCAAGACATGATTATGTTGTTATCGACCTTACTCTCTGTGAGTGTCTCTTCTTTGCTCCTTGAGATGCCCTTCCCATTGAATTTATAGCTCCTCCCCTTGAATGTTATATACAAAATGTGGATGAGTAGGGAATGATAAATTGTTCAAAAGAATGGTATACTCGTAAACAACTTGTTCCCATGTAGTGTAATTTTCAAAATTTTGCCTTAAAGGTATCAAAATGTTGAAAAAAGATCTTACGCGTGTCATTAATTGCCATGATTTGTTGCCATGATTTGTAGGGATTTTATTGTTTATTATTTTTGATTGTAGCCGTAATATGAGGCATTTACTTTTATATTTATTTTACGATTACTTGTTAGGATCTCATTCATACTAGAGACTAACTAGTCAAGACTCTAAGTCTAATTGTATAAATACCTCATTCGATCTATGAATAAATTATCGAAGCCTTAATTAAAAAGGTTTCTTCCTTTTTTAACATGGTATCGAGACATCCCACACAAAAGCGTTTTCATACATAATTCCGATGAACTATCAGGCGACTTTCACCGGAGAAAGGACCTCACAGCTCACGGGGCACCATCTCAGATGGATCATCAAGCTGAGCAGAGACACAACTCCTCTCAGCGATGACCATTCAAAAATTCGGGTCCAATCTACTTCTGCCCGAGAAAACTAGATGGCAAGAATTATCTCAGTGGGCACGGATTTGTCACACTCACCGTTGATGGAAAGGGAAAATTGGGATATTTGGTGGAGATGAGGTCAAACCACGAGAAACCGATCAAAGTTCAAGACTTGGAAATCGAGGACTGATGGTAAGGGCACGGCTTATAAAGCGTATGGAGTTGACCATTGCCAAACCACACATGTTCTTGAAATCGACCAAGGATATACGGGATGCGATAAAAGAAATGTACTTTCGATTTGGAGAATTCATCTCAAATATATGAGATCAAAACCAAAGCTGTGGAGCCTCGGCGAGGGGACAGGAATGTTACATCATACTATAATGACATTGTGTCCTCTGGCAGAAACTGGATCTATGCCATGAGGATAAATGGGAGTGTCTGGTGACGGTGTGAAATTTTACAAAAGAGAAGAAAATGAAAGGGTATACTCATTCTGGCGAGTTTGAACTACGATCTGGATGAAGTCGAGCGAGAATCCTTGGAAGGAACCCCTACCATCCACAGAAAACTTTCTCTGAAGTTAGAAGGAAGAATCAAGAAGGAAAGTGATGTCTGAATGGCGAAATGGAAGGATGCAATGGTGGCAAATGGTCTTCAACAAGGAGAATGGAAAGCGAAAACTTAAATGTGAACATTTTTCCCAGTGAAAACTGGAGTGCTGCAGTTCTACCAGGCCTTCCAGTTGGATTGTAAGTGTGAGGAGCTACATTCAATTTGAAATTAATGAAAACAAGTGAAACTGAAGAGACCTTGAAGTGGCTAAAATGGAAAAGGTGGTTCATCACACTTATAGATGACCACACACGTTTAACTTGGGTGTATTTAATGAAAGACAAATCGAGTAGAAATGATTTTTAAAAGATTCTTTGAAATGGTAAAAACTCAATTCCATACACAAATTCGATTGTAAGGAGTGATAATGGAGCAGTATTTCAACCATTACTTAGATGGATTTCGATTGAAAAGGTATAATACACCAAAGTTCATGTGTCAAAACTCCACAACAAAATGGAGTTGCGAAAGGAAAAGCAGACACTTGTTGGAAGTGGCGAGCACTCTTGTTTACCTCAAAATGCCCAAAGACATTCAGGAGAGAGTGTCCTCGATCGCCACATACCTTATCAACGACTTCCATATAGGGTTTTGAGCTTTCAAACACCTATCAATCTGCTTCAAAGTGTTTTCGAAAACAAAGCTAGTAGGCAAACTACCTTTAAAGATTTTTGGATGCATTATATGTCCACACTTATAACCAGGAAATTAGAACCTGGAGTCAAAAAGTGTTGTTTTCTCGGGATATTCTCCCACACAAAAGGTTACAAGTGTCTTGACACGACCAACTGGAAAGTTTATAGTCACCATGGATGTCACTTTTGTTGAAGAAAAAATGTTTTTGACAAGGTTCAATTTCGAGGAGACTAGGAATATAAGTGTGTCCGATAAGAGTATGTCTGCATCGGATGACATCTTGAAGAATCCTATGATTTTTAGAAATTAAGAGTGCAGGCATAACCAGAACTGATTACGGTGAACAAATGGACAATTGTGGGAAAAACTGCCATCAAAATGAGATCAGAAACATTGATCCCATAGAACCTCTCAAGGAAAGACCATTCCAAGGCAAAACTTATGTGAGGAAGTATCCTACAAAGGCAGATAAGTCCAACAATGAGTCCACACAATTATCAGCTCCTGATCCTGTCACTGATATGGACAACCATCTTGAGGAAGGATCGAGACACCTGAGGTTGCATCGAGGCGGTGAAAGCAGAATCAACCTCACAAATTCCTACAACAAAACCTCGACTCTCCCGAACAAAAGCGAAAAAAATGCTCCTTGATGTTCCCCATAGCCATTAGAAAACCAACGAACACTTACAAAACACCCGTCTCCAAATACTTGTCCTATGCCCGATCTATCACCATCCTTCAAAGCCTTCACTACTTACTGTCATCCACCACCATACCCAAAGATGTTAATGAAGCTCTTATGGTACCTGAGTGGAGGAAGCGCTTCTTGAAGAAATGAGGGCACCGAGGAAGAATGGGACTGGAAAGCTGTATCCTTGCTTGCGGTAGGAAAGCAGTGGGGGTGCAAATGGGTGTTTGTAGTGAAATATAACGCCGATGGCGGCGTTGAGACCACAAGGCCAGGTTGGTGGCCAAGGGATACTCTCAAACTCATGGGATCGACTACTCAGAGACTTTCTCTCCTGTTGCTAAGCTCAACACAATCAGGATTTTGTTATCTGTGGCAGTAAACCTAGATTGGCCACTCATGCAACTGGATGTAAAGAATGCCTTCCTCCATGAGAATTGAAGGAAGAAGTATATATGGATCCTCCCAGGGATTCAATAAAGAATTTGGAAACAAGGTGTGCAAACTCACCAAGTCTTTATATGGACTCAAAGCAAAGCCCAAGAGCATGGTTTGACAGTTTATGAAGTTCATGAAAAGGATAGGGTTTGTACAAGGAGAGTCGAGACCATACTTTGTTCATAAAGAGGGCTGGAAAAGCAATTGATCGCCTGATTGTGTATGTGGATGATATCATCCTCACCTGGAATGATGAGGAGGAAATAACAGGTGTGAAGAAACAACTTGCAACAGAATTTGAGATCAAGGATCCGGGGCAACTAAGACACTTTCTGGGAATGGAGGTAGCTAGGTCCTCTAAAGGGTTGGTACTAACTCAAAGAAACTACACCTGAGACCCTCTTGAAAGAAATAGAAATTTGGAAGGTGCTAGACAAAAAAACACACCAATGGAGTGCAATTTGAAGTCTGGAAGTGCTAAAGGTGAACTGTAGATGTGGGAAGCTATCAAAGATTAGTTGGCAAGTTGATATACCTGCACATACAAGGCCGGATGTATCCTATCTGCAAGTACCTTGAGCCAGTTTATGCACTCACCAAATGAGACCCACATGGAGGCAGCTAGAGGACTGTTGAGGTATCTAAAAACCACACCAGGAAAAGGGCTATACTTCAAGAAGTGTGAAAGTAGGAATGTTCTTTGTGTATACTTTGATGCAGTTAGGGAACCTGTACCAAGGAAAGGAGGTCCATGCGAGGTATTGTACTATGTGTATGGGGAATCTAGTTACTTGGAGAAGCAAAAAGCAAAGCTGTTGTAGCAAGAAATCTCACTGAAGCGAGTTCAGGGCCATGGCATTGGGAATGTGTGAAGGCACAGGATCAAGCAGGTTATGGAGGACATTGGAGCGAGATATCTCGGTCCCATGAGTCTATTTATGACAACAAGTCAGCCATTGACATTGCTAATGATCCTGTGCAACATGACAGGACCAAGCATGTGGAAATAGATAGGCATTTTATTAAGGAAAAGTTGGAGAGTGGATTGTTCAGGTGCCCTTTCTTCCATCTACACAAAGAAATTGCGATGGCCTAACTAAAGCAATCGGCAAGAGAAGACAGTTTGAATACTTTGTGAGCAAGTTGGAGTGATAGATATTTTTCCCCAACTTGAGGGGAGTGTTGAGAAAAGATCTTCTGCCAGGATGTCATTAATTGCCATGATTTGTTGCCATGATTTGTGGGGATTTTATTGTTTATTATTTTTGATTGTAGCCGTAATATGAGGCATTTACTTTTATATTTATTTTCTGATTCTGTTAGGATCTCATTCATACCTAGAGACCTAACTAGTCAAGACTCCTAAGTCTAATTGTATAAATACCTCATTCCAGTCTATGAATAAAATATCGAAGCCTTAATTAAAAAAGGTTTCTTCCTTTTTAACAGTATCACCAAATTTAGCTTTGGCAATACCTAGGGCCTTTTTCAGAGGTAGGCATTTCTGGTGTTAGAAGAAATCAGCCAGAAAAATTGAATTTTTTAGCTTTTAGGATCTAAGCTCTGATACCATGTATAAATGAAGAGAGGAATTCGAGAGAGAAAGAGAGATTCTTATTATTACAATGTTGGATACCATTATTACAACGCAATACAACTTATAGGACAATGAATGTCCAAGCTAAAGCAGCCAAAAGGCTAGATTAGAGAGCCAACGGCTCCTGTACAGTGTTCCCGACGGACACCATACAGTAAAAACAGATTCCTCCCAACTTACAGCCTTAGACTAAATACAAGATATTTAGGGAATAATCTAAGACTAGTAAGGACAATTAAGACATAAGAATTAGGACTATTTTGAACAGAAATATATATCAGTCCCTTTCCTGTTTAGATCCCGTTTTTAAGTTGTGGAATCATTTAAGCGAAGATATTTTTTGTAATTTCTTTTTGCTGTAAATGTGGGACCCTTTCTGGCGATTCAATATACATATCTATATCTATGTATATAATAGATATATACATACACACATACATACATATATACGTACATATACATACACACATGCACACAAATATATATATATATATATATATATATATATATATATATATATATATATATATATATATATACACACATACATATATAGATATATATTTATTTGCTTCAGGCACTTTTTTGAATTTGTGCTCGATTAGTTGCAAATTCTGCATCTGAACTAAAATGCCTGTGTACGTTCTTTCAACATTTCTTCTTGAGGGTAAACTTGTTCATTGCTTTTGTTGAACCTTGACTTGACATTACATGCATATGAAGTGCAGTCAATTTTGATTTTATCATGAATTTTCCTCCTTTATCATGAACCCAAGATTTTTGCTTGAGTGGGCCGCTGTTTTTTCTGTGTTAGAGCGGAAATAGCTAGAACTTTCTATGGTTCTAGAAGTATGACCACACTGGTCCTCTGGCAGGTAAGTTATCTTAGGCATGTTACCCCTTCAAGTTTGGCATGTTACATGTTACGAATGAGTGACGGCACACTTCAAAATTAGAACTTTGCGTGCTTTGGTACTATGTTGAACTATCTTCATTTAGAAGTTTAGCATTTAGGTGGGTATGCAACCTACATGTCTAAGTACTTCATCCTTTCCTGACGTGGCTTTCATATTCTTCTGTAAAGTTATTTCTGCTTATTCGACTCAAACCGTACTCAATCTGGGAACTGCTTATGTTCTTGTGTTTATGTTGACAGGGTAGATTTCTGCTAGCAGCTGTTAGTGGGCGTGTTTTAGCTCGTTCATTTCATTCGGTCCTTCAAATTGGCTATGAGATGATTGAGCAAGCAGTTGCTGGTGGAAATGCCCACATTCAGGAATCTCAACCTGAAATGACATGGAACCGTATGGAGTTCTCCGTGATGCTTGAACATGTTCAAGCCCATGTTGCACCCACAGATGTCGATCCTGGGGCTGGATTACAGTGGCTTCCTAAAATCCGTAGGAGCTCACCTAAGGTGAAGCGAACTGGAGCTTTGCTTGAAAGAGTTTTTATGCCATGTGATATGTACTTCCGCTACACAAGACACAAAGGCGGCAGGACAGATTTGAAGGTATCATCATGAGCGATGTCCAAAGTTATTTTGACGTGATACCAGGCTGTGCATCACACAGGTGTTCGCATCTTTCTTATCATACATGTTGATAAAAATTTTTGTTTTCTGCAGGTGAAGCCCTTGAAAGAGCTCACATTCAACTCTCATAACATAACAGCAACCATGACATCTAGGCAGTTCCAGGTTATGCTTGACGTCTTGACTAATCTTCTCTTTGCCAGGCTTCCTAAGTAAGGATATGTACCTTTATTACCTACTCTCTTCCAGTATTCTTTCTACCCTTTCATCTTTGTCTGAAGGTTTTCTCTTTCTCTTATTCTCATTAACGGAGCGAGCAAAATTTTACATGATTGCTCTCTGGTTTTCTCTTTCTCTTATTCTCATTAACGGAGGCGAGCAAAATTTTACATGATTGCTCTCTGGTTTTGATTAGTTCTACAACACCAAATGGATTGTAATTTGCTGGCTTTTGAGTTCTGACACTTTGATATATGATATAGGCCTCGTAAAAGCAGTCTTTCATACCCAGCAGAAGATGATGATGTTGAAGAGGAGGCAGATGAAGTAGTCCCGGATGGTGTTGAAGAGGTGGAACTAGCTAAAGTTGAACTGGAGCAAAAAGAGCGTAGTCTGAAGATAATCTTGGATGATATTGGAAAGTTATCTGCATATGGTGATGCTGCTGGGGATCAACACCCCGAGAATGAAAGTGATTTGTGGATGATAACTGGTGGAAGGTCAATACTGGTGAGTGATAACATTCTGAGAAGCTTCCTGTTAGAGCATAATATTTTTGCAAATTATTTGCACTCAACTATTGTAAATGTCCAAATAAGCACATGATATGCTCAGTTCTATAGTTTATAGTAGGTTTCTGAAGGAGCTGAGAGGAATTAAGAACACGTGTAATCAAATGAGATGTTTCCAGTATCGTATTTCTTGAAGGATTGCAATCCTCATCCTATTATCACATTGATTTTAATGGCCAAGCATCTAATAGGCAATCTAAAGCTTTTCTCTTCGTACAAACATGTGTTAGTGTTGGAAGATTCAAAACTTAGAGGATAAGGTTGTAGTCTTTTATGTTTTAAATAATCATCAATGTACAGCTGTAAATAAAGTTTATTTTAAAAAGCACATTTAGTCTAGATAGGGTAGAATCTGGTAGGTTGTACTACAATTCTACAAATACTTGTACTTGTGGAAATGCAATATATGAAAATTTTCTCCTTCAAATATTGCTTTACTTGCATTTAGTTTGATAAATGTTTCCTTCTGCAGGTTCAAAAACTAAAGAAAGAACTAGCAAATGCACAAAAATCAAGGAAAGCTGCCTCTGCTTCTCTAAGGATGGCTTTGCAGAAAGCTGCACAGCAACGGCTAATGGAAAAAGATAAAAACAAAAGTCCTTCTTATGCCATGCGCATCTCACTGCAAATCAATAAAGTGGTTTGGAGTATGCTTGTCGATGGTAAATCCTTTGCTGAAGCTGAGATAAATGACATGGTGAGACTAGTTTATTGTAAGTGCTTGCTTTATTGTGAGCATGGATCTTTTTGCTTTATTTATTTTCCTTTATTGACCGGGAACAGGATTCTCTTATTTTATTGGGGAGAGATGATGATTTAGACCCTGGTTGATACCGGGAAGTCCAATGACCTATTCTACTATGGCAGATCCAGTCCTCGCAAAGTGTATGTTTGGACATGAGTTATTTCCACTTAAAACGAATTAGGGGAATCAAATAAATTAAAGTAAAGTGAAATAATGATTAGGAAGTTGTTTTTTTTTTTTTGAAATTTGTGTAGATGATGAAATGATTGGTGAGAGAAAGTAGTATAATGAATAAAATAATGGTAAAAAAGGTAGTGTAGTGAATAAGTGAAGTGGTGAGAGATTATTAAATATTTTTTTATTTGTAGATAAAGAAATGATTTGTGAGATACATTGTAAGACATGAATGGAATGTATAAAATAATGAATTAAAAAAGTAGTGAAGTGAAAAAGTGGTGGGATGATTTAAAACGAATAAAAAATGATTTGTGTCCAAACATGACCTTATAATCTTTAGTGATTGTATTCTAGCACAACAAGTACTCATCATTACAGTTTACAATCCTATAAATAAGGAAATAACAGAAGTCCTAGACACAAACTCCTCCATCACAGGAGCCATCATAAGAATCCTACTTAAAAATACATACTCAGCCTCCCATGCTCCTAAATAACAATGAATGTAACATACTCAATATAATAGCACGTGTGGTTAACTAGAATTTAAAAAAGGGAATTGAAATTTCTTATCTTTCACTGAGAGGAAACTGAGGGTATAAATACAAATTACAAGCAAATAAAATCTCCTAATTAGCTCCTAAAAATGAGCCTATGAATCTCAAATAAATGCCTACTAAAAATACACAAGTGACTGAATATTTACACAGTAAATGACATCTAATTGCAGCCTGATTTTCAGGGATTTAATTCCCTAATATCGGCAGGTTTGATGTTCCACACTCCCCCTCAAACTGACCGATATATATCTATTAATCCAAGTGAACGAGTTAGCTCTGCGAAGTTCGGTCTGAATAGAGCTTTGGTCAAAATATCAGCAATTTGTTTGGGTGAACGAACATAATCAAGAGAGATACTGTTGTCTTCTATCTTCTCACTAATGAAGTGCCTATCAATCTCCACATGTTTTGTTCTGTCATGTTGAACTAGGTCTTTAGCCATTGCAATCACTGAGAGGTTGTGTCTTACTCCGATGGATCCTATTACACCAATTTCGAGATCATCTAACAGTCTCTTCAGCCATATTCCCTTACAAATACCTTGAGCTAAGGCCCTCAATTCAGCTTCTAATCTACTTCTGGCGACAACATGTTGCTTTTTGCTTCGCCATGTGATTAAGTTACCCCATAAAAAGGAGCAGTGCCCAGTTACATATCTTCTGTCAACTTGAGAGCCGTTCCAATCAGAGTCAGTGTAGACTCCTGTTGATCTTAAGTCTGACTTTCGGAACATTAACCGTTTTCCTGGACGTCCTTTCAAGATTCCAAGGATCCTCATAACTGCCTGTATATGCTCCATCGAAGGATTGCTCATGCATTGACTTATACAGCTAACAACAAACCTGATATCTGGTCGTGTGTGAGTTAAGTAAATCAACCTTTCTACTAGGCACTGATATTGACCTTTGTCTGTTGGGTTCTCACCCTTCCGAACTTTTAATTTTACGTTTGGGTTTGCATCCTCTAATGTCTGCTTCATTTAAAACACCCAAAGTATATTTCTTTGTGAGACCATATGCCTTTGCTGGACCTAGCTACTTTCATGCCAAGGAAGTGCCAAAGTGATCCCAAGTCCTTAATTTTGAATTCCTTTGCAAGCAGGGCCTTTAGCCTTGTCATTTCCTCAGGGCAGTCTCTTATAAGTACTATGTCATCTACATAGACAATTAAAATTGTCTCTCCCATCAGTGAAGTGTTTAGTAAACATAGTATGGTCAGCTTGGGACTGAGTGTAGCCATCATGTTTGAGAACCATTGTGAATCTTTCAAACCAAGCCCTTGGTGATTATTTGAGACCATAAGCTTGCATACTTTCTCTTTTGTTTGGTCTGTCTCAAAGTCTCTGGAATGCACATATATACTTCCTCATGTAGATCTCCATTTAGGAACCCATTTTTCACATCTAGCTGGAATAGTGGCCAGTCTTTGTTTACAACAATTGATAGTAAGACCCCAACGGTATTTAGTTTGGCATCAGGGGAAAAAGTTTTTTGATAATTATAAGTTGGTAATATCTTTTTTTTGAAGAATATAAGTTGGTAATATTATAAGCCTTTATTAATATTATCGTCCTGTAATATTCATTAGCTTATTACCGTTTGGTAATAGTCAGCTAACAGTGTATTTAAGAGTATTAGCTGTTTTGTAAGAATGGGATACTTTCCCTCAACTACCCATTTATTAGCTGTTATGTATTAGTCGGCCAGGTGGTTGGGAATTAGATTCCAGCTCAATAAAGAGCTTGTAATAGTTCTATTGTTAATTAAGAAGACTTACTTCTCACTTCTTCTACTCTCTTCTTCCTGAAAATCTACATGGTATCAGAGCTCTGAAATACACTTTCAGACTCGATCCTCTTCTCGTTTTTCTTCTCTTTCTTCTGCCCAACATGTCTGAACCTGAAACGACTTCAGTAGGAACTGTTGGGCATTCTTCATCAAGAACAATGGGAGGTTTTGAAAATCCGACCCTTCAAATCACAACCATGAAATTAAATGGATCCAACTACCTACAATTGGCTCAATCTGTATGTTTGTTCATTACTGGGCGTGGAAAGATGGGATATGTAATTGTGTTTCTAGGAGTAGTGCAAAAGTGGAGTATAGGGTTTTGCACACATCATGTGTGAGGCCTTATGGCTAAAGAGGGTCCTGAAAGAACTAAGGATACAAGATCAAGAACCTACAAGAATCTATTGCGATAGCAAGGCTGCCATTGATATCTCTAAGAATCCTACTTAACATGACAAAACAAAGCATATGGAGATTGACAGGAACTTCATCAGTGAAAAACTTGATGGAGAAGACTTCAACGTTACTCACATCTCTACTCATAAGGAGGTGGCTGACATGTTTATTAAAGGCATCAGCAGGCCCCAGTTCAACTACTGCAAAGGCAGCTTGGTTTGATCAACATGTACCAACCAGCTTGAGGGGGAGTGTTGTAAATCATCAGATTTCTTCATGTAATTTTTTTGTTATTTTTTATTTGTTCTTAATCATCCTAAATTACTCCCTAAGTAATTGGATTAAGGACTGATAAGTTTTCTCTCTCTTCTACTCCTTGTAACGGCTAGAATCCTAAGTTGTGTTAGTGGGAGGCTGTCTTGTCAAGGGGCAACGGCTAGTTCTTTTTGTACTCTATTACAGAAACTCTTCTATGAGTTGTAGAACTACTGAAAAGAAGTCTTTTACTCTTATTTTTATTAGCACATTTTACACAATGTTTCTGGCATATGGCTATAGAAGTTATTTGTGCAGAGTCCGAATTTCTGAAGCTTTAGTGATCAGAGTGATTGATTCTGGAGTTTTGGGTGAACTAGCACTCTTCCCATTTATTTAATTACTACCTGCGTCCCATAATATAAGGCTTTTTAGCCTTTACACAGATTAAGAAGCATCATAAATCAATCACATTTTAACATTTTAAGACAAAATATTGCATTGTCTTTTTAGAGTGCTTATAATATTGCATTGTTTAATGTAAAAGTGGAAACAAAGCATTTGATATTGCATTGTTTTGTGAGAGTGCCTTATAATATGGGACAAACTTAGAAAGCTAAAAAGTCATATATTATGGGACGGAGGTAGTATTTATTTTCAAATTTTATGAAGGTTGCCTCGAAGCGTTGTAATTAACTGTGAGGAAATGGAAAAAGGTTTGACAAAGTAGTCATCAATTATCAATTAAAAGTCATGAAATCAATATTTGAACCTGCTAGTGGCATAGTTGGATACTGTTGTGTTTGTAGAGATCAGGCATATGCTGACTCCAAAAAGTAACTATTTTTCACATGAACTCGTTTTGATGTACTTTACCTGAGAATAAAAAAACGGTTTAAACTTTTGACCTTGTGTGGGTGGAAATGATCATAATATTCAGTTGAGGTTTAGGTTACACTATGTGCCTGGATTGGCCTGACAAATGAAGTGTCACGCAAGGTGCATTTAGTGGAGTTGTCTTTGTTCAAAAGGACCACATTACAAAGCTTTATTGTTGAAAGTTAATTTCTTCAGCAATTATTTTAGATTGTTTAATTACTGCAATTTCATATCCATATGAAATGGCTGACATCTGTTGATAGTTTTTGTTCTTTGTTGAATCCTTGTACCTACCTTATCCCGAATGTATGTTCTGTTGTAAGCTTTCATGAATATTCTTTATTTGATGACCTCTAATGTAATTGAGAAGTATATTATAACTTTTGGCAGATATATGATTTCGACCGGGATTACAAGGATGTCGGTGTTGCGCGGTTCACTACAAAGTATTTTGTTGTCAGGAACTGCCTGCCCAATGCCAAGTCTGACATGCTTTTATCAGCGTGGAATCCTCCTCCTGAGTGGGGAAAGTATGTCTGTTCTCTTTAGTTTGTTAATTTATGTTTATTCTTTTATTTGTAGATATTTTCTAGAATTACTTATTTGTAAATTTGTTTTTCTGATGTGGATGTGTTCTAGGACGGCGGCGCTACGGGCTGTTAGGATTTCAGCTGTGGTCTTTTCTTCTTTATAGCCTTAAGCCTTGTGCTTTAGTTGTATATATAGGCTTGTTCACCCTAATTTTAGTCTTTGCAAATCCAGTAATCTTGCATCCCATGTTTAGCTCATTCTTTTGTCAATATACGTGATTACCCTACTTAACAAATGATCTATTAGTTTGACAAATGATCGATATATGTGGATTGGAGTTTGTCATCGGTATATATCATGTTGTCATAGATCTTACGCCTAACATAGAAGTGTTGATGGGAACTTTGTTTTATTTAGTGACCAGTCCAACTAAGCCCAGTAAGAGGTGAATAGAATGTATCCTATTTTGTTATTACTAAAAGCAGTTGTTATAGTTCAGTGCTATTTAATATTGAGTAGATTATTGATCTGAAGAGATTACTAAATACTGCATTTTTGCTTGTTGAATTACCATCTCTCCAAAAAACTCAAGTTGTTGGGGGGAGGTACGTAATTTACTCATGAAACGCAATTGAATTCAACAAGCCCCCTCAAGTGTGGCCCGATAACAAAGATGCTAGGCTGCACAGGGCACACAAAAGCATATAAAGGACGCATCACTTGAACAATAAATGGGGAGACATTGTTGGCATAGAAGTTTGAACCCATGACTTCTTGCTCTGATGCCATAAACGCATAGAAAATGGATGAAAATAATTCTTTCATTCATTTGAGACAGTATTTAAACAAAATTGTAGTTAACTCCTACCTCTTTGAACTAATTCAAACTCTCAACAACCGTGTGCTACAGCAGTGGATTATTAATTTATCTACAATACAAAAAATACAATCAGTATCTTAATTTATGCGGAACAAATAACAATAACTTCCTACAGTAGTGCTTAATGGACTTTAATCCAATTGCTGCCACTAATAAGGATTTGAAATGAATATGAAAAGGAGGAATAGAGTTATTTATGTCCCTTTGAATTGCTTGATAAAAAAGCTTCTAATTTAGCTGTCTGAATTTGCCAAACGGGAGGGAGGACCTCGTTTTGGTTTTGGGGTTTGCATGACTGTTTTGACCAGTTGCACCGACCTCCACTTTGACTTTCTTTTATCTGCACTTTGGATCTAAAGTTTCTTATCTGGACAAGGGTTATGACAACATTTCAAGGCTTTTGCATAATTATGACGGGAAACTTTGAAGTGGTTGAATGATTTTTATGATCCAAATGGTCCTTCTAGTTATGTTAGGGAGGAATTAAAGACACTTTATATATACGCTCATTAAGGGATTTTCTCCATCTGATAATTATTATTTTGGCTGCAGAAAGGTGATGCTCCGAGTGGATGCAAAGCAGGGAGCTCCAAAGGATGGTCACTCTCCCCTGGAATTATTCCAGGTAAATCACTCCGCGCCATCTTTTCTTTTCTTTCTCCCATAGAAGTATTGCTTGATACTCAAATCTTAGAGGCGTATAACATGGAAATCTTCTAGTTGCAAACCAGAAGTATAATAATAAAATTGTGCCCTTGAGTGACCGAACTTGAGGATGGAATAATTTTCCTGTAAAAATAGGAAAAGAGGGGGGGAGGGTGTCACTCCTCACATATTGGTACTACTTCAGAGTCTATACATCCTCGCATATAATCATCTTTTTTCCCTTTTTATATGACAATCTTCACATTTGTTGGATTCATACGCCTGTGCTTACTTTAATTTTTTTCAAGCAAGTAAATTCATTAATTTTGAAAACGGTATTGTTCGATCAAGTGTAGAAGTACGTGATATACATAAAGCCAGCTAGTAAACTCTACATATCAAGAGTTGCAAACCAGTCTACGAGATAGCCTTCACAATCTAACTACCATTGCTACAATGGCCATTACATCAGCCATTCCACAAGTCATCTACCGTCATCATACTGTTTATTTATTTATTTAATACTTCCCCCGTCTCGTAATATAGGGTCTTCTAGCTTTTTTGTGGTGTCCCACAATATAATTCATTCTCACAAAACAATGCAATATGAAATATGATATGATATGTTTTGTTTCCATTTTTACATTACACAATGCCGTATTATAAGACACTCTAAAAAAACAATGCAAAAATTTGTCTTAAAATGTTAAAAAGCGATTCATTTATGATGTTTTTTTAAATTGTGTGTAAAAGCTAAAAAGTCTTATATTATTGGACGGATGGAGTATATAACAGATCAAAATTTACAACTATCCAAGTGGTCAGAGAACTTGTAGCCAGAATATACAATTAAACCCCAAAGTCGGGCAAAAATCCCCAAGGTCTGTGAAAAAATGATGACTATTTTCCAACTACCTTTAGATTTAATTACACCCCTCCACCTGGAAACGTAGAGTCTAATTGTGTTAATAACATTATCATCTACAATAAAACATGGAATAGGTTCCTGCTGGAACGGTCTTGCATTGCGCTCTCTCCAGACCATATAAATGGCTTTTGAAAAGCAGTCTTCAAAACATCCCAGGTAGAATGAAACCAAGAGGTGATAGCATCCCATTTTGGAGTCGTCAGCCACAACTCTAGGTTCTTTAGGGATGTAACCAGATTCTCCTAGCATAGGGGGATGAAATAAAATGGTGGCTGTGAGGTTCCACAGCATTTAATCAAAGAGCACAAGTGCTCGATCGGGTCACCCAGCACCAGCTAATTTGACAAGTTCCCCATTTCAACTTGAGTGCCATCACAAACCAGATAAAACTTTTGGCCTTTAGCATCAGAAATTAAGCATCGCCAGGCGTAACTCTCAGCCTCCAGAAACATGCCAGCAAAAACAGCTGGAAGAAGAAACCGGCAACCAAACTAACGCAGCCTGATTAACAGCTTCAATGCCTTTGTAGCAACCTTAAGAAACTTTACTGAAAAGGCTGCTCTGAACAATTTTGCTGCTGAAGTTTATTAGTATGCCTTTGAAATAACCTTGAGAAACTTCACCGAAGTTTCTGCTCTGAACAATGTTGGAGCCATTTCTGGAAGCAGACTAATGAACTCCAACAGCAATGGCAGAAGCATTTCTGGTGACAACACTTATCTACAGTGGAAATCATTACCTTCCTCTGATATGGCACCGCCAATAGAGATATCAACCGGATCAACCAAGCCAAAAGGATCACTCAGACAGGCAGAAAATAAATTCCCACCTCTTTTGCTACACAATTTCGGTGACACCGAAGATTAAATTTAGAAGATTGCACAGAGAGCAAAACAGATTTGGATGGCACCCTCTCCCCCCTAAACTCCTCTGCTTTGCTCCACAAATAAACTCATCTGATCGTCGAAAGCAAATCTGAAACACCGCTGGTGAGTGTCTGACTCGAAATAGTTTATTGAGATCACCGGACATGCACCATAATCTTCCTCACGTAATCCACTAACGCCTCACCGTCGATCGACATGCTGGAGAGATCGACTCACCGGAGAGAAACTGCAGGTCACCGGAACACCAGGTTGGTCGCTGCTGGATTGGAATTAGCATGGAGATATGAAATGTTAATTTCTTTAGGCCTGCACAATCACCGGAGCAATTTTTTTCTTTCCTGTATCTTGTGCTTACATCATTGTGCTTTCACCCAATACCCAATACTTCCGCTGTTCCTTATTAGTTGAACGAGTTGTCAAAATCACGTAGATTTAGAAAATAATAACTGTTTTGACTGTATTAATAAAAAGGCAAGAATAACTTTGAGTATAATAAATGCATTCTTATTTATAATCTCTCACCTAATAATAAATAAAATTGAAAAAGATAATAAATGCTGTTTCAGAAAAGTAAATTTTCAAATAAAACCAAGGGGGCATATCATTTGTAGTATAAAACCGAAAAAAAATAAAAATTACAGAGAGAGAACAAAAAGCTCTAGCTAGCAAAAGGACCGAACACCCTTTAAACCTCACAGAAATTATCTTGACCTAGGGCCTAGGCAAAAGTTAAAATTCTTCCAACTGGTCTTGTTCTTCCTAATGCATCTTCTAACTCCACTGGTCCAAGTTTTTATCTGTAGGCAGGTGTTTTACGAAGAATCCTGCCTTAGAAAAGTAAATCTTCTAATAAAATGAAACAAATATCTTTAGCAATTTATTCAATTTAAAAGGAATGGAGGATTACAGTGTAAAACGCCTGCCAATATAATCATGCTGCCTCCTTCTGGAAGTTACTGGAAAATTAATCATCCGCCAGCCATGTTTGTGGTGATTCAAGGTTACTTGCCCCTGCGTTATTCTTTTCGTTTGATGGCGCAATTTTTATTTTCTTGTTGTTACTATTTTTTGGCGCTTTGGAATGTGGTGATTCATATTGTGGTTTGCCTACCGAATACTTTCTCTGGCTTGTAGGTGGAGATATACCCTTTAAAGATTCATTTAACAGAGACCATGTACAGAATGATGTGGGAGTATTTTTTCCCAGAAGAACGACGACAGGTGAGCAGATTGGTGTGCCCTTTCTTTTTTAGCCACCGGTTTTTATGTTTCTCTTTTCAATCATTTTTGGCACTCTGCAGGAAGTATGGAAGATATCAACAACAGCTGGTTCAAGACGGGCGAAGAAAGGCTTAGCAGTTCCGGAGCTGTCAATTTTAGGTGCACTTCAAACAAAAGATTCCGGGACATCCTCCAAATCATCAACTTCTACACTACCAGTTACATCTGGAATCAGCCAATCCTCCATTCAAGTTGATTTATTGCAGGTGAGTTCTGCTCCTACTAATTGTGTCTCTCTGGTTGCTATTAAATATTTATACTGTAGATTGTGATACATGATCAAACTTATGCTGATCATTTTGTTTTACATACCACTTTCAACTGATTTGAGTATTTGTACTGAGTATCATGTGGTCATTGAATTGAACAGCCATCGAAGTTGAAGAATCTTAAAGCCAATATCGTCTGTGGTTCCACTCCAGAACTTAGAAGGACGTCTTCCTTTGATAGAACGTGGGAGGAATCTGTGGCGGAATCTATAGCTAATGAACTAGTCTTACAGGCTCATTCTACTAGTGATTCTTTTGCCGGTGGTGAGCTTCCAGAGGAATCTTTCAAAAGCAAGTCCAAAGAGTCCAAGAGCCTAAAACCTGCACGTACTTCTCATGAAGAGAAGAAGGTGGGGAAAGTGGTTGACGATAAGAGATCAAGGCCTAAAAGGATGAGGGAGTTCCACAACATCAAAATAAGTCAGGTACGATAATTATTGGCAACATAATCAGGTACGGGTACGACATCTTATTATTTTCACATTCGTGACAAGTAGCTTTTCTACGCTGCAGGTTGAACTGCTTGTAACTTACGAAGGATCTAGATTTGCTGTGAGTGATTTAAGGCTGCTGATGGATACTTTCCATCGTGTTGAATTCACTGGAACTTGGAGGAGGCTATTCTCTCGAGTTAAGAAGCATATAATCTGGGGCGTTTTGAAGTCGGTCACAGGGATGCAGGTGACCAATCATGGGCTTTGTCATTTGTTCTGGTTAATAAGAAAGAAACCTTGAGTGAGGTGTTATAATAATAGTAATTTTTTATTTTGGTTAATTACAAACTTTATTAATGAGGGAGCAAAAGAATTCATACTCTGGAGATAAGCAACGAGTCTTCTTTGAGTTCTTTCCAACCTTCACTCAAACATTTACACAAAACACAAAGCAAACTACTACATTGGAGATTACTTAAAGATCCTATTTTCCAAGCAACAGTTTAGCAATATCCCAATATGTGTCAGATAATTCTGATACTTTCATGGAAGTTTTTGCTGAAAAGGGAAGACTATATAATATACTTCATGTAAACTAATTCTGATGTCGATGTACAGGGCAAGAAATTTAAAGATGTTCAGCATCAAAGAGAAGCTAGCGGTGCTAGTGTGCCTGATATCGATCTTAATTTTAGCGACAGCGATGGAGGTTCAACTGGGAAAACTACTGAGAATCCGCTTTCTTGGCCTAAACGTCCCACTGATGGAGCAGGCGATGGATTTGTCACGTCTATAAGGGGTCTCTTCAGTTCTCAGCGTCGGAAGGCCAAGGCTTTTGTTTTACGCACAATGAGAGGTGAAGCAGAGAATGACATCCATGCAGATTGGAGTGACAGTGAAGCAGAGTTCTCACCCTTTGCAAGACAATTGACCATAACTAAAGCAAAGAAGTTAATCAGAAGACACACAAAGAAGTTCCGCTCCAGGGGTCAGAAAGGTTTGTGATGTTCATTCTCGTTTCAGTTTTCATCAGTTTACTTTGCCCAGAAGTTCATTTTATTTTATTTTTTTCTTATTTGTTTCCTTGGGCTTATTCTGTAGTCAACTGACGTGAACCCTTAACCTTCTCCATTTTGGAAAGCAACGCCTCTACTGATGTTTGAGTGGCCAGAAGTTTCCATTTTTATTTTTATTTTTAATCTCATATTTATTTCTTTTTGAATGGGGGCTTTTTATGTAGTCAACCAACGCACGTACACTTAACCTTTTCCATTTTAGGTGTGGCTTTCTCCTTTGTCCTTTGATATTTTTGTGTAGACAAATCTTTTTGCCCTTCCCAAAATTTCAATTTTTTTTTAATTTTTTTTTAAAATAGCTAGTAGATCTGAAGGCTGCACATGCATGCAATCATTTCAATTAGTTTTGGGATTGAAAGGTTCGGGTAAAATGGATCTTGATCCTTGCTTTGTTTTTTTTCAGGTGCATCTTCTCAGCAAAGAGGATCACTTCCTTCATCACCAACAGAGATGACAAAATACGATAGTGATTCCTCAAGTGGTGGATCATCACCTTACGAGGATTTCAACGATGACAAGATATGACGGTGATTCCTCAAAAGGGAAACGAGGATTTGAACAAGTAGCTGAGTTGTATGTGTTGGAGGTTTAGTAATCATTGCAACACAGCTGGCATATCAATGCGTGGGGTTTAATTATCTATATATCTGATCATTCTGCCTACAAGGACTGTCTTTAATGAATTCTGAAGAGTATACGGATATCTATACCAAGCTGACTTGATCGTCATCAAGCTGTCTTTCAAAGACGTATCATATAAGAATGATGACAGTTTCAAGAACTGCACATCCCTGGTAACAAAGCCCAATAGCAACTTATACGAATCAAAAGTAAAATCACGTGCCTGGAACATAATTTTTCCAGCAGTCTACGGAGAAGAAGAGGCTGTTGAGCAATCCTGGTTTGGTTCTAGCAATTATACTGATATTATTAGATGATTCAACTTATAGGGGAGTGTGACTTCTTTCTGGGGTCCATTTTGTGTCATCATGTTGCTGCAAATGTCAGCTGTAAGTTAGGGTTCCATGTACATATATTGAAATGAAGAAACTAAAGAGCCAATAACATATTTTTCTTATCATATGTGCTCATTTTGAAGATAGAGGAGGAAATCATTTGTCAATAATAAGTGTTACCAGTTACCACGGCCCATGGATGACGATACGTTTTTGTTGACGCTTTTGATTGTGCAGCAGCTTATATTAATCATGGTTGCCTTTTTTTTTTTTGTGTGTGTGTGTGTATACGTGTGTGTCTGAAAGGATTTTTTTTGTTATTGTCGTTCTTTTTGCATTCTTTGTGCATTCTTTGAGACGTGCGTTTGAACCCCTGTTGCTCCAAATCTTCACTTTTCTTCCTTTTTGATCTCTCCTCTTGCCTCGATCATGCCTTTTGCCACAAATCATCACCTCTCGGGTCTTCGAGACACCAACACCTTTCAACATCATAAACAACCAAGAACATCCAAACAATTCCGGAGGGTAAAAGTGCTCGGGAATAGGGTTAATATCAACAAAAAAGGGTAGTAACCCATCAAAGTGACGAAATCACTCCCCGTGCCATGAGCTCACGACAGCACCCCGAAAACGGTCTAAATCACCCAAAAATGTGCTGAAAATGTGATAAACGGGGGTAATTAATGCACCAGAGTCACGTAAAGTTGACTCCCATCACACTGCATCAATTGTATGCCGCATTCGTAATAAAGTATTGAAAGCAAATCGAATTTCATAAATTATGTCGGGAAAATGTTGAATGAGGTATCATAATAAAGAGTACCAAAAAATATGAACTATGGTGAACAAATTATAATGATAAAGATTTAATAAAATATACGGATTTTAAATAATCGAGGTGAAGAGAGAAATAATGAATTTTTTTTTCCAAATTTTCCCTACTTTTTTTTTTCTTCTCTATTTTTGTTTTATTCTTCCTTTTAATACGTCTGTTTCATTTTCTTTCTTTCTAAATCTTAATTAAGGTCATATTTGTACTTTTTCCCCACCATTTGTCCTAATAAAAAGTAAAGTTTTGAACCTGTTCTATTTGTCTAATAGTTTTTATTTTTGTCATTTTGACCTGTTCTCCATTATTATACACTACTAAAAACTATAATAAAAAAACGATATGCTTAATGTTCATATATTCTGCATAAGTACTTGATAATAGATCTTAATATGATATTTTAACATAAACCACTATAAGACTTAACAACCATGAATCTCTATAAGCCACTTCATAATACAAGTCCTGTCACCATGCATAAGTCACAAGTTCAGGTTTGGTGTTCTGATTCTTGTCTTCTCTGTCCGGGCCCAGTTCTTGTTGCTAAGTCCTACTTGAGTCCTTCCACACAATTTAGCTTTGAAATTAGAGATGTCGAAGATAAAGTGAGCAAGTTGTATCTTTTCATCTTTCCGAGTCTTTGCATTAAATTTATTATAAATTAATGAATCTTGCGTCAATTTAGGGCGACCCGGTGGAGCTTGCTTGATTTATGAAAGACACTGTCAAGAATGAGCTGATGAAATGCCATGATGAATTTGAGCTAGAATTGATGGGAAATGCCTAATGTATGCATTCCATCGAAGCTTACGTCTTATGTTGCTGAATTTGAGCTAGAATTGCAGTGCAGTGGTTTGTTGTCGAGTCTCTCCTCTACAAAAAGCACAGGTCAGGTCCTCAAAGGCAGATTTTTGTTTCACTTATGTTCCATTAGCATAGTCGCTTCATGATTGCCTTCATCTTGTGTGCTCGTTGGAAATTTGGCGCGCGACAGTTTTGCTTACACACTTGTAAAGAATATTTTGAATGCAGCAGTGAAGAGAGTGGATGGTAAGATGGATTCTCCATCCTTCTAGTTTTGAACAGTCTTAGGGAATTTAGCCATGATATGTGTGTACTCATTTACTCTCTAATTCTCGGGCAATTTATCTTTTACAAAATTTTGTTTCTTTTGTTTTGACGTGGTTTTTTTTAGGTGAGGTGAGGTGAGGTGAGGTGTGGCAGGTGTGGGGTAGGTGGCAAGGAGGGTGGGGGTGTGTAGTGGGGGCGCGGCACAGCGCTATATTTTTTATTGATAAAATCATTTGTTTTTGTGGCACCAATATAAAGCGTTGCTAAAACCTATTTATATTTCCGATTTTTTTATTTTTTATAATTATTTGTTTTTGCCGCAGTGTGGTACCGTGGCAATAGATTCTAATTTTTTGTCGCGGTGTGGTACTATGACAATAGATTTTAACCATTTGCTGCGGTGTGGCAACAAGTTTTTGCCACGTAGTTGCTTGTGGTGGGCGACACAAAAACATTTGGCGCCACAATAGGTCTATAGTGTCACTCTTTTAGGTTTTAGTGGCACTTTGCAGCCGCGACAAAAATAGTTTTCTTAGTAGTGCGTACTCTTCAAGAACACTTGAAGAATATCTAGATCCACAAGCAGGCTCCAAGTATCTAAGCAACCCACTTCAGTATCTACTACCAAAGCGGTTGTACGATTACTACAACTTTTAAAACATTAAAGAGCTACGAAAAGTTCAAGAACACGTCTAGATTTTGAAAATGGGTTTTCGAAACTCTTACCCGATCCGAGTGAAACTTGTGTCAAAATTAAGCTCTCATTAAGGAAAGCGTTTTGGTGTAATTGGTTTGTGATTTCAACGACCGCATTGATCGGAAACGGGAAGATTCCATTTCTTTCTATCTTTTTCTCTCTTTCTTTTTTTCACTTTTCCTCTCATTTTCTCTCCGGCTCACTCTTTGAAATGAGAATGATATAAGGGTTTTGAGTGTAAAGGGGTATATATAAAGGTCGGTACATTTACCGTTTTGCCTTTACTAAAAGTTACACGTTTAAAATAGCGTAAATACCCTTTAATATTTATCTTGACTCTATTTATTAAATTAAAACATAACCCATTAGAATTATCGAGACACACCTAAAATCGTAAAAAGATTTTTATACTACTTACGGAGATACGAGGTATCACACGTAAGATCCCCAATTCACTGGTTGCCTTTTGGACTTACTTTTGACATCAAAGAAGGTACGTACCAATTTTTACACTTTATAATTTTGGTCACTCACTTTTTGGCTTTGGAGTGATACATAATTATGCTGAATCATGAATGAAAACTCTTTTGTTTTGATAGATTTGTAATTTCTTGTACTACAAAAGTTCTGTTAGATACTTTTTATAAATAAATATTTTAATTATCGTTTGCGTAAGAGTTGCCGTACGAATTAATGTTATCGCATACGAATTGTCGTACGAATACATACATCAGTTCATGAAGGGATTCACGCATTTTCGGATTCATGCATCTTCAGATTCATGTTTTTCGAACTGATGCACCCCCACATACGAATGGTGATAACCGTTACCCTTTCGTGTAGGAATACATCATTTCGTTTATGAGGTTCATTCAGCCTATAAAAGGTACCAGCATGCAACGAATTCATTCATAAAATCATCAGACAAAATTCAGAGTGTCCTCGGGTTTGATTCAAACAAGTCACTATTCGAATCAAACTCCTCCATTGTAGCCTGAGAGATTTTTGTTTGAATCCCTAAGTGACAACTGCGTGGGACGAAACATCTCTTTAAAGACAATGCTTTTGCGTGCCTTGGAGTTGTTCACATTCTGTCAAATCCTAAACAATCAATTTTTTCCAACAAGTTCTTCCTGATCACCCTAAGCAAGAACATTTGAAGACCGTTGATGAAGTTGCTTATGACTATCCACATGCAAAGCAGCAGGTTTAGTTGAAATTACCTTGCTCATTTCTTATCATCTTCAATATTGTCCCCATTGTATTGCATCTAATTCCCATCAGTCCTTGTTGCATGAATGTAAAGTTGTTTCTTCTAAATGTCTTGATTTTTTGGTCCTTTATTTTAACGGGAGGGGAATGTTTAGGATTGTGGCGTTAGAAGAGGTTTGTCACAATGACATGAAAAACAATCTTGCAACCTCATCAATAGAGCTGATGAAGATGCTTTTCAAATTGGAGACAACGAAGTTGACACAAATATTCAGGATGATTTTGAACTCAGTAAATATTCAGGATGATTTTGAACTCAGTATAAAGGGAAGAGTTTCGGCATTGCGATTGCTATTGCTATTTGTTAGAGAATTAAGTCTTCAAGGATGGAATTTGAGATTAATGTTTTAAATGCTTCTTTGAAAACTTAGCAAAAGTTAACATTGTGAAAAATCAAGTATTGATTGGTGTGAAATTGTTTTCAAAAGCCACTCCTTCATGACGTCATGTCCTTTCTCAATGACACCTCCACCATCTTCTTCCTCCTCATGAAGTGTCTGAGTTGGGGCATGATGTTGGGGAGTTTGTGATGATGTGAACAAAAGTATCAAACCAATAGTATTGAGAAAACTAGAGACAAAACACGTAGAGTCGAGGTGAGACTCTTTCATGGTGCTGTTATCATCAATCTGAGGGCATGGCGTACTCAACACGTACACAACCTTCAATGCAGTCAAAAGGAAATGCATTTTCTTTTGCCACCTTCGGAAATCCTCACCATTGAATTGTTCCAACTTGCTGAAATTTGACGTCATCTCCTTGATACTCGACATTGTTCAAACAACAATAGTTTTCGCAGATTGTTGGGGAGTTTGTGATGATGTGAACAAAAGTATCAAACCAATAGTATTGAGAAAACTAGAGACAAAACACGTAGAGTCGAGGTGAGACTCTTTCCTGCGAAAACTATTCGTCCCCTAAGATTGCCTCCGGGTAAATCACGAATGTATTCACGGGATAAAACTACGTCCTTTCTATCTTGGCAATTAGATAGAAAGATAGCTACAAAAGTTTTGAAGTTTTGTATGAAGAACTTTGAGGTTTTTTAAGAACATTCAAAGAAAAACTGAATATATCTTTTTAGTGTTGAATATCTTCTCTCAAAATGAGTCCCAAGTGTTTTGTATTTATATGCAGTGTTATACTAAGATAACCCACCATACACAACCCTTCAGAGTCAGTTAAAGGTGTAAAACTCGAAAGGATACCAACCAAAACCGCCAAAACTGCTCCAAAAACTGCTTACTGGACGCCCGTTTGTAATCTGGACGCCCGTCTAAAGCAGACTGGACGGGCGTCCAGTTTCTTCAAACGCTCGTCCGTCCAAACGAGTTTAGAACCTGTATCTAAATCTACACACTGGACGCCCGTCCAGAGAATCCGAACGTCCGTCCAATAAAAGAGATTTAGAACCTGTATCTAAAGCATGACCTAATCTTGCATGCCACAAGTATGAATCATCAACATTTACATGCATAACATTCATAGCAACATTTTCATACAAACCATTACTAACAATATTAAGCATAAACATACCATTGTTAAGATAACCAAATCCTACAAATACACGAATGTATTCACGGGATAAAACTACGTCCTTTCTATCTTGGCAATTAGATAGAAAGATAGCTACAAAAGTTTTGAAGTTTTGTATGAAGAACTTTGAGGTTTTTTAAGAACATTCAAAGAAAAACTGAATATATCTTTTTAGTGTTGAATATCTTCTCTCAAAATGAGTCCCAAGTGTTTTGTATTTATATGCAAAGTGTTATACTAAGATAACCCACCATACACAACCCTTCAGAGTCAGTTAAAGGTGTAAAACTCGAAAGGATACCAACCAAAACCGCCAAAACTGCTCCAAAATCGCTTCTCGGGCGCCCGTTTATAATCTGGGCGCCCGTCTAAAGTAGATCGGACGGGCGTCCGCTTTCTCAAACGCTTCGTCCGTCCAAACGAAGTTTAGAACACAGATCTAAATCTACACACTGGACGCCCGTCCAGAGAATCCGAACGTCCGTCCAATAAAAGAGATTTAGAACCTGTATCTAAATCTGAACCTCAGACGCCCGTCCAGTGAAGATGGACGCCCGTCTGGCGACAATAAGGTGAACGCCCGTCCACATAATATGGACGCCCGCCAAACAAAGAAGAAAAACCGATTTTGTTCAACACTTGATCTAACACTTCCGTAAGCTTGCAAATGTCAATTATAAGCATGCACCCCGCATCTCCTAACTTATATCGATTGTTTCAAGCTTACAAACCTCAAAACTAAGTCCAATTACACTAAATGACATTGGTGATATAATCACCAACAATCCTCCCCCATTTAGTGTAACCCTTGATTTAGTTAAAACATATCAACATACAACAATTCATCTTTCAATGATAATATCACGCAGATTGAATTACCATCTAGTATATTACACATTCCAAAATATTCGAGTATTGGGGTGTGACTAAGCATTGAACCCCTTTACACATTTTGAATACTTCAAAGATAATACACAAATGAATTAAAAGACAACTCCTATAGCTTGCTTGACACTCTTTATCCAGGCCTCGTGTCCATATCAATTCATGAGCATGTAGAAAGCCAACCCTAACTTTCTTGAAGCGGCCAAACTTCATACTCATATAGGTTAGTCTTATCAATCGTGTACCTGCAACAACACTTTTCCATAAGACTTATTAAGATATATTATCAACCTCACATGCAGGTTTAGCACATACCTTCGGGACAAAACACATGTGCCAAATCTAAGTCACTAGGCCTTCCACATTGAATTCAGCCCCTAATGTCGTATTAGGAGGGAACTGGGTATCCTAATGCAAAGATTCAATGGGTTGTAGACCCATCCCGACAACTGACTTGATGAACAAGTCCTTAGCCAATGCTTTGGTCAAATGATCGGCTAAGGACAAGTCCTCTTCCAACAACAAAGGACTTAGACTCGTTTCCCATATGCACAATGGATCCGTCTTCAACCTTTTCATATGTTGAGAACCATGATCTATCCTTGCATACATGTCTTGTCGCTCCCGAGTCTATCCACCAACTAACATCATCATCCTGCAAATAACATGCTTCTGAAATCAGTGGTACATAATTCATATCAGAATTAAAGCCACAATCATTAACAAGTGTACCTTGATGTTTTGGTGGATCCGAGTCTTTCGACCCCTGTCCCGAACCTTTACGGTTCCTTTACCATTGTTATGCTTTCTAGCATGACAATCCGCCTAAAATGGCCTTCCTTACATGAATACCAACAAGCCCCTTTTAGGCTTTTTGTTGAACTTTGCTTTGTTCTTGTTGTTGTTGGAATCAAACTTTCTCTTGTTATTATTTTTCTTAGAAGTTTCCCCAACTTCAACCATGTTGATTGAAGTTGAGCCACCTGCAATGTTCTTACCGCAACCTACAACATTTTTACCACTTTCTTGCAAACGCAAACTTTCCTCTATCCTAAGATGAGAACCAAGTTCAATCAACGAAAGTTCTTCCGTCTTATGTTTCAAGGAATTTTTAAAATCCCTCCAAGAGGGAGGCAACTTTTCAATGATGCTTGAAACACAAATGGACTCATCCATAGCCATTTTATGCCTAGAGAACTGACCAAACAAACGCAATAATTCATGATATTGATCCATAACCGGACGATTATCGACCATAACATACTTCATAAAATTACCAACAAGAAATTTCTTACTTGATGCATCTTCACTCAAGTATTAGGAGGGAATTGGGTATCCTAATGCAAAGATTCAATGGGTTGTAGACCCATCCCGACAACTGACTTGATGAACAAGTCCTTAGCCAATGCTTTGGTCAAATGATCGGCTAAATTCTTTTGAGATCTCACAAAAGCAACAGATATCACCCGTGAGTGATCAACTCACGAATCGAGCTATGCCTAACTCCAATATGTCGCGACTTTCCGTTATACACTTGACTATAGCATTTAGCCAATGTATTTTCACTATCACAATTGATAGAAATTGGTGATATCTGCTTTTGGCCACAATGGAATCTCAGTAAATCGATGTTTAAGCCATTCCGCCTTAAATCGGCGAAGCCAAGGCAATAAACTCCGATTCCATTGTCGAGTTTGCATTACATGTTTGCTTCTTGGAAGCCCAAGAAATGGCACCACCTCCAAGTAGAAACACCCAACCACTCGTAGAAGAATGATTTTCATTTGATATCCAACTAGCATCCGAGTAGCCTTCTATAACCGAAGGATGTCCAACATAAGTTAAACCAAAATTTTTGGTAAACTTAAGATACCTTAACACACGTGTCACCGCATGCCAATGAACACTACTTGGATTACTAGTATATCTACTAAGTTTTTCAACCGCATATGCAATGTCCGGACGTGTGCTAGTCATTGCATACATCAAACAGCCTATAACTCGAGCATATTCAAGTTGAGACTCCGGATTACCCGAATTTAACTCAAATTTCTCATGAGGATCCATATGGGAGTTCTTGCCGGAACATAATTTTCACAATTGAATTTTTTCAACACTTTCTCGATATAGTGAGATTGTGTCAAAGTAATCCCTTTGTCATTCCTTATGATTTTTATTCCAAGGATAACATCCGCCTCCCCCATATCTTTCATAGAAAAACTTGATGACAAAAATGATTTACAACGGTCAACTTGATCTTGGTTTGTACCAAAGATCAACATGTCATCAACATATAGGCAAATGATTACACCATTTCCGGTTTCATCAAATTTGCTATACAAACACTTGTCCATTTGGTTAAGCTTAAAACCATTAGACAATACAACCTCATCAAACTTATTATGCCATTGTTTGGGAGCTTGTTTTAGTCCATACAAGGATTTAACAAGCTTACATACTTTATGCTCATTTCGGGTATCACAAAACCCTCCGGTTGTTTCATATAAATTTCTCATCCAAATCCCCATTCAAGAAGGCTGTTTTAACACCCATTTGATGGATAACAAGATTGTTAATGGCTGCCAAGGCAATCAACAATCTAATAGTGGAGATTCTAGCAACCGGGGCATAAGTATCGAAATAATCAATGTCTTCTTTTTGTCTAAAGCCTTGTATCACCAACCGGTCTTTATACCTTTCAACGGATCCATCAATTTTCATTTTTCTTTTGAAGATCCACTTGCAACCCAATGGTTTACAACCACGTGGAAGATCCGTTAATATCCACGTATCATTGCCTAAAATGGAATCCATCTCATCATTAATGGCTTCCTTCCAAAAGGCAACATCCCGAGACTCCATAGCCTCTTTATAAGTTCTAGGATCATCATCAATATGATAACAATATGCAGATTGAAATCCTACATTATCTATTGTACCCTCCACCAAATATGTTTGGAAATCGGGACCAAAAGATTTTTCTTTCCTTGCCTTTTGCTTCTTCAAGCATTAAAGGCTCATCTTGTGACTCTACACCACCACAACTTTCTTTAAATCCAATGTTCATAGGAACAACATCTCTAGGCCTTGATATAGAAGAAAACCGACTTTCGCCAAAGAGAGCATCCCTTGATTCAATTCTGAGAATGAACCATAATCAATCATTTGGTTCTATACATAGAACCTATATGCCTTTGAATGCAAAGCATATCCAATAAATATGCAATCAATGCCTCTTTCCCCAAGGTTTTAATCTTGGGATTGGGTAGTCTTACGATCGCTTCTACATCCCCAAACACGCAAATAATGCAAGTTTGGCTTCTTTTATACCAAAGCTCATATGGGGTAATAGGACTCTTTTTATTAGGAATCCTATTCAATAGATAACAAGTCATTAACATAGCTTCTCCCCAAAACCCTCACTCAATCCCGAGTAAGAAAGCATAGCATTCACCATCTCTTTTAGAGTTCGATTCTTTCTTTCACTATGCCATTTTGTTGTGGTGTATAAGGTGTAGTTCGTTCATGTATAATCCCACAAGATTCGAAAAATGGTGGATCATAGTATTCTCCACCTCTATCCGTCACGAAGTTTCTTTATTTTAGTTTCAAGTTGCAATTCTACTTCGTTTTAAATACTTTAAACTTTTCCATTGCCTCGCCTTTGGTAAAAGTAAGTAAACATAACAAATACGAGTGCAATCATCAATGAATGTAACAACATACTTTTTGTTTCCAAAGATGGTGTAGAACTAAATTCACAAAGATCACTATGAATAAGTTCCAAAATAGTAGACGACCTTTCAACACCTTTGAAAGGTTGTCTTACAATTTTAGTTAAGTTACAAGTATCACACTTATTCATAGTCATACTATAAACAGGAATTAAGTCATTTTTAGACATTTGTAACATTCTTCTAAAATGCACATGACCTAATCTTGCATGCCACAAGTATGAATCATCAACATTTACATGCATAACATTCATAGCAACATTTTCATACAAACCATTACTAACAATATTAAGCATAAACATACCATTGTTAAGATAACCAAATCCTACAAATACACCATGTTTAGTTAATACATAACGAGAGGACTCATATACTTGTTTATAGCCCTCTTTACATAAAATACTACCGAAACCAAGTTTTTCCGGATTAAAGGAACATGTAAAACATTGTTTAAGGTTACAAATTTTCCGAACTAAATTGCAAATTAACAATTCCTCTTCCAACAACAAAGGACTTAGACTCGCTTCCCATATGCACAATGGATCCGTCTTCAACCTTTTCATATGTTGAGAACCATGATCTATCCTTGCATACATGTCTTGTCGCTCCCGAGTCTATCCACCAACTAACATCATCATCCTGCAAATAACATGCTTCAAATCGCGGGTACATAATTCATATCGTAATTAAAGCCACAATCATTAACAAGTGTACCTTGATGTTTTGGTGGATCCGAGTCTTTCGACTTCGTCCCGAACCTTTACCGGTTCCTTTACCATTGTTATGCTTTCTAGCATGACAATCCGCCTAAAATGGCCTTCCTTACATGCAACCAACAAGCCCCTTTTAGGCTTTTTGTTGAACTTTGCTTTGTTCTTGTTGTTGTTGGAATCAAACTTTCTCTTGTTATTATTTTTCTTAGAAGTTTCCCCAAATTCAACCATGTTGATTGAAGTTGAGCCACCCCGCAATGTTCTTACCGCAACCTACAACATTTTTACCACTTTCTTGCAAACGCAAACTTTCCTCTATCCTAAGATGAGAACCAAGTTCAATCAACGAAAGTTCTTCCGTCTTATGTTTCAAGGAATTTTTAAAATCCCTCCAAGAGGGAGGCAACTTTTCAATGATGCTTGAAACACAAATGGACTCATCCATAGCCATTTTATGCATAGAGAACTGACCAAACAAACGCAATAATTCATGATATTGATCCATAACCGGACGATTATCGACCATAACATACTTCATAAAATTACCAACAAGAAATTTCTTACTTGATGCATCTTCACTCACATACTTAGCCTCCAAAGTATCCCACAACTCTTTAGATGTTTCAATTTCAAGATAGGTGTCAATTATAAGCATGCACCCCGCATCTCCTAACTTATATCGATTGTTTCAAGCTTACCAAACCTCAAAACTAAGTCCAATTACACTAAATGACATTGGTGATATAATCACCAACAATCCTCCCCCATTTAGTGTAACCCTTGATTTAGTTAAAACATATCAACATACAACAATTCATCTTTCAATGATAATATCACGCAGATTGAATTACCATCTAGTATATTACACATTCCAAAATATTCGAGTATTGGGGGTGTGACTAAGCATTGAACCCTTTTACACATTTTGAATACTTCAAAGATAATACACAAATGAATTAAAAGACAACTCCTATAGCTTGCTTGACACTCTTTATCCAGGCCTCGTGTCCATATCAATTCATGAGCATGTAGAAAGCCAACCCTAACTTAGTGTTGAATATCTTCTCTCAAAATGAGTCCCAAGTGTTTTGTATTTATATGCAGTGTTATACTAAGATAACCCACCATACACAACCCTTCGTAGTCGATTAAAGGTAAAAACTCGAAAGGATACCAACCAAAACCGCCAAAATCGCTCAAAAATCGCTATCGGGCGCCCGTTTGTAATCTGGACGCCCGTCTAAAGAAGACTGGACGGGCGTCCAGTTTCTTCAAACGCTCGTCTATCCAAACGAGTTTAGAACTCAGATCTAAATCCACACACCTCGGGCGCCCGCCCGAGAGAATCCGAACGTCCGTCCAATAAAAGAGATTTAGAACCTGTATCTAAATCTGAACCTCAGACGCCCGTCCAGTGAAGATGGACGCCCGTCTGAAAAGCAGCCAAGGTGAACGCCCGTCCACATAATATGGACGCCCGTCCAAACAGCAGCAAAAACCGATTTTGTTCAACACTTGATCTAACACTTCCGTAAGCTTGCAAATGTCAATTATAAGCATGCACCCCGCATCTCCTAACTTATATCGATTGTTTCAAGCTTACCAAACCTCAAAACTAAGTCCAATTACACTAAATGACATTGGTGATATAATCACCAACAATCCTCCCCCATTTAGTGTAACCCTTGATTTAGTTAAAACATATCAACATACAACAATTCATCTTTCAATGATAATATCACGCAGATTGAATTACCATCTAGTATATTACACATTCCAAAATATTCGAGTATTGGGGTGTGACTAAGCATTGAACCCCTTTACACATTTTGAATACTTCAAAGATAATACACAAATGAATTAAAAGACAACTCCTATAGCATGCTTGACACTCTTTATCCAGGCCTCGTGTCCATTTCAATTCATGAGCATGTAGAAAGCCAACCCTAACTTTCTTGAAGCGGCCAAACTTCATACTCATATAGGTTAGTCTTATCAATCGTGTACCTGCAACAACACTTTTCCATAAGACTTATTAAGATATATTATCAACCTCACATGCAGGTTTAGCACATACCTTCGGGACAAAACACATGTGCCAAATCTAAGTCACTAGGCCTTCCACATTGAATTCAGCCCCAATGTCGTATTAGAGAGGGGTTGGGTATCCTAATGCAAAGATTCAATGGGTTGTAGACCCATCCCGACAACTGACTTGATGAACAAGTCCTTAGCCAATGCTTTGGTCAAATGATCGGCTAAATTCTTTTGAGATCTCACAAAAGCAACAGATATCACCCCGTGAGTGATCAACTCACGAATCGAGCTATGCCTAACTCCAATATGTCGCGACTTTCCGTTATACACTTGACTATAGCATTTAGCCAATGTATTTTCACTATCACAATTGATAGAAATTGGTGATATCGGTTTTGGCCATAATGGAATCTCGTAATCGGATGTTTAAGCCATTCCGCCTAAATCGGCGAAGCCAAGGCAATAAACTCCGATTCCATTGTCGAGTTTGCATTACATGTTTGCTTCTTGGAAGCCCAAGAAATGGCACCACCTCCAAGTAGAAACACCCAACCACTCGTAGAAGAATGATTTTCATTTGATATCCAACTAGCATCCGAGTAGCCTTCTATAACCGAAGGATGTCCAACATAAGTTAAACCAAAATTTTTGGTAAACTTAAGATACCTTAACACACGTGTCACCGCATGCCAATGAACACTACTTGGATTACTAGTATATCTACTAAGTTTTCCAACCGCATATGCAATGTCCGGACGTGTGCTAGTCATTGCATACATCAAACGACCTATAACTCGAGCATATTCAAGTTGAGACTCGGATTACCCGAATTTAACTCAAATTTCTCATGAGGATCCATGGGAGTTCTTGCCGAAAGCAATTTTCACAATTGAATTTTTCAACACTTTCGATATAGTGAGATTGTGTCAAAGTAATCCCTTTGTCATTCCTTATGATTTTTATTCCAAGGATAACATCCGCCTCCTATATCTTTCATAGAAAAACTTGATGACAAAATGATTTACAACGGTCAACTTGATCTTGGTTTGTACCAAAGATCAACATGTCATCAACATATAGGCAAATGATTACACCATTTCCGGTTTCATCAAATTTGCTATACAAACACTTGTCCATTTGGTTAAGCTTAAAACCATTAGACAATACAACCTCATCAAACTTATTATGCCATTTTTGGGAGCTTGTTTTAGTCCATACAAGGATTTAACAAGCTTACATACTTTATGCTCATTTCGGGTATCACAAAACCCTCCGGTTGTTTCATATAAATTTCCTCATCCAAATCCCCATTCAAGAAGGCTGTTTTAACATCCATTTGATGGATAACAAGATTGTTAATGGCTGCCAAGGCAATCAACAATCTAATAGTGGAGATTCTAGCAACCGGGGCATAAGTATCGAAATAATCAATGCCTTCTTTTGTCTAAAGCCTTGTATCACCAACCGGTCTTTATACCTTTCAACGGATCCATCAATTTTCATTTTTCTTTTGAAGATCCACTTGCAACCCAATGGTTTACAACCACGTGGAAGATCCGTTAATATCCACGTATCATTGCCTAAAATGGAATCCATCTCATCATTAATGGCTTCCTTCCAAAAGACAACATCCCGAGACTCCATAGCCTCTTTATAAGTTCTAGGATCATCATCAATATGATAACAATATGCATATTGAAATCCTACATTATCTCTTGTACCCTCCACCAAATATGTTTGGAAATCGGGACCAAAAGATTTTTCTTTCCTTGCCTTTTTGCTTCTTCAAGCATTAAAGGCTCATCTTGTGACTCTACACCACCACAACTTTCTTTAAATCCAATGTTCATAGGAACAACATCTCTAGGCCTTGATATAGAAGAAAACCGACTTTCGTCAAAGAGAGCATCCTTGATTCAATTACGGAATGAACATAGAATCGAATCATTTGGTTCTATAACATAGAACCTATATGCCTTTGAATGCAAAGCATATCCAATGAATATGCAATCAATGCCTCTTTCCCCCAAGGTTTTAATCTTGGGATTGGGTAGTCTTACGATCGCTTTACATCCCCAAACATGCAAATAATGCAAGTTTGGCTTCTTTTATACCAAAGCTCATATGGGGTAATAGGACTCTTTTATTAGGAATCCTATTCAATAGATAACAAGCTGTTAACATAGCTTCTCCCCAAAAACCCTCACTCAATCCCGAGTAAGAAAGCATAGCATTCACCATCTCTTTTAGAGTTCGATTCTTTCTTTCAGCTATGCCATTTTGTTGTGGTGTATAAGGTGTAGTTCGTTCATGTATAATCCCACAAGATTCGAAAAATGGTGGATCATAGTATTCTCCACCTCTATCCGTACGAAGTTTCTTTATTTTAGTTTCAAGTTGCAATTCTACTTCGTTTTTAAATACTTTAAACTTTTCCATTGCCTCGTCTTTGGTAAAAAGTAAGTAAACATAACAAATACGAGTGCAATCATCAATGAATGTAACAACTTACTTTTTGTTTCCAAAATATGGTGTAGAACTAAATTCACAAAGATCACTATGAATAAGTTCCAAAATAGTAGACGACCTTTCAACACCTTTGAAAGGTTGTCTTACAATTTTAGTTAAGTTACAAGTATCACACTTATTCATAGTCGCATTTATAAACAGGAATTAAGTCATTTTTAGACATTTGTAACATTCTTCTAAAATGCACATGACCTAATCTTGCATGCCACAAGTATGAATCATCAACATTTACATGCATAACATTCATAGCAACATTTTCATACAAACCATTACTAACAATATTAAGCATAAACATACCATTGTTAAGATAACCAAATCCTACAAATACATCATGTTTAGTTAATACATAACGAGAGGACTCATATACTTGTTTATAGCCCTCTTTACATAAAATACTACCGGAAACCAAGTTTTTCCGGATTAAAGGAACATGTAAAACATTGTTTAAGGTTACAAATTTTCCAGAACTAAATTGCAAATTAACAATTCCTCTTCCAACAACAAAGGACTTAGACTCGTTTCCCATATGCACAATGGATCCGTCTTCAACCTTTTCATATGTTGAGAACCATGATCTATCCTTGCATACATGTCTTGTCGCTCCCCGAGTCTATCCACCAACTAACATCATCATCCCGCAAAATAACATGCTTCAAATCGGTGGTACATAATTCATATCGAAATTAAAGCCACAATCATTAACAAGTGTACCTTGATGTTTTGGTGGATCCGAGTCTTTCGACCCCTGTCCCGAACCTTTACCGGTTCCTTTACCATTGTTATGCTTTCTAGCATGACAATCCGCCCTAAAATGGCCTTCCTTACCGCAATACCAACAAGCCCCTTTAGGCTTTTTGTTGAACTTTGCTTTGTTCTTGTTGTTGTTGGAATCAAACTTTCTCTTGTTATTATTTTTCTTAGAAGTTTCCCCAACTTCAACCATGTTGATTGAAGTTGAGCCACCTGCAATGTTCTTACCGCAACCTACAACATTTTTACCACTTTCTTGCAAACGCAAACTTTCCTCTATCCTAAGATGAGAACCAAGTTCAATCAACGAAAGTTCTTCCGTCTTATGTTTCAAGGAATTTTTAAAATCCCTCCAAGAGGGAGGCAACTTTTCAATGATGCTTGAAACACAAATGGACTCATCCATAGCCATTTTATGCATAGAGAACTGACCAAACAAACGCAATAATTCATGATATTGATCCATAACCGGACGATTATCGACCATAACATACTTCATAAAATTACCAACAAGAAATTTCTTACTTGATGCATCTTCACTCAAGTATTAGGAGGGAATTGGGTATCCTAATGCAAAGATTCAATGGGTTGTAGACCCATCCCGACAACTGACTTGATGAACAAGTCCTTAGCCAATGCTTTGGTCAAATGATCGGCTAAATTCTTTTGAGATCTCACAAAAGCAACAGATATCACCCCGTGAGTGATCAACTCACGAATCGAGCTATGCCTAACTCCAATATGTCGCGACTTTCCGTTATACACTTGACTATAGCATTTAGCCAATGTATTTTCACTATCACAATTGATAGAAATTGGTGATATCGGTTTTGGCCACAATGGAATCTCGTAAATCAGATGTTTAAGCCATTCCGCCTCTAAACTGGCCGAAGCCAAGGCAATAAACTCCGATTCCATTGTCGAGTTTGCATTACATGTTTGCTTCTTGGAAGCCCAAGAAATGGCACCACCTCCAAGTAGAAACACCCAACCACTCGTAGAAGAATGATTTTCATTTGATATCCAACTAGCATCCGAGTAGCCTTCTATAACCGAAGGATGTCCAACATAAGTTAAACCAAAATTTTTGGTAAACTTAAGATACCTTAACACACGTGTCACCGCATGCCAATGAACACTACTTGGATTACTAGTATATCTACTAAGTTTTCCAACCGCATATGCAATGTCCGGACGTGTGCTAGTCATTGCATACATCAAACAGCCTATAACTCGAGCATATTCAAGTTGAGACTCCGGATTACCCGAATTTAACTCAAATTTCTCATGAGGATCCATGGGAGTTCTTGCCGGAACAGAATTTTCACAATTGAATTTTTTCAACACTTTCTCGATATAGTGAGATTGTGTCAAAGTAATCCCTTTGTCATTCCTTATGATTTTTATTCCAAGGATAACATCCGCCTCCCCCATATCTTTCATAGAAAAACTTGATGACAAAAATGATTTACAACGGTCAACTTGATCTTGGTTTGTACCAAAGATCAACATGTCATCAACATATAGGCAAATGATTACACCATTTCCGGTTTCATCAAATTTGCTATACAAACACTTGTCCATTTGGTTAAGCTTAAAACCATTAGACAATACAACCTCATCAAACTTATTATGCCATTGTTTGGGAGCTTGTTTTAGTCCATACAAGGATTTAACAAGCTTACATACTTTATGCTCATTTCGGTATCACAAAACCCTCCGGTTGTTTCATATAAATTTCTCATCCAAATCCCCATTCAAGAAGGCTGTTTTAACATCCATTTGATGGATAACAAGATTGTTAATGGCTGCCAAGGCAATCAACAATCTAATAGTGGAGATTCTAGCAACCGGGGCATAAGTATCGAAATAATCAATGCCTTCTTTTGTCTAAAGCCTTGTATCACCAACCGGCTTTATACCTTCAAACGGATCCATCAATTTTCATTTTTCTTTTGAAGATCCACTTGCAACCCAATGGTTTACAACCACGTGGAAGATCCGTTAATATCCACGTATCATTGCCTAAAATGGAATCCATCTCATCATTAATGGCTTCCTTCCAAAAGGCAACATCCCGAGACTCCATAGCCTCTTTATAAGTTCTAGGATCATCATCAATGTGATAACAATATGCATATTGAAATCCTACATTATCTCTTGTACCCTCCACCAAATATGTTTGGAAATCGGGACCAAAAGATTTTTCTTTCCTTGCCCTTTTGTTTCTTCGAAGCATTAAAGGCTCATCTTGTGACTCTACACCACCACAACTTTATTTAAATCCATTGTTCATAGGAACAACATCTCTAGGCCTTGATATAGAAGAAAACCGACTTTCACAAAGAGAGCATCCCTTGATTCAATTACGGAATGAACCGCAATCGAATCATTTGGTTCTATAACATAGAACCTATATGCCTTTGAATGCAAAGCATATCCAATAAATATGCAATCAATGCCTCTTTCCCCAAGGTTTTAATCTTGGGATTGGGTAGTCTTACGATCGCTTCTACATCCCCAAACACGCAAATAATGCAAGTTTGGCTTCTTTTTATACCAAAGCTCATATGGGGTAATAGGACTCTTTTATTAGAATTCTATTCAATAGATAACAAGTCATTAACATAGCTTCTCCCAAAACCCTCACTCAATCCTTCGAGTAAGAAAGCATAGCATTCACCATCTCTTTTAGAGTTCGATTCTTTCTTTCGGCTATGCCATTTTGTTGTGGTGTATAAGGTGTAGTTCGTTCATGTATAATCCCACAAGATTCGAAAAATGGTGGATCATAGTATTCTCCACCTCTATCCGTCACGAAGTTTCTTTATTTTAGTTTCAAGTTGCAATTCTACTTCGTTTTAAATACTTTAAACTTTTCCATTGCCTCGTCTTTGGTAAAAAGTAAGTAAACATAACAAATACGAGTGCAATCATCAATGAATGTAACAACATACTTTTTGTTTCCAAAATATGGTGTAGAACTAAATTCACAAAGATCACTATGAATAAGTTCCAAAATAGTAGACGACCTTTCAACACCTTTGAAAGGTTGTCTTACAATTTTAGTTAAGTTACAAGTATCACACTTATTCATAGTCGTACTATAAAACAGGAATTAAGTCATTTTTAGACATTTGTAACATTCTTCTAAAATGCACATGACCTAATCTTGCATGCCACAAGTATGAATCATCAACATTTACATGCATAACATTCATAGCAACATTTTCATACAAACCATTACTAACAATATTAAGCATAAACATACCATTGTTAAGATAACCAAATCCTACAAATACACCATGTTTAGTTAATACATAACGAGAGGACTCATATACTTGTTTATAGCCCTTTTACATAAAATACTACCGAAACCAAGTTTTTCCGGATTAAAGGAACATGTAAAACATTGTTTAAGGTTACAAATTTTCCGAACTAAATTGCAAATTAACAATTCCTCTTCCAACAACAAAGGACTTAGACTCGCTTCCCATATGCACAATGTATCCGTCTTCAACCTTTTCATATGTTGAGAACCATGATCTATCCTTGCATACATGTCTTGTCGCTCCCGAGTCTATCCACCAACTAACATCATCATCCTGCAAATAACATGCTTCTGAAATCAGTGGTACATAATTCATATCAGAATTAAAGCCACAATCATTAACAAGTGTACCTTGATGTTTTGGTGGATCCGAGTCTTTCGACCCCATCCCGAACCTTTACCGTTCCTTTACCATTGTTATGCTTTCTAGCATGACAATCACCTCTAAATGGCCTTCCTTACATAATACCAACAAGCCCCTTTAGGCTTTTTGTTGAACTTTGCTTTGTTCTTGTTGTTGTTGGAATCAAACTTTCTCTTGTTATTATTTTTCTTAGAAGTTTCCCCAACTTCAACCATGTTGATTGAAGTTGAGCCACCTGCAATGTTCTTACCGCAACCTACAACATTTTTACCACTTTCTTGCAAACGCAAACTTTCCTCTATCCTAAGATGAGAACCAAGTTCAATCAACGAAAGTTCTTCCGTCTTATGTTTCAAGGAATTTTAAAATCCCTCCAAGAGGAGGCAACTTTTCAATGATGCTTGAAACACAAATGGACTCATCCATAGCCATTTTATGCATAGAGAACTCGACCAAACAAACGCAATAATTCATGATATTGATCCATAACCGACGATTATCGACCATAACATACTTCATAAAATTACCAACAAGAAATTTCTTACTTGATGCATCTTCACTCACATACTTAGCCTCCAAAGTATCCCACAACTCTTTAGATGTTTCAATTTCAAGATAGGTATCAAACAGATTATTAGACATACCGTTCAGGATGTGACCACGGCATATATAGTCATCGTTTTCCCACTTACTTTTTCTCATCGACTCTACGTGTTTTGTCTCTAGTTTTCTCAATACTATTGGTTTGATACTTTTGTTCACATCATCACAAACTCCCCAACACATGATACGTGCGCCTGAGCCTGTTAATGATGAACAGATAGAGGACAACCTTTCAGGAAAGACATCAGAGGAAGAAAGTAAAAGAAAGAAGTAGGACCATGACACCTATCCTATATCTCAATCTCATACCCGAACTGAGAATGAAATGACAGAAGTTCATTAAGATGTTAATCACAATATTGACTCATATGCTTCTAACCAGTCCCAGAGTCCAGAAAAACCTAAGCCTCCTCAAGAGGATCCTCGACTTGACTTACCAATTGCTATCAGAAAACCTCCCAGAGAGTGGCACCAAACGACCTTTGTAAACGTTGTCCAACAATCTCAGTTACTCCAAAATCTCCACAAGAATAAAGCATTCCTTTCTTCCTTATCTAAAGAAATCATTCCTAATAATATCCGAGAAGCTCTTAGTTATCCTAATCGGAAGAAAGCGGTTTTGGAGGAAATGAGGGCTTCAAAAAGGAATGGAACGTGGGAGGTGTCGGATTTGACCTTACAGAGGAAACTTGTGGGGTGTAAATGGGTGTTTACTATGAAACATAATGCTGATGGTACCTTACAAAGATATAAAGCGAGATTGGTTGATAAGGGTTTTCTCAGGCTTTTGGTGTAGATTATGTGGAGAGTTTTTCCTCAGTGCCAAAGATGAATACGGTTTGAGTGATTTTGACACTAGATGTGAACATAGACTGGCATCTGAATCAGCCTGATGTCATGAACAGTTTTCTTCATAAAGATTTGAAAGAGGAAGTTTTATGTTGGCTCCTCCAGAATTGAAGATAGGTTTGATGGAAAAGTGTTTAGATTGAAAAAAATCTTTGTATGGATCAAGCAAAGCCCGAGAGCTTGGTTTGATTGTTACGAGATTTGTGAAGACCTTAGGGTTTGTTCAAGGGTAGTCAGATCATACTCATATGTGATGACTTGATAGGAGTTGATGAAGTTAAGAGAAGGCTGGCTAAGGAATTTGAGATGAAAGACTTGGGTCCTCTCAAATATTTCTAGGAATGGAAGTGGCAAGATCCAAGGATGGGTTGTTGTGTCACAGAGAATATATTTCGGATCTTTTGGCTGAAACTGGTATGAGTAGAGCTAAGCCAGACAGAACTCCAATAGAGCGAAATTCCAAGCTTGGAAAGATCGCAGATGATATTCCAATAAGTAAAGAGAGATAACCACAGATTAGTGGGTAACTTAATTTATTTGTCTCGTACTCGGCCAAATATAGCTTTCCATATGGGTGCGGTTTGCCAGTTTATGCATTCTCCTCCTACTCAGAGACATATGGATGCAGTGTCAGAATCCTGGGATTTCTCAAGGCAACTCCGGGCAATGGGTTGTACTTTAGAAAGATAGATAAGAGAGGAGCTAAAATTTTCATTGATGCTAATTGGGAGAACGAAAGTTAGTTTGTGGACATTGTGCATCGTATGAGGAAACCTTGTTACATGTAGTGCTGAGGAAGAGTTTAGATCATTGGCCTTATGTGTGTATGAAGGTCTGTGGCTGAAGCAAAGTTTTGGAAGATTTGAGGATGCCACTTCAGTTATTGTTAAGTTGTTTTGTGATAACAAAGCTGCTGTAGATATCGCTAATGATCCGGTCCATCATGACAGGACCAAGCATGTGGAGATAAATAGGCATTTTTTCTAGGAAAAGCTAGAAAACGGACTGATTAGCATACCGTTTCTACCTACGGCTAAGCAGGTGGCGGATGGGTTTACCAAGGCGCTTGGTAGAGTGGACTTCGAAAGTTTTGCAAGCAAGTTGGGCATGATGAATATCTATGCACCAACTTGACGAGAAGTGCGAAGAAATAGTATGAAGTCCTCCTTTATTATTATTATTATTATTATTATTATTATTATTATTGTTGTTGTTGTTGTTGTTGTTGTTGTTGTTGTTTAGTAAGGGCAATGTTGGTATTTTCGTGTAATATGATATTAGTTCGGATGTACGTTGTATACGTCGCTTGCGTCTTTTTTGGTCCATCAAGTTTGTGTAACTATATATGTAAGGACATTCTAAGTATTATCAATAAAATTTGAAGTTTTTTTCTCTCTAAAATTCTACAAGTAGGAAATGACAATGAAAAGGCTGAGTGGGTCAAAAGAAAGTTAGCAACAGGACTCTAAATCAAGGACTTTAGTCCCATGAGGTACTTTCTTGGTATGGAGGTGGCAATGTCTCAAGATGGGATAGTACTTTCACAAAGTACACTCTTGACCTTCTTGATGAAATAGGCATGACGAGATACAGGTCTGCTGGAACTCCAAAGGAGTATAACTTTAAACTAGGAGAAACAGGGGAAGACGCTCTGGTTGATAAGGAAAGGTATCAGAAATTCGTGAGAAACTAATATATTTATCACACACCATATCATACGTTTCCTTTGTTGTGAGCGTTGTCACGGGGGTATATGTATTCACTAGTAGAAGCATGTTGAAGCAAATCTAGAGGAACACCACGCTTACAGTGCATTAACTATATCGTTGAATCTAGTGTCCATCTGCTTAATTGTTTCATTAGATTCCATTATGAACATTTCGAATGCACGTAGAAAACCGTTTATTTTGCAAATATTTAACTCGGGATGTGCCCTCATGCCTTTGATAAAGAGTCTCCCAAATTTCTTTGGCAGACTTGCATGAGTTCATTGCTCGAGTCTCTCCAGGACTAAGAGAGTTCACAAGGATGTCCATGGCCTTCGAATTCAAGGACAACAATTTGATGTCCTCTTCAAGGAGTTCATGATTAGCCTTGGGAACTTTGGTGACAGTCCTTGCCTCAGTGACAAACTTGATAAGAATCAATGGACCATTTTGAATTATCCGCCATAGTTGATAATCCATTGATTCGATACGAAGTCGCATTGAGTCTTCCACTCCATATACCCCGACCCATCAAATATAGAGGCCTTGCCAAGACAAGCCCTCCTGAGGGGTCATGATAGATGCCATGGAATTATGCATAGTTGAAACTATGAGCTTGTCTATATGAAATGCAATTACAATGCAATTATGCTCAATACAAATATGTAGTGAGACAATGCAAGTATGCTCAAAATGATGATTTATGGAATCTCATAAACTATTAGATAATGGACAAAGGATTGACGCAGTGAGTGATGTGTGAGAATTCCTAAATCAATTTATTAATACATCCTCAAATTAAATGTGATAACATAAGGGGGTGTAACAAAGATGAATCTGAATTTAAATCGAACCCTTGGAAGAGATGAAACGGCTGTATGATGAAACTACTTGATCAAGTGTAATTCTGCATAACAACTTAGCGAGACCAAGTGTAAATCAAGAATTTAAGAAGCAATCAATCAAACCACTAGTATCAAAACTTGATCACTAGGTGACCTGGCTTTGATAACAATTGTTGGGTTGATGCGCAAACACACTCTAGAGGGGGTGAATAGAGTGTGGGGTAAAAATAGTCTTTTTGAAAAAATTCTAACACTAGGCACAAAAAGCAGGCAATTAATAATGAATCAGAGTATCAAAAACAGTTCAGTCAAGTTGAATCAAATGGAAGCAAGTTTGAAAACAACTTCAGTGATTAAACTGTTTACCCCAAGTCAAGTTTAAACACACAATAGATTGATTGAAAACTTATAGCACAGATTTAACACTTGATTGTGTGAGAGTTTTATAGCATGCAAAGGTTCAATTCAATATAATGTATATAAAAACAGAATAGCAGAACTGAAAATAGGGAATAACTGGATGAACAAATGAACTGATAAACCAAAGGATCAAAACAATGTTTAAATACAATATAGATCACAGTTTAGATAAACTATACTACTAAACAGGAGCAGTCTGAATTTGCAGGTTAATACTATTACATGGAATGTTCAGCAATTCACTATAATCACTTTAGCAGATACATCATAGTAGTATATAAGTACAAGTTCAGCAGGTCTTAAGTACAGCAAGTCTAGACTATTACAACAATTCAGCAAGACTAGATTTATAAATCAAACCATTCGGAAGTAAGGTAGCTTTAGTGAAGTCTGGCAGAAGTACTAAAGTGTGAGGAGCTTGACTTTGGTAAGACATCCTTTGAAACCAGATTAACCGACCTGGTTTGAGCAAAACTGAACCAAAAATTATAACAGGTAGAACACTGAGGTTCATAATTGATCAAAAACACTTTTGACTCGGAAATTGACCATGAAAACGGAAGGTCAATAACCGAGCTTGGTCAAAATCATGCTAAAACCGAATAAACCAACCAAGGCATGATTTTGACCCATCATTGAACCAAAGTTCTCAGGGAATTGGACTCTAAACCGGCTCTCACGGGGTATAAACCCTCGGTCAGACCAATTACTTAAATTAAATGGGTTAAAGCCAATTTACTTGAGTCAACCCGGCATGGAAATCGGGTTGAGAGGTTAACCAGTGTGAACATAGGAAACTCATATTGGAAACGAACTATGATAATCAAAGCTTCGATCTTTCAGGTGCAACACTTCAGTTTTCGAAGATTCAAGGTGACCAAATCCCTAATCTTCATCCTTAATCTCTACTCCTCAGGTTTACTTAGTCGAGGTAAAGTTCTACGTTCGCAATTGATATACTACATTATTCAAGGTTCGCCCCAGTCTTTTGATTTTTTACAGTTAAATTTACAATTTCAAACTTAAATGTGTTAGAAATTCATTTCTGCTTGTTATCCGAAAAAAAAAAATTTCTGCTCTGTGTAGCCGTGTGTAGCACTAGGACATTCATTTTTTATTCTCATTCTTATTTTCATAACGGTGATGGGTGGTTGGGATATGGAAGTTGACGGAAGACAAGAATATGATGCGAATCATTTTTATTAAAGTTTTATTGAGGTGGTGGCCTGCTGGTTAGTGATGATTCCGGGAGGTGGTGAATTTATAGCAGGGTTGGAAAAGATAAAGTTAGGCAGAAAAATCTGGGTGAAACTTGTAGATTTACCATGTAGATAAGATTAAAGTGGAAGGAATCAAATTCTTTGCTCCATGTTTGAAATTATACAAGGAAGTGTTTGCTCTTGTTAGGCTAGTTTGTATTAATGTTTGAGTTGCGGTTACAGAGCTGGTTATTTTAATATTGTAGTGTCGTATTTAAGTTGCCTATTTATTCCCTTGGTATAATTGTCTAGTTTCTACTAGAATTAATTAGATCTTTTTTCATTTATGCTTGTATACGCTCTTAGGCTAATAATATGTTGAACATTATGTATATGTAATGTTGATGCATTATTCAATGATGTACTTGGATAATGAATCTATCGTAATCCTCGATATGCATCTTTACTTTCTCGTGTTTGGAGCTATTCGCCATGCTTGAGGAGATGATTCTACGTATTTATTTTTTATACAGTTTTTTCTCTTCTGTTTTTCTTTTGTCTCCGATTGCATGAAATTCTAATGGAGAGTATTGGCTTATAAGAAATTCGTTAGTTATTTTATTTTTGTGATCCTCTATTTTTGCATAGACAATCTAATGTGACTTTCTTTTAAATGCGTGAGTTGGTTGACGACAACTATGAATTGGAAGATCGGATGGAAGATACATAAGCATCCAGAAGTAAAAATCTGGTAAAGATATTGAAGTTAGCTGGTTAGTTTTGTTAACATTTGTGTCTTATGTGGACTGGTGGTGTTTTGATGTGGAGGTCGAAACTTCTTGGATGTGTTTACTGATTGTTTTTCGCCTATTTGATTACATTTCGGGCGTCCTTTAATAAACTATTTCTCTTTATGGTTGTCCTATATTTTCATGCATCATGGTTAAACTTCGACGAGGATGTCCGATTAAATGCATCATGGTTAAACTTCGACGAGGATGTCCGATTAAATTTTGAAAGGTTTCATGAAACGTTGGTGTGTTCTTTATGGTAATGAGGCCATAAGAATCCTGGAAGTCTCTGTTGATTTTGACAGGAACCAATAGTACCATCACCCTTTTTTTTAATGATTAAATTCATTTCTGGCATGTGATTGGAATTTTCGGTCTCGTATTGTCTGAAATCGATAGATTTTGCTTACATTATGTGACGGGAATCATGTGGTGGTGAAGAAGAGGTTTGCCCGATTTCACGTTAAGCCTGTACCGCATATCGAGGGTTTTTTTATGCGACTGCAGACGGCCATTGCTCGAGTGGTGGGAAATGCGAGTGTCGGGTTCCAAACTATCCCAGAATTTTCGAAATGGTTGAGGTTGGTTATTCTTGTTTAAAAGCAAGTGGTTTAAATGAGCAGTGAGCATACAAAACATGACACCATTATTTTCTTTTAATGCAGTATCGTATCTGAGCAACTTTCAGGTTACAACTCTTAATGTTTTTCTCCCATTAGTAGCCGTAGGAATTGTGTATATAAAAACATAAGAGTTGTAATGCTCAGATACGGTACTGCATTAAAAGAAAACAATTGCGTTATGTTTTGTAAGCTCACTGCTCATATAAACCATAACCAGCTCTATATATCCCATCAATACCCATATACAATAATCATGCTCTGAATCTGAAGATTCCATCAATAACGCATCAAAAGATTCAACAGCCAACCTCAACCGTTTCAAAAAATTTGGGATAGGTTGGAACCTCGCTATCGCCTTTCCCACCGGCTCTTAAACCACTTGAGCAATGGTCGTCTGCAATCACATAAAAAACCATCGATATGCGGTACAGGCTTAACATGAAATCGGGCAAACCTCCTCTTAACCACCACCAGAATCCCCATCACATCCCTATCCACTTCAGATTACGATTGTAGTTGGATACGATACGAGACCAAAAATTCCAATCACCTAAAAACATGAAAAGAGTGATGGTACAATCGGTTCCCTGTCCAATCAAAATCATCACTTAAGTATCATAAAAAGAGACATCCGGGATTCTTATTACTATAAGAATGCACCAACTTTTCAGGAAAGGTATCAAAATTTAATCTGACATCATTGTCAACCATAATGCTTGAAAATATAGGACAACCACCTACTACAAAAGAGAAATAATTTATTAAAGGATGCCTAAAATGTAATCAAAAGGACGAAAAACAATTGTTAAACACATCCATTAAATTCTGCCCTACACATCAAAACAACATCAGACCACATAAGACGCATGTTAACAAAACTAAGCAGCTAACTTCAATATCTTTACCAGATTTTTACTTCTGGATGCTTATATATATCCTCCATCCGATCTTTCAATTCATATTTGTCGTCAACCAACTCACACATCTATGTTGAAAGAAAGCCGAATTAGATTGTACATGCAAAAATAGATGATAACAAAATAAAATAACTAGTGAATTTCTTTTAAACCAATACTCCATTAGAATCTCACATGCAATTCACCCTCAAATCAAGGATAACAAAAGAAAAACAGAACATAAAAAATTGTACAGGAATAAAAAACGGAGGATATGACGTAGAATCGTCTCCTCAAGCATGGGCGAATAGCTCCAAACACGAGAAGGTAATGATGCATACAGAAGATTACGATAGATTTATTATCCAAGTACATCATTCAACAATGCACCAACATTACATATACACTAGGCAGGCGTACCGTGCGATGCACGGTGGGCCCTCTTTTGGTTTTAACCCGTTTGTACCTTTTGCCGATCGATTTGCGATGGAATATATTTTATTTTTTTATACAAAACGAGGCCCAAAGACCTTAAGCGAAACAAATCAATGTCTAGGAGAGGCTTAACCCACTCATATCTCAAATAAAATAGAAATCGCATCCTCCGGAGGTTCTTCAATCGTTACACATTTCCATGCCGAGTCTATCTTGAAGCACATACTTACCTCAAGAACCTCTTTTGTGGGAATTCGGCTTTAGCTTCAGATGAGCTTGTACAAATGTGGCGAGTAAGACCTAGATTACAGATATGTGAAGATCGATAGAAACCCTTCATAAAAGACAGACATGAAAACTTGTAACATCAAAAAGAGGACCAATATAACAAATAGAAAAATATTCACTTATGACAATATAAGGAGAGGGAAACAAAATCGACTTACAATTGTACTTGAGTCATGCCCAACAACGTTATCATTCGCATCCACCAAAATGCATCTCTAACATTATAAGATATGAAACATGGCATCAGTATATTAACAAGAAAAACCGGTAAGGCTATAATAAGGCAACAATATTTTTGAACCAACAGATACTCGACATCACATATCCATCTCAGATTTCCTTTCTTACTAAAGGAATGACCATGCACAACCGCCAAATCATACTTATGACTGATTGTTTTACATGATCTAACTATCCATAAAACGGTATAAAGACATTCCTCCATTAATGAGTGCATCAAAGAAGAAATCGAAAAAAGCAAAGATAAGCATAAATAGAGTACCTTTTTGCCAATACTATATCTTATGTATAAAAATAGTATACATAACTAACATAAGTCAAGAGCATCATCAAACCAAGAGTTAAAAGTAGTGACATCACGGACAACATTTTTCTCAGGCATTTGTTCAAACAACTTGTAAGCGTTCTCAACTTTTCCATGCAAACAAAAGCCCCTGATCATAATGTTGTAAGTCACCTTTGCTCACCCATAACCTTTATTACACATTTCTTTATAAAGCCTCTCGGCTTCATCAACGTTACCAACCTTAAAATATCCGTAAATAAGAGCATCGTAGGTGTACTCGTTCAGTGCAATACCCTTCTGAATCATCTAGCACCATAACTTACGAGCATCTCCAAGCCATTCAATTCTACAAAGGCCAATGATTATTGTAGAATACATGACCCTATCTGGAACTTATCCTCTATCCTTGAGGTCATTAAAAACCCGAAGACCTTCATGTCTCATATTTCTCTTGCATAATCCATTGATAACTTCTGGATAAGTATATATATCCGGAGAAATTCCTTTTGCAATCATGCAGAGAAGAACTTCTGATATTTGAGAAGAATCGCCACTCATACAAAAACCACGTACCAATCTATTAAACACAACATGATCAGGGCTGTTTCCAGCCTCCAAAACTTTTCCAAGAAGTTCATGACCTTCCGAAATATTATTTTCTAGGCAAAAAGCTTGAATCAAGTACCAGTCGTTTCTATACCCGTATCAACACGAGAATCCTGCATAAACCTAAACAATTTCCAAACAGCATCACTTCGTCCAGCTTTAAGCACACTTGACATTGCATCATTTACATGTTTTCAACGTAGGACAATGTTTCACAACCTTCATACGACAATTCAAACTCATAGCTTCATCAATTAAACCATTTTTACAAAGACAATCAAAGTAAACCTCTATTACGGTCGGCGTCATCACGAAATTCATTTCTTCCAAGAGCGTTTTCGCAGCTTTAACATTCATAAGACTATTGAAAATCAACACAAACGTAATACCATTAATAGGTTAGATGATGAATGTGATTGATCGTATGACACTGCAGAGGCTGATGTACATACGAAGGTCCGGAGACACATGTCTCCGTGGATTTTCAGAAGAAAAAAGAAAATAAATTGTATTAAAACAATGTGCCCACAAATGAATACTCCGGTTTCTGAATCCGTCACTATGTCTAGGGCAGAAATTACCTTGCAACAAAAGTGTCTGTCTTGGATTCACAGCTCACATTAGCATCATAACATGACATCATAAAACCTACATGGCCATTCTGCATTTCACAATAACAATTCAATAAAGATCATTACTTTATATTTCCTAATTAAACTACAGATATATTCATCAAAAATAAATGAATAAATAAAAATTTAGATGATTACCTCACGGTTTAGAACCTGAGTAGGAAACCAGAATTTCCCAGTTTGAATAGCTAAATACCAAGCCATAACAGAATCTTCAGGCAAAAACCTTATTTTTATCTCATTTTCTTTTCCTACAACATTCCAATCACCAGACATTAAACTACACAAATATCCAAAACATTTAATTAATGAAGATTTAGCAAAAGCACAGCCAAGCACAGACTTAAACACAACACTGAATCAATAAATTTCATTACCGATTCTCGAACAAGCAAGATATTAAAACAAGACAGTAATAAGAAGGACAAGCAACCCCTAATCAACGACCAATCTTACTGCAGCTTAAACACACCTAGAGTGTGCTTTTCTCGACCTATTGTCCACCTCTTGACAACACTCCTCCTGGAATGATTCGGTCAAGAAAAGCCACAATCACTACAGCTTTAACAACAAGAAACTGTCAGGATTAAAACACACCCTAATTTAACACTTAAGCAGCCAAATAAACCTAAATTAGGGACAAGACACTTACAAAAAAAAAAAATACGACCACTTTGAAATTTCAACATATGCAGAGATAAACAAAATGCTATGCCATCAGAGAATAGTGCTTGCGAATCTCGTGAATTGAAGGCTCAAATCAAGATCGGATATTTCATCAAGACAACACTTTACATACTCCACCTTCAATAGAGGTAGTAAACACAAAATCAAGGCATATTCCAAAGCATATCACCTAATAAAAGATAGAAAATACGATATTAAAAGGAAACGAGTGCACGCTTATTGTGAATCAACCGAATGAAGCCCTCGTGAACAAAGGCTCGTTGTTTGAAATCGTATCCACGGTGAAACATGATCGAAATCGAACATAATCAAGACTTAAGATGAAAGCTTTACCTCCTTCAACCTTCAATGAACGCTTTGAGGAACGTGGTGGCTCGAATCGGATATATCGCAAAGATCTTTTCTATCCATATCGATTTAGACACGAGGATGAAGGAGAAACCGAGAAGTGAAAATCGCAAAAGATTTCCGTAAAATCGGGAATAATAATCGGGAATTAAAGCAATAGAGGTTTCTATGAAATGGTTCGATCTTCGAGAGAAGAGAAGGAGAAGGGCAGCCGGGTTTTGCAAATGATAAATGAAGAAGAAGAGAAAGCGGATGAACCTTTTTCAAGGGATTCTTTCAAAGTGGACAACGAGAGCGATGAGAGGTCGTGGAGGACGGTGGTGGATGCAACCCAACAGATCTCTAAACGACGCCGTTTCCTTGCAAATAGACAAAAAAAAAAAAAAAAAAAAAAAAAAAGACGCACAAAACGGTCGTCCAAGTATGCCCATTTAATAAGTACTCCATGTTAAGATAATGGTCAACATATTATTAGCCTAAAAGTTTACACAAGCACAAATGAAATAAATGATCTAACTTAGGCCGGTAGAAACTAGACGGGGAATAAAATAGACAACTTAAATATGAGATAATCAGCTATGTAACCGTAGCTCAATTCAGTATAGAGATCACTGTAACCGCAGCTCAATTCAGTATAGAGATCAGCTCAAACATTAGTACAAACTAGCCTAACAAGAGCAAACACTCCTTTGAATGCCACCACATTTATGTATAATTTCAAACACGCTAGAGCAAAGGATTTGATTCCCTCCACTTTATTCTTATCCGCAGGATAAATCTACAAGTTTCACCCAGATTTCTCATCTGCAAGTTTCACCCAGATTTCTCTACCTAGGCCACCACCTCAATAATACTTTAATAGGAATGCTTCGCATCATATTCTTGTCTTCCGTCAACTTCCATATCCCACCCTCCCACCATCGTTATGAAAATAAGAATGAGAATAAAAAAAATGAATGTCCTAATGCTACATACGGATACAAAGGAGTAGAAAAGAATTAACTTTTTTTCGGATAACAAGCACACATGAATTTCTAACACATTTAAGTTTGAACTTGTAAATTTAACTATAAAAAAAATCAAATGATTGGGGCGAACCTTGAATAATGTAGTATTTTGGCAACTGACTCGCTGAGATTGATTTTGGGAATAATGAAGGCCGCGGTGCCACATCTGCTTTCTGTGCGGGAACTGAAAATTGGATGGATTTTTTTAGGAGAGTAGAAAAAAAATTACAAATGTACAAATGAATATTTAAAATAATCTTACATTTTTTCCATATTGTTCACGCTTTTGTTTCTGTCAACACACTATTAAGATACAAATTATTCAAATGATTCAAGAAAACTGGATATACTGTATTACCACCACACATATATTTATAGTCACTATGTACAAAGGTGGAGCACGAGGATCACGAATGCACAATTTGCGCAATAAGAAACTAAACTGCTGACGACCAAGTGCCTGGGTCAAAATAACTGCCAACTGATAGGTAGTAGGAACATGGGAAGGGACAATCGTCCCAAACAACACCGCATCACGAACGAAATGACAATCAACTTCAATATGTTTAGTACGATCATGAAACACCGGATACGAGCAATATGAAGTGCATACTGACTATCACAGAATAACCGCATCAGCTGGGATGAGAAACACCGAGAGAAGACAACAAGGCCCGGGATGAGAGTCAATTTAGCTATCCTTTTATGCGTAATTTACCCACTTATTATGGATTATTTGATGTGGTTTTGGGGTAGCTTAGTGGTTTTTATAGACACTTTTCACCACAACACGAATCATGAGACAAAATATGTTTACGTCCAGAAATCTCTTTATTTTTTGGTGAATTGCATGCATTCTATTGGCATTTGTCACTCTTGGGTATGTGGTTTATTTTTGTTATAGGTATGGCATGATAGAGGGTGTGACAAGGAGCGTAACGCGACGAAAATCGATTAAAACGGAGTTGGGGAGCGAAAATGGCGCGAAAATTAAGTTCGGAGAGAAAAATGGGCGAAAAACAGAACATCTGAGCGCACGCAGGGCTAGGCCCGGGCGCATGCCGGGTAGAAAGGCCGAAAAGGGGAGCGGCAGAATCATCAGGCGCATGCCAGCCGAGGGCCAGGCGCAAGCCCGGCGAGGAGATGCGAAAGAGGATGGTGCGAAGCAAGGATCCAAGACAGGACCAAGCATGTGGAGATAGATAGGCAATTTTTCTATGAGAAGCTAGTAAATAGATTGATTAGCATACCGTTTCTACCTTCGGCTAAGCAGGTGGCAGATGGGTTGACCAAGGCGCTTGGTAGAGTGGACTTCGAAAGTTTTGCAAGCAAGTTGGGCATGATGAATATCTATGCACCAACTTGCGAGAAGTGCGAATAAATAGTATGAAGTCCTCCTTTTATATTATTATTATTATTATTCTTATTATTATTATTATTGTTGTTGTTGTTGTTGTTGTTGTTTTTTTTTAAGTAAGGGCAATGTTGGTATTTGTGTGTAGTACGATATTAGTTCGGATGTACGTTGTATACGTCACTTGCGTCTTTTTTTGTCCATCAAATTTGTGTAACTATATATGTAAGGACATTCTATCTAAGTATTATCAATAAAAAAAATTGAAGTTTTTTTCTCTCTAAAATTCTACAAGTAGGAAATGACAATGAAAAGGCTGAGTGGGTCAAGAGAAAGTTAGCAACAGGATTAGAAATCAAGGACTTTGGTCCCATGAGGTACTTTCTTGGTATGGAGGTGGCAATGTCTCAAGATGGGATAGTACTTTCACAAAGTACACTCTTGACCTTCTTGATGAAACAAGCATGACGAGTTACATCTGAATTTGGAACTCCAAAGAGTATAACTTTAAACTAGGAGAAACAGGGGAAAGAAAACTAATATATTTATCACACACCGATCATACATTTCCTTTGTTGTGAGCGTTGTCGGTCAAGATATGTATTCACTAGTAGAAGCATATTGAAGCAATCCAGAGGATACTCCGGTATCTTAAAGGAACACCAGGACAAGGGATTCACTTCAAGAAGACGAGACCAAAGGAATTCAAGCTTTCACGGATGCAGATTGAGGAAGTTGTACTAACGAATAAAGATCCATTTTGAGTTGCTACACATTTGTGTGGGGTAACTGGTAACTTGAAGTAGTGCGGAAGTTTAGTTCAGTCTATAGTTGAAGGAATCATGAAACATTGTGGGTAAACAGTGCGGGAAGATTTAAGAATATCATTCACCTTACTTGTGAAGCTCTTTTGTGATAATAAGGCGAGTCATTGATATAGCAAATGAGTCAATCCATCATGATAGGATCAAGCATGTTAAAGATTGATAGGCATTTCATCAAGGAAAAGCTGGAAGCTGGCCTAATTTGTGTACACTATCTACCATGAAAGAAACACATTACCGATGACATGACAAAGACCGACTCGACAAGGCTTTCATGGCTTCATTGGAAAGCTTGGCATGGTCAACATTTATGCTTCTTGAGGGGAGTGTAATCAATCTATGTTTTTTATTTTATTAGTTTTTTTTAAAATCTTTTTAATATTAGAGTTGTAGGTATTTTAAGGTGCTTTACAAGGTGAAGAACTTCTGGAAGTGTTGACTAATAAATCAAATATTCTGTAATAAGCAAGAAAACCTTTCCTTGTCTAGAATAGCATTCTTATTCCTCCAAGACTCCTAGGCCAATTGTAATCCTTCTATGTAGGACTCAGCAGAGCCTGAAATGAATCAAGAAAAAAAACTCTTGATTCTTCAGTTTTTTACAACACCAACAATTTTGTCAAGCATGATAGTAAAAGCACATTGAAGTGGACAAACACTTTATAAAGGAAAAACTAGAACCTAGAGTCATCTGTATGATCTTTGTTCCTTCAACTTCAGATGGCAGACATTTACACCAAGAGCCTACCTAAGCCTATGTTTGAATTTTGCATGAGCATGTTTGGCTTGTTTCGGTACGTACAAACGAGCTTGACGTTCCTCTCTTTTTTTTTCTTACATTATACATACGCGTTTAATAAGAAATCACAGATAGGACCAACAGGAGAAGAAAAAAACGACACACCTTCAGCCTCCGGCAGTCTGGATGAGTCATAGAAAATTTTGAAGTGGTCAGGCTTCTCAGACTTTGCCTGTTCATATATGTCAAGTATTTAAGAGACTTAACAACCCAATTCATAATTAACGTAGTATATTTGAAGTAGTTAAGTGATAGCTGAATTCATAATGAACGGGAGCATAATACGAAGCTTGAAATGAGTTGTAGAATGGAGCTGGTTGCGAACCTCAGCTATATATGTCCCGGGTCACGGCACACATACACTCTTTCAGAGCATTTCACTGGCTTAGTAGAAGAAGATAGACAGTGATAAGGCAACCCATAATGCAGATATAAAACGAAAATCACCCCAATTTTTACATTTTATATATGTACAGAAAGTAAAAGGGAAATAGATACCCAAAGCACCAACCTGATTTCAAACCCTGAGAAAAAGCTGATATAGATGTTCTGTGATGGTAGGTGGTTCTGCGATGGTAGGTGATTCTTGTGACGACTGTGATCCGGATACCGAGTAATTAACCGAAAAATGACTTCCGACAGGCCGACACATATATAATTAAAATAAATTGATTATATACGTAACCCTCATGCTATCAACACCTGAGAACAAACGGAAAACGAAAACAAACATAAACTCGGGAAAATCTTAAAAGATCACTAGAACGATCGACAAGTAACACGGGTTTGCGACTAAAACAAATCCCAAGATACAATACACAAAGTTGAATATTCATTCAACTATAACAATCTTTTAATTACAATCCAAAGGTGCAATTATCTCAAAACTATTACGAAAGAAAAGAGAAGATTCTATACCATTAATAAAACAGAAAAAGAAAGAAAGACTTCCACAGCTGCAGCTTCGGGAATCACTCTTAAGCGATCTCGAACTCAACCTACAACACAACCACCTTCTTAGGGTGGGGAACAACATACTAAAGGGAAGTACAAATATACCTAATAAAAGGTACAAGACCGAATCTACGCATGCTATATCATAAGGATTAACAACAATAATATTAATAATATCACATGGTACCATATATGTTTCACTTGCTCATAGCACTCTCTACTAGTTTCACTAGTAGACTCAACCACATAAGACATTTGTTACACACTAGTCCAAAGATACTTTGCCGGGTGAGAATGCACCAAGACATTTCCTCAACACCTCTAAAGGACATGATAGCTCTAGGCGTTATTCATGTGGATTACTACGCGAGTCTGGTTGATATCTGATCATGTGGAGGCATAATAATACCGTGAAGCGTGGTATAAACGTGCATCACTAAGGACTAACATATTTTAGCTTTTAGACTCATCAAGTACGTATTTAGGCGTTTAATCTAACCACTTAAGTTCATTGCACATAAAAAAGCATCTTAAGGACCGCTAGACCTTAGACCAACTCTACATTACACTACTTAACCTTTGCACATAAATATTGGAATTTAATCCATTACCCACGAGGCTAAGATATAAGGCTTCGGTGATCCCAAGTATCTCCCCGCAGAGGGTCTCCACAATGTGCTGAGCCGAATACACCAGAAACCGAACTCCTAACTTCGTCATGTTACAAGTAAGATATTGAACTCAAATCTACATCACATAAGGCCAAATGTATAGTGTTCCAATGCTCCCGTGAGACACGGTGCGGAGCCAAAGCCACTAGAACACGTCCACTTGACTTTACGACATTCCACATAACTCTATTACATTTTTGCCTAGAAAATGAGTGAACACTCTAGGATATAATTCCATGTTTTCTTCACCATTTTAAACACTAAATCTAATCCAAAACCATACAAAAATAATTCGAAAATTATTCTACAACATGCTTGTAACATTATAATAGATCTAAACATCAATAACATGAAATTTAAGCCAAAGTGATAAGAAATTACTTTAAACCGTGCATGAAGTAAAAAGGCTACATCTACACACCAAAATAACACATTTAGATTTGATTGAACACCCTTTTACCTATGATTTCACCAAAAAAAACTCCAAGAACTCATCAAAAACACTCCAAGAAGATTTAGATCCACAAAAAAAGCTCCAAGAATCTAAGCAACTCGCTTCGAATCTACCATCAAAACAAAATTCTACTATTACCACAACCTTTAAAACATAAAAATAAAAAAAAGAACCCAAGAACACTTATAGATCTAGAAAATGGGTTTCTAAAACTCTTACACGATTAAAGTGAACTTTATATCAAAACTAAGCTCTCATCAAGAGAAGCATTTTAGTGTGATTGGTTTGTGATTTCGACGGTTGGATTACAAGGAAGTGAAAATCTCCTTTTCTTCTTCTCTCATTTTTTTTTTACCCACTCAATCTCTCTCACAGGCTTAGAAAAAAAAAAGGGAATGAAAAGGGTTTAGGCTAAAAGGGTATATATAGAACGTGGTACAGTTCCGTTTTGCGTATACTAAAAGTTACACTTTTAAAATACAGTAAATATCATTTTACATTTATGTTGACTCTATATTTAATTAAAACATAACACATTAAAATAATCGTGACACACATAAAAATCATAAAAAAAAAATAAAAATTTATACCATTTACGGAGATACGGGTATCACAGTTCCGCTCTCATAAGGAGATTATGAATAGATAGAAATAATTCTATAATCACTGGGGCCGCCTTCCGAAAATATGCCACCAAAGGAGCCACAGAATACTCCACTCCCCAAAGCTGATTCACAATAGGGACAGAGTTCCCTAATTCCCGGTGTCAATAACAGCGTTTTTTCAATCTACTACTGCTTTCTTTATAATATCCACGACGATTCGGGAAGGAGATAATTACCATAAGTCCGAAAAAAGTAACGAATAAAAAAAGAAAGAAACTACACCTTGATATTGCACAATAGCGATGCTGGAAAGTATCGTATCGCTGCTGCTGAATGAAAGACGGGTAAGAATACCAAGACTAGTCGCTTGGGTAACCCATCGAACGGGTCCAAAATTCATCGATTTACAAGCTAAAACTTTCGTAAGTTTTTGTTTTTTTTATTTAATGAAAACAGGTCCTAAAAATTAGGACAATAAATTTTTGGAAAAAACAGGTATAAATCCACATTTCACACCTAAATTAAACTTTAATCTATGTTTCTTTTTTTTAGTTCCATTAATGACAAAATAATTGTGTGGTGATTGTTTTGCCCTTACTTTATATATACGTGAAACATTTATGAGATAAGGAGCCTAATTCCGGCACATTTATTGATGTCTTTTTTCCGTGAATTTGTTCTTCAAGCACACTTATAGCGAATTGCGAAGCTTCCTTAATTCCGGCACATTTATTGCGGAGATTCTTGATTTCTTCTCTGATTTTTAAGTTAATTTCATCTTTTTCTTGCTTTAGCCGATCTACTCGACGAATAGCTCTTTTGATTTTTAGTTTCAAGGTAATCTGTTAATTCAAATTCGAAGCATTGTTAGTTTTAGATTTGAAATCGAAATTGTGTTTCAAATGTGATTTGATTACTTCGAATCTGTTGTTGTGAGTTGTTTTTTCATTACAATCAAATCACATTGCATTTTTAGATTGTTACTGCACTTTGTTAAGTGTTTCTGTCAATTGAGTCATTTTTTATTTTCTGAATTGTCAATTGTTATAGTAATTTGAGTATGACTACAATGTGATTTGATTCTAACGTGTTACTGTTAGTTGAAGTAACAGTATCAGTATCAGTAACAATGCTTTATTTATTTAGTGTGATGTTAACTTGTGCTTGTGTTTTTTGTAGATTGTGTAAGAATGCCGATTCTGCTTTGCACTTATGCGTTGGAGTCATATGTTTTGTCGGTTCATCTCCGTATTCTTAAACTTACTTATGCCAAGTTTCACAAAGTCTTCATAAGACATAAGGCTTATGCTCGCACCTAAGTCACAAAGTACCTTCTTAAACAAAAATTCCTCAATCTCACAAGGGATATCAAAACTCCGGGGTCTTTAAGTTTAGGAGGGAGCTTATGTTGTAAAACGGAAGAGCACTCCTAATTGAGACAAATATTCTCATATTCCCCCAACTGTTTCTTGTTGGAAAGAATATACGTAAGAAACTTAATTACCATGGGTAGGCATATTGGTCAGTGATTCAATTACACGAATGTTAATGTTGAGGTGGTGAAAAGTGTCAAGAAAACGTGCATATTTCTTATCAATCTTTATATTTTTAATTTGTTCTTTTGGGGTGGTAGGGAAGTGACTTCGGATCAATAATTTTATTATTAGAACTTATACATCCATGTTAGGTCCCCACATATTAGAAGTTTTGATGATACCAAATAGTTGGTTTAGTAACCAAGAATAAGTTTAGTCATGTGAATTGTAAAGATTTAGCCAGACTTAGTCTTTTGTAAGATAGAATAAAATAGGATAGTCTAAGTCAGAAGATCAGAAGACTTGAAGACCAGGCTCTTATCCAAGAAACGGACGAGAAAAGCAAGTCAAAGCAAACAAACACAGAATCAAGCAGAGCAATTATGTAACGGATGAGACTTAGAGCAAATGGATGAGAATTAAATCAAACGGGTGAGACTTAAAGCAAACGGGTGAGCAACAAACAGACTACAAGGATACACAAGTGACTAAGTAACAAGTGATATGATAAATTAAAAGGCGTGTAGCCAACTATAATATCAACTACTGATCTGCGGCTATGAAATCATACAAGTGGAAGAAATAGCATTTAATGCTAAAGGTTACATTCTAAAAGCTGACAAGATACAATTGTTCAGTACCAAGTAAACCAACCAACGGGCAAAAGCTGACAGGATTTTGAATTAATGCAAGCTGGCATTAAATGAGGACCACTCATTTTCCAACGTTTGACCTACTCCTTGGAAAATATAAATACAAGAAGAAGAGAGAAAATAAAATAAAAAAGTGAAAAGAAAATAGAGGAAAAATATTCAACATACGAGATGCATCGAAAAATCAAGAACAATATCTTAATCTTCAAGCGTACCACTCTACATCAAGAAAATCAAGAAGATCTTCAAAGGCTTTAGAAAGAAAATATCCAGAGATCTACTTGATCTAGAGCTGCACATCAAAGCTACAAATATACATCTACAAAAGCTCTATTCTTGTATCATTCTTGATACAACACCAACTCTAACATCAATCAATTCTCATGGAAGTCAAACTTGTTGAAGCATCAGGAAGGGTGTGAAGGAACAGAGGAAAAAATCATACGAGTCATTGAAGAAATAGATCTTCAGACGAGCTGCGTGCAAATAGACCATTGAAGCAGTTGGAGGTTGTCAAGGACAGGCTATTTAAAGTGTGAGGCATCTGTGGGGTGTCAAAGATACTTGCCTATTGTATTAGCATAGAATACGATAGTGATACCTCCTAAGCCGCATGAGAAGCGGTCACGTATGAGATACGCCACTCTAAAGATCGATAAAAATTCTATGACTCATTTACTCTCAGCAATTTAGTTTAAGTATTTACATATTTCCGCTGCACACTACATTACACTGAAAACCAAGCCAAGGCTTATTTGAAATCATTATTCCGCTGCATTAACTCTGTGATTCAGACCAGCACCGCAAACGGTCGAGTATTGTAACTAGACTGTTTTACTTACTAGTCTGATCCGTTATTTGAAAATCACCAAAAATAAAAAGAGTCCATTCACCCCCTCCGCTAGAACTCTTTCAAGACTTATATTACGGACCAACAATCCCTTACTCTTGTCATGTAATGAAGTATTGGATGGATTCTTCAAAATCAGCATTGTTGGTGGCTACCTCTTTTAGGCGGATGCCAACCCTTCATCAGATATATACGACATCGAAACCTTCGCTTACCCTTGGAGGACTCCAATCTCTCCTTGGCGGATGCCAAGTCCCATGGATTTGATTCAAGATCATTTTGTTGCGAATTGGCGGACTCCAATCCAACCTTAACGGACGCCAGATCAGCTTTGACGGATGCAACTTCTCATTTTCATATTTTGAAGCTTTATGTTTTGTGTTGGCCGACGCCAAACTTGACTGTTCAAGTACTGGGGCTTCCTATTCATCATTGGCGGACATCAATCTACCATTGGCGGACGGCAAACTGTCTTCCTCTCCAAAAAAGAGTCCTCAAATCACTCAATTTTGGATTCTTCAAAATCCTTAGCACTTTTACCCATTCTTCTTCCTCTTCCACATCGTCATACTCCCCATTCTTCAAGAAGCTATCCACGATGCCCTCTTCCTCTTCACTCAACTAATATTTTTCATCATATTCATATTTTTCTTCTTCAAGACTATCTCTTCCACACAATCTACCGCTCCGGGTGATGATAGCATTAACCCCTCTTGGGCTTCTCTCGGTATTGCTTGGAAATCCCCCTAGTGGTCTACTACTATTCCGCTCTCCTTCTCAAATCAAGTGGTCTTCAATACCATGCATCGATGCTTCCATGTTTTTCATTTTCATATCATGTCCACTCACTGATGTTTTCAATGTGCTAACATCTTAAGATACTGTTCCTATGGAAGACATCATAGTTTGAATATTGGGGGATTGAGTAGCAACAACTCTCATCAAATTTTCCATCATCTTTACCAAATGAGAAACATCAGATGTTGATTGAGTAGAACTTTGTTGTGAGGGGACGTTTTGGGTAAGATTTTGTAAGTAGGAATGTGATGATGGTGGTGGTGGTGTATGTCTAGATGAATGCCCTTGATAGTCTTGGTGTTGCACATTGGAATTGTAAAAACTATTTTGTTGTTGTGCAAGATATTGACTAGGTCCTTGATTTGTCGAATTATCGGCCCAACGGAAAGTAGGATGATCTCTTTGATTACTATTATACGCATTGTTATAGGCATTGTTTAACTTCCAGTGTTGTTGCATGAAGCTCACCTCTTCCTTAGAATAATCACTGACTTTCACAAGTCCCAGTGGTACATTATAATCACTCCTCATACCTTCATAGGCATCTTCATTAGGCTCATAGTCTCCCGAATTCTTGCTCGATTAATTGTGCCAACACTTCATCACTTTGCTCGAAATATTCGAACCAATTTCTTACATCTGTTTGGATACTCTCTCGATAGACTCATAATCATCCAGAGCCGCACTCATCATCAAAGAATCCTTACATGCACCATCAATTTGAGTACGTGCCTTCTTTTTTAAACCTCGGCAAACGAATTGGATACGCAAATCCAAAGAATAATCATGACCGGACAAGCTCCCAAGCTTCACTTAATGACTCTCTATGACCTTGAAGGTAGAAATCTCCACTTTCAACTCAAGATTTCGACCCGAAGGAAAATATTGGTTTAAGAATTCATTTTGTACTTCCTCCCAAGTTATTAATGAGTGGTGGGGAAGAGATATAAACCATCCCTTGGCTTCTCCAATCAAATAAAATGAGAACAATGCAAATCGGATCATTTCTTTATGCACTCCATTGTTCTTGGTCGTATTACAAAGCTCTTCAAAGTTATAAAGATGCTTGTTCGGGTCTTCATGCAGTTTCCCTGTAAATTGAGCTCTTGTCTCCACTAACCCAAAGAGCTGACACTTAATCTCGAAATTGTTAGCATCAATGTTAGGGAGACGAATAGGATTGTGGGTTTCATTTCTCCTCATCGTCTCTTAATCACAAATCGGTCTAGCTTGGCCTTGAGGATTTAGAGGTGGATTGTTGTTGTTCCGGTTTTGATACCAGTTGTGGTTGTTTCGGTTTTGGTTTCGGTTGTGTTTTTCGTTTTGGTTTTGGTTTTGTAGTGGTTGTGGTGGTAATTGAGCACCTTGAGGTTGTGCTTCTTGAGGATTTAGTTGTTGATTTGGCGGATTGGGTGGATTTTGAATTAGTGGATTTGGATTTTGCTCGTTATGTTGGGCATCATCAAGTGGTTGCCCTTTTTGTGCATTATCATATATCTCATCCATCTCTTCTTCTTGGTAGAACGATTCTTGTGAAGATGCTTCACCAAGATCCCAACATCGACGTGATTGACCACCTCTCATTTCCAAAATTATATCCCTAATGTAGGTGTTGATATCGGGAATGTAAGGAGTGTCGGGATCCATACCGCATCGTGATCGGTTCATTCACTACAAAATAGAAACAACAAGAACACAATCAACAAACACTTGGTGACTTACCAAAGAGAGGTAGAGCACCAAAAGAAATAAAAAGAAAAGATTAGAAAATAGTGATTTGATACCAAAACTTTTAAGTCAATATGAGTATCATCCGTTATACAATCCCCGGCAGCGGCGTCAAAAACTTGATCGAACATTTCTAGGGTTCCAAAATCACCGGCAAGTATACCAGGTCAATTGTAATATAGTAAAAGGGAGTCAAGTTCATATCCCACAATGATTGTGAGGTTAAGTACCGATTGACTATATAATCTTGGTCCAAGTCAACAATAACAAGTAAGTAAAGGATTAAGAACAAGCTAGAAGCTCAATCACTACACTAGAACTATCAAATGATAAAAGGCCTAACCAAGTCAATGCAATGATCAAGTCATACCTAAACTAGCATCATGGGAATGAACAACCTTCCAACCATCCAATAGTGCTCAAGTGTGTGTTACCGGTGCAAACCTCTAATCTAGCAATCACCCCTCATACGAGTGTCCGTGATTGATCTATGTCTTCTCATTGGTCTAAAGAAACTCTTGACCTAATGACTCAAAATGATGAAGCTCTAGGTTGCAAAGATAAACAATAAACCCCAAACAAGAAAACGAGTTCCACTCAAGGTCGGTTTATCTTTCGGTCTTCCTATCTCTTTTCCCACACAAAGAATCTCCTTTCGAACTCATCAAAGTGTGTGTGCAAGTGTTAGGTATCTACTCCAACACAAACATGCAATACAATACAAATAAGAAGAGATAACAACACAAGATACTAACAACAATGCTCAAACATTCTCATTTAACTAATAAAGATAAATAACTATCACAAAGGCATCATCTTGGCTAGAAAAGAAACTAGACAATCATAGCTATAAAATCCAACATGACACAAATGGTCTCATATCTATGAACACAACTAAATAACAAGTGAATGCCAGAATTTACCCAAAAAAAGCTATGAAATTCAAGAAGGAAACTTGCATTCAATATCAAAATAGCTTTAATGGAGTTTACACCAAACGATGACAACTTGTCCAACAAAGATTATAAAATCAAAACAAGAATTCTTATGTATACAAATTGAATTAGAAGCTAAACTATGGTGGGTTTTGGCTAGAGAAGCCCTAGAGATGAAAGTGTCTCCAAGCTTGGTAGTTGGGTGGTAGTTGGAATAATGACTTGAAAATTGAATGTTATGACTTAAATGCCTCATTTGCACACATTGGCGGCCGCCAAAGGGGGTTTGGTTGGCTGGCGCAGGAGTATGTTGGCGGATGCCAACCTCTGCAGGGTGGTTGGTGGCTTGTGTCAGTCATTAATGCTTGGCAGTGGATCTGATCTTCAAATTGGCGGGCTCCAAGGTGGAATTGGCGGACGCCAACAATGCAAAATCTTCAATTTAAACTCTGATTGGTCTTGGCGGACGCCAAAGAACTGTCGACGGATGCCAATAGCATTAAAATGTGATTTTCCGCTCTTTTATTCATCGAATCGAACCGCGATAATCCAAAACTTGACACTCCAAAATCTAGGCTTCCGAGCGTTGGTACTTTGTGCTGCAAAACAAAAACACAAGACTACCACACGTAAAACAAATTTTGGCTATTAAGGCCTAGATAATCGACAAAAGTACGGTTTTTTATACTCCCTTCGTCCGTCCTAATTTGTTTGGGATTTTTTGAAACTCTTAAAATTTAAAGAAACATCATTTATTGCATTGTCAAGTCATTAAAAACATGATTAATTTACAATTACATACTTTTTGTATTGTCCTTAAATTTTTTAATAAATGCTAATATGTGGGTATTTTAGAATTTTAAGAAGCAACTTTAAGTCTAAATATGAGTTACATGATTTATTTGGAACATCCATAAATTGAATAAGTCCCAAACAAATTAAGACGGATGGAATAATATTTACTATGTACGCAAAATGTTCCAAATCATCGTAATAGTTGCTCGAATTGATACGAAAACATCAATATATAAGGTATATAATTTTCGGATAAGATCAGTTTGTTACAACGGTGATTAATGAGTTGTACCAGGTAGAAGGTTATGATGCATCCAAACACCCCCACACACCACTACTGTGTGAGAGGGTATAAAAGAATTCATTACAACCCTCCACTTGGTAGAATCCATGAATCACCGTTGTACCATAACTCTTTTCACTAATACATTACAATTGGTATCAAAATCCACTATCAAACAAAATTAAGCCACACCATGAGCGGAAGTAGGGAGACATCTCTAGAATTCTCCTATAGAGTCCTAACGGGGAAGTCAATTCCTTACAAAGAAGAGAATGTAATATTCCACAACAAAAAATGGAATAAATATTACTAAAATATAAGGTTTCAGACAAAACAAACTTTGTAACTTGATCACCATTTTAGGCCAAACAAGAACGATGACCGTGAGTAATTATTAGGATCCATCATGCCTCAAGTAACACCATTAGGCCTAAGTTCATTCCGGGGCATTACAAAAAATTATAAATTCGTTTACATGTAGACGGTACTATCAAATACTAACTAATAAGTAGATAGTTCAATAGGTGTAAATATTCTGTTACACCAACATTTTGCAGGCAAGTGCAGGTCAAACTCAACCGTAAACGAAAAAGAGTTGTGCCAAAAATAGGCATCTCATTTTGGTACAATATTCATGCAGTAAAATTAGTCTATATGTTAATGCAGCTTGCTCCAACATGATTAGAGAGAAATGAAGAGACATGACATATGATTTACTTTTGTATAAGTATCTTTGAGTAGGTAGGTAGGCTTGTATTAATCTCCCAATCACAATGAGCTAGTATAGCAAAAGAGCAAACTATCAACTTTAACACAAAGTTATCGGCCGGTACCATTACTAGAAGAATATGAACCAATGGGAATTCCATAATCAGAGTCGCTGTCGTCATCGCCCTGTGTGCCACGAAAAACAAGAGAAGAAGCATGTCATAACCCCTTTGATAATGTTACAATAGAGTATTAATCATGAAGGAACTCATTGATTGACAATATGAATCTCCTTCTACAATCAGGAATAAAGTAAACAACATTCTTTTGAGGCCATTTTTGTGTAGAGTCAGAAACCATTTTTCTTTCATTTACAGAATCTCTATTCAGAAAGAAATGCATCAAAATCCCTACAACACATACTTTGAACGGAAAATCCGTATTTGTGCTTAACAAGATAATGCAAAATTAAGAGACTTTGTATTTTACTTGAAAAAAAAGTAGAATACAACCGTGTAGGAAGGTTTTACCCATCTACTGTACATTTTCTACTGCAAGTGCTCTAATAATTCCAGAGGACATACCTCTCCAATGGCAGGTAATCTCTTGGACAAATCCCTCAATATACCCTGCAAATTTATATACATTCTTGGTTAAATAAAATAGCATATATATGGATATAAAAGTTCAGTTGTTGGGTGAACAGAAAGTTCAAAAACTTAAGATTATAAAATAATAGATAAAATTGGAGTATTAAGGCAAAAAGCATAGACCATCATATCAGTGAAACTTGGTTCAAAGGCTCGTTTAACGTTTTCCAGAAGTAAAAATTCGTTTACAAACTTAAAGCAATGATGTCGATGTAAGACTCTGTTACTAGCTCTATTTCTTTACACCGTCATAAAGGTAGAAAAATCCAAAACATGACAATTAAAATGCAATGACATGTAAAGGAGCTGAAAAACAACACTACCTTGTTAGCCCAAATCAAACCACACGCATTGCATAGCGTCCTAGGACCAGCTGGACCACGCCGCATCATTGGAGTGGCTTTCGAACTTGTACCACAATGTGTGCATCTACTTAGAGATATAAATCAATTAACAAAATGAAGAAGAAAGTTTTTTAAACTCTATGATGGAACACAAACAAACGAAAAACCAGCCTCGGAAATTCCATCAGCAATATGCATGTCCCAAACACTTGTAAACCCAATGAAAACACTGGAGAATGATACTACAACTACATCATGTCATCGTATTCGTATACCACTATTCAATGAGTGAGACTCATATCAATCAATAGGTCCTACCGTTTTGAATGGCACACGATGTTGTGTTAGCAGCATTAGCCAAAAACATTTAAGCAAAGTTTGAAATTACTTACGCGGTTTCTGACACACTATCCTTGGGGGTGCCAGAGTCCTCTGAAATATCACCTTCAGCTGACTCCTCAGGGATTTTGGGAGCAAATTGACCCTTTTTGCGTTGCATCCTGGTGTATTGATACATAGTAATCATAAAGAAAGTTAATTAAAGAATTAAACCAAGCTACCATAAAAGCATCAAAACCACAGCTTTGAAATTCAATCAACCCTTTCTTTACCTCAACGCGGCCTCTTGGCGTACATTATATCTGATTTTCTTCTCAAAACATCGTTCTTTCCTCTTTTTACGGAACCTATTCAATGATTCCAATCGCTTTGGATCACTACATCGCCAATTACTTTCCATCGGACCCTAATACAAGATACATAAGACATGCTAGGTGAACCCAATACATTAAAACTACTAGACTACAAAATAAGTATTGAGGGCAATTCCCACCTTCTGCCTTTGACAAGGCGTTTCAGCACCAGGAGTGTATTCACATCCACCCAGAAGTAAAAGCACAGCTTGCACCTGTAAATTAAATGTCATTAAATTACATCTTAGGTCCCTAACTTTAATCACAATAAATAATCAGTATAATTTCCAGTTCAGCCATGTGTTTATTAATTCACCACAAGAATACAATCTTCCAAACTTTCCGCAAAGTCGTTTTTTTTTTTTTTTTTTACCTTAAGTGCATACAAACAAACTCCTTCATTCTATTTTTGAGACCTACGGAAAAATTCTTCACAGAAATATATTTGAAAAGAAATAAACTTTTTTTTAGCTCAAATAAAAAAAAAAATAAAAAATGTAACCTTCAGAGACTTCCCTCAAACCAAAAAGAAAAAGAATTTAAAAAAATTTGTTCAGAGACAATAATGGTAAATTACAAACTACTAAAACTCTCCCTGAGAAAATAGAAAATTACCCATCTTCTTGACAAGATAGAAAGAGGTAAAGAACATTAAAAATTAATAATAATGGTAGCCTTATTGCACCATACACTAGAAAAATGTCCGAGAAAAAATTTCGAGAGGTCTAAATTTGATTTTGAGCCGAATTTTATAAATAAATTCGACTCACACGCTTAATCGCACCATCTTCGATCTACTCGGATATTAGGAAAATCTCCGAGAAAAAATTCGAGAGGTCTAAATTTGATTTCGAGTTGAATTTTATACATAAATTCGACTCGCACATATTGAATTTCAATGCCCAAATAATAATAATAATGTTAGAAAAAAAAAAAACCTTTCAAAAAATAATACAGTAATAATGATAGAGAAATTCGGAGCATAACAAAACTGTTACCTTTTCAGCTGTAACAGAGTCGAAGACATAACACTGACTACGAAACGATAGAGTTAGCTGATTCGAAACAGGACAGCTGTTTTGCATTAAAACTCCGTCAACACCAGAATCGACGTGCGGTATCTCAAGACCGTCATGAAAGGCGCCGCCGTTGCCGTAGAAGCCGTCCGGAGGAGGACCGGATGATACATCCTCAGCACCCAAGCAATCATCAAGCATGCTTCCTCCGTCTTCGAAAGCAACAGGTTGAAGGTGTTCAACTGAAGTAGCACGGACTCCGGCACCGTCGCCGGGAATAACTCCACTTAGCGATGGCGTCTGCTCTGTAGCATACATTTTAATTTTGAAATGGATTACCGTAAACTAAGCAGTAGTTGGAAACCCCTAAGAGCAGCAAAAAAAAAAGGCGAGTGTTTGAAAGTGCAAATGGTTGGCTGATGATGTGCTATATATATATATACTACTTTTTTTTGATTTGGTAGGGCAGGTGGGGAAGGGAGGGGTGGGGTGCCGGAGGAGAGGGGACAGGTACGATGTAGAAGAACCGAGTGTAAAATAGGTTTTCAAAAGTGGTCCACACACGTCGCTTTTGGCGTGAGTTATTTTCATTATAATTTGAATTTAAAATGAATTTATTTACATTTTTTCATATATTTATTAAGTACGTGGTTAACTGCTATTGATTTTGATGGAAAAATCTAGAATATCATCTGACCTCATTAATATAATAATTATTATAAAATAGGTGAATATATGATAAATTATTGGTAAAGAAAAAAAAAATTAATAGATATTTCATTAGTATTTTAAATGAATAATAATTATTGGTAAAGAAAATAAAAATTTAATAAATATTTCATTAGTATTTTAAATGAATTTATATTATGAGATAAATTCAAAAAAATAAATGAAATTTACATTTTAGAGTATATCAGTTCTCTTCAAATATATATATATATATATATATATATATATATATATATATATATATATATATATATATATATATATATATCTCGATGGATCATTCTAATATATTAAAAAAAAAAAATAATTGAAAGCTAAAAGAAAATTAATTTTCTTCAGCTGTGAAAATAATGTATTACATTGTTTCAAAAAGTATGAGGTATGTTTAATGAATACAATAACTTCCCCTCAAAAAAAAAAAAAAAAAAAAATATATATATATATATATATATATATATATATATATATATATATATATATATATATATATATATATATATATATATACAATAACTTAAATGAATGCGTAATGATACGTATAAAGAACACCCATAACATTTTTCCAGCTAAACCAGTGAATATTTTTATTTTATTCAGTAAGTTTGATATAAAAAATTGATTGCATTGGTTATCATCTCTAATAATAAAGTATATAATGTGCTTTGTGGGGAAAAAAAGTAAGAGCAAAAATTACTTTATTCCGATTTCCAATTGTACTGATACATGCTATAGATGCCTCTAATATTATTTGAAGTTTTTAGAATTTTGGAAATCAGGTGCTTTCTTCTATCCTTATTCTTTAGAACTGAATAAATATATTACCTTTGTCTCAAAATTCGTTCAGAGTTTCTCACACACATTAAAAAAGTGGTTGAGTGTCAATAATTTTGATGATAAAAATCTAGAATGTCATTTGACCTCATTAATGTAGTAATAGTTATAAAGTAGTTGAATGTATAATAAATTAGAAGTAAAGAGAAGAAAAATATTATAAATGCTAATAGTCTACAATACCACTTACTTAATTAATGACACTCAATCATTTTCCTAATCTGTGTGAAAAATAGGTGAATGTATAATAAATTAGAGGTAAATTGAAGAAAAATGTATAAGTTCTCTATTGGTTTTTCTTTTTTTTTTTTTTTTTTTTTTTTTTTTTTTTTTTGAGAAGACACTATTGGTATTTTAAATAGATTTTTTTTAGTAGAAAATAGATTTATATTATAGGACAAATTCAAAAAATAAACCGATTTATATTTTGGAACGACATGAAAAAAATATTGTCAATTAGGCATTACTCAGTGGTAATCACTGAAATTGTTAATCCGGATATTTTGGATTCGAGTGCCAGTAAGAACAAAAGTGTGTGCTCGTATGTTTGTTTCATATCCGTAAAAAAAATCCTTAAAAAAATTATTTAATATATTCATCATAAGATAAAACAATCAAATTACATCATGATGAAGAACTCAATTTCAAAACTCAAAAACCAAGACTATGATATCAGTTTGTTAGAAAAACAAAATCGAGTAATAATGTTCAATTTTAAAACTCAAAAACCAAGACTTTGATAACAATTTGTTAGAAAAACAAACTCGAGTTTTAACGTTCAATTTCAAAACTCAGAAACCAAGACTTTGATAACAATTTGTTAGAAAAACAAACTCGAGTTATAACGTTCAATTTCAAAACTCAAAAGCCAAGACTTTGATAACAGTTTGTTAGAAAGACAACATGAGTTACAATGTTCAAAGACAATAACAGATACTACTAAATAAATATAACATAATTCAAAGTGTATTGTATTTCATTGAGTATTTCAACACAATTCTATGTGTATTGTATTCTATTGATTCAACTGAATGGGGAGAGTACAATATATAGGCCTCGGTAACTTAGCCTCCAAGTATATAATAGATAAATACAAATAATATAAAATATAAGATTAATATTTAAACTACTTCTAGATTATCCTCGACACTCCCCTGCAATCCCGTGGGAAGTGGGTGAACACGGATATTTGACTTTAAACTGGAAAAATGAGGCTGAGCCAACAGTTTGGTGAGGACATCGGCTAACCAATCCTTCGAGGAGATAAAAGAGATGCCGAGCTTGCGAGTAGCAAGTAATTCTCGCGAACATGATGGAAGTCGATCTCTATGTGCTTCGTGCAGGCATGAAACACCGGATTGTGAGCAAGGTAGGTGGTGCCTATATTATCACACCAAAGAATAGGCGGGGAAGACAACGGAACCTGCATCTCACGACGAAGACTGCAAATCCACTGGAGTTCTACGGCGGTGTTAGAAAGAGTCTTATACTCGGCCTCAATGCTACTCTTTGAAACCGTCAAGTGTTGCTTACTATGCCAACTGATGAGATTATCACCAAGGAAGACATAATATGCCCCAACAGAATGGTGATTATCACTGTCAGCTGCCCAATCAGAGTCAGAATAAGCCTGAAGCGAAATGGGGGACGTGCGGGATAAGAAGATACCATCAGAAATAGTATGCTTAAGATACTAAAGAATTCGTTTAACGGCAACCCAATGAGTTTCGGTATGCGAATGCATATACTTACTAACCTTGTGGACCACGAAGGCAATATCAGGCCGAATGAAACTGAGATACTGTAGACCGCCAACAATATTGCGGTAAAGCGACGGATCGGCGCATGGAGGGCCGTCGTCAAGTGTAAGTCAGGTAAAGGCCGACATAGGTGTCTGACAAGGCTTGGCCTTGTCCAGAGAGGCACGCTATAGAAGCTAAAAGATATACTTGCACTGAGTGAGAAATAGCCCATCGGAGGTAGGAAGCACCTCAATGCCTAGAAAATAGGACAGAGAACCAAGGTCTTTAACCGGAATGTGCCGACAAAGATAAGAGATAACCTGATCAACATGAAAAGACGACGAGCCAGTAATAACAACATCATCCATATAAATCATAATATAAACGCGAGCACCATCAAGAGAATAAATATATACATAGAGGTGTCGGCTTTGGAGCCGACAAACCCAAACTGAGTCAAGACATCAGTGAAGTGAGAGAACCAAGCACGGGGAGCCTGACGAAGGCCAAAAAGGCTACGTCGAAGATGGAAAACATAGTCAGGATAATCAGGGTGAACAAATCCCTATGGCAGGTGTATATAGATGGGCTAAGATAAATTCCCATGGAGGAAAGCATTCTGAATGACCACCTGGCGAAGAGACCAACCCTGCGAAATGCAAGAGACAGAAGAAAACGAATAGTGACCGGTTTAATAACCGGACTAAATATATCAGTAAAATCAACCCCTTCGGCCTGATGAAAACCCTTGGCCACTAGGCGAGCCTTGTGTCGCTCAAAATGGCCATCCGCATGATATTTAGTATAATAAACCCATTTATTGCTAACAATATTCATACGAGGATGTGGAGGAACAAGATCCCAAGTATGGTTGCGCAACAACACGTCGATTTCCTCTCTCATAGAATTACGTCAATTCGGGTGTTTGGAGGCTTCGGTATAGGATTAGGGTCCATGGAGTCTGTAGAAACAACAAGGGCTTTAGGAAACGGGTAGAGGATAAAGTCAGGCCAAGATATAGGTTTGAGGGAATTGGTTTGGTTCGAGTAACCATGGTATGAGTGGGAGCAGGTGGGGCAGGAGACGAGTCTAGAGAGGCCGAGTCCGAAGTGGACGCAGGAGAGGTAGGTGGGGTAGGCTCGGGAGTGGGAGTCAGAGGGTGTGTAGCCGGGTTGGAGAGAGCCGGCATGGGAGGTGGATTTTGTTGAGGTGCTGGCAGGAAGACATAAAGCGGTACAGTGAGATTATCAAGAGTGGGTTTGGAAGGAGAAGGTGTATAGGGGAAGACGGATTCATCAAAAACCACGTGGCGAGCAATATAGATACGGCCAGAGGCAAGGTCCAGGAATTTATAACCATTGTGGTAAGGACTATAGCCGAGAAAGATGCAAGTTTTGGAGCGGAAATCAGTCTTATAATGGTTGGAGGGACGAAGATAGGACCAACACACACACAACCAAAGACTCGAAGGAAGACTTTGGTGGCAAGACAGTTGATGATATAAGTAGCAATGATAAAATCATCCTCTCAATAGGGAAACGAAAGGTTGGATTGGCCAAGAAGAGAAAGGCCGACTTCAACGATTTGATAGTGGCGGCGCTCAATGGTACCAACTTGTTAATGGGTGTGGAGACAGGAAAGGCGATGACGGATGCCAAGAAAGGTAAGAAGAGTGGAAACGCGACGATACTCACCACTTTAGTCAGTTTGGATGGATTTTGGTTTGGTATTAAACTAGCTTTCAATCATAGCAAGGAAGTCAGGAAAGATAATTTCAACATCACATTTATTTTTCAGGGGATAAAGACATAGGTATTTTGTGAAGTCATCTAGAAAATTGACATAATAACGGGAACCATAAATTGAGAGTTTAGAACATGGGCCCCAAACATCAGAGTAGATCAGGTCCAAATAAGCAGTAGATGTAAAACAAAAGATAACGGAAAATGGTGACTTTTGGCTAACTGACACGAGACACACACAACATGGGGTGCTTTAGTTGGAGTAAAAGTAGGGAGACGTTTAAGGCTTGACGAAGTACGGAGTATGAGAAATGACCGAGACGCTGATGCCATGTGGTAGAGGAGGTAAGGGAGGAAGTAAGAGCTTGAGCATGAGCAATGGGGGATGGAGCGGGGTGGAGAAGTGATCGAGTCCATCCTTAACAAAGCCCCTGAGGTGGACGTGGCCCGAGTAATCCTTTACAAGAAAGTAGGACCCATGAAATTCAAAATGCACGGAATTGTCAGAGGCAAATTTATGCATAGATAAGAGGTTTCTGGTGATACAGGGGGTAACAAGAATATTAGATAAAAAAATGAGTGGAAGGGGAATTTACAGAAGAAGAGTCGTAATGAGTAATAGATAAACTTGTACTGTCACCTACATGCGCTTTGTCGGGCCCAGCATAAGGTGCAGATGATAGGTTGAGATTTCCAAGATCATGAGTGAGATGGTGAGTGGCCCCGGTATCCGCAATCCAATTAAAGTCGGGGTGTGTGGACGTTGCATATGCTTGAGGAGGGGGAACGATGATATCACAAGGAGCAGGCTGGTGCGGTATAGCCGGAAGCGGCATAAATCTGGCAGGTGGAGGGTTTTTTACCATTAGAGAAGCTGGAGTGTGGGGGACGAGGGTCGCCACGATCACAGCCTCGCCCCAGGCCTCAAGAAAATCCGAACCATGGCCACTGTGCGGGGAAGTACAGAAACTAAGATTGTGTCGTCAATCTGCCTTTTTTTGTTGTTTTTTTTGGTTTTGTTGGGTCGAGAACTCGATTCAAAAAGAAAGCGACCTCAGAGCTTATGAGCGACCAAGCAATTGTAAGCTGTTGTGGGACTGTAGGAGCACGGCACCAACGATTGGGCTGGAACTGGAGGAGGGGGTTGAACGCAGTCGAAGAAGGGGGCACAATCGATTAAGATGGGGTTGGTTTGAAGAGGATTCAGAATGGGATGGAGCTCTCCGTTGAAAAGGATATGTCTGCATACGAGGAGGATCAGCCGACATCGGGCCGAACCACCGAGTGGAGGAGGAGCAGCCGGGCCGATTTTTTTTTTTTTTAAAAAGAAAAAGGTTAGGGTTTAAGGAAGAATTGACATAATGAAAGATAGAAAATCGAAATGCTCTGATATCATAACATAATTCAAAATGTATTGTATTTAATTGATCACCTGAATGGGGAGAATACAAATATATATGCATCGATAACTTAGCCCCAATTATATAATTGATAAATACAAATAATATAAAATATAAGATAAATATTTAAACTACTTCTAGATATCCTTGACAAAATAACATAAGAGAACAACTAAACACTTAATTTATGTGTTTCGATCAATGCGATTTACGTCCATAAGCAATATATATATATATATATATATATATATATATATATATATATATATTGAGAAAATAGTGTATATTATTATACGGGAGAAAATACAAAGGATAACTCTCGTCTATGAGAGTTTAATTTATGTGGTCACACGACATCTATATTAAGTGATGTGTTTGTCTTCTACTGTGATGATAAATAACTCGGTGATATTCCTTTCATTGTTAAAAATAAAAATAATTAAAAAATTATAAATAAAAAAAAGAAAGAATAGCCAAGGAAATTCCTAGAGTCGGTTTTGGACCCAAGCACTGTAGTAACCTTACAAGTAACGTGTATAATTACACGCACTGTATCGACAATGTAAACAAATCTGAACACAGCGCAATTTGAATTCAGTTTAAAAGCAAAAGGCCGAGATCTCCTACACGTGATGACTCCGCCCCACATGTAACGCCCAAGCATTTACATGTCACATATTTTGAGGTAATCGAATATTGTCAATTTCTAGTTAATATTCTAGTCAGACACTCTTGACCCCCAATCCAGCATAAAAAACAGTTAAAAATTTTGCTCCAACAAGCAAAATCGCTCCGGCAATAACAAAACAATCCGTCAAAACTATTGCCAGAGCAAATCTGTTAATGTCAGAACAAAATTGTGTAGACATTAGAGAAGAGCAATGACAATAGATGCTCTACCCAAACAAAAAAAAAAAAAAGAAATACTGTAACATTTACAACACTAATGAAGGGGAAATATCATCTGTTGTATTGGTCTTAAAGACAGACAGAGCACAGAACCGACGCGTTTCTGAATCAAATTTATGTTTTACAATCCACATTTTCACTACAATAAAGTAAATGGGGGTTTAATAATTTGGTAGGAGTAAACGATGATGTACGAAATAATTCTATGAGCATTACAACACACAGCCTTGTAAATAAAATAGACAGATTTGAGTGTGAAAAATACAACAATTTGCAGAAGAAGAAGGCTCATACTACAAGTGCTGTCAAATTTTCCATTATCTTTTCTTTTACCCTTTATTGTGTTCTACTTTCCCCTGGAAAAAGAAGGAACCTAACAGCACCGCGATCCCAGTTATCGCGACAGTAAATAGCAGGCGGTTTCTTTGAAATACATTTTGCTGCCTTCTTGGAGGACCACCACCTTGGTCTCTTTCAACTGTCCTTCTTGCCCTTTTAACATTTATTATATTATAAAACCAACAACAATTCATAAGGGAGATTGTATTAACATTTTCCTTCATAACAACATTCAAATACACACTATAACGAGCTCTCAATAAAGAAGCTATGTTTTATACGAAAATAAAGTTTCGGTGCATAATAATTAATGATTAAAGAGCCTAAAAGATGTTAAAAGTTTATGTGAATCAGATTCCACTTATATCATGCAAAGTATGTATTTGAATGTTGATTTCTTTTTCTTTTCTTTCGATAATCTCTTATAGCCCACTGCCCAGGTGACGAGTATTCAACAATATTCCGACCACGTCTCTTAATGAATATCTCCAGAATGAAGCTGATCTCATCTTTGAAGCTTATGCTGACACGCCCTCTGTTGAAAGATGTGTTATTAGGTGTGTTATTAGTCTTAATTAGTGGTTAATTACCTTGTACCTTTGTCCTAAGTATCCCTGTAGTGATCTAATCATGGCTAAGTGTAGTAAAATTGTTTTACTGTACACTAGCCGTTGCTAGTGGGCTTGTTTAAGTTTACTAGCCGTTGGTGGCTTTTCTATAAAGTGTAAACCTCTCTTATCCTACCCGATAAGAAATTGGAATAATATTTCAAGAGTTTTCACTCCATCATCTCCTTCAAATCTATATTTCTACACCGGTACACCCTCATGTGTGAGCGGAATGGAAAGACTCGATCTCCTTATCGGATATCACCATAAACGATCATCTCAACTAAAAAGTTAAGCTGCCAATGAATGTTCACTTTATATGGCTAAAAAGTCCACTATACGTGTTAACCTCCCTCCGTCCCAAAACATAAGACATTCTAGCTCTTTGATTTATCCGATATTAGAAGTCGTTCTCATATAGCAATACAACATTTAATGCATTGTTTCCTATATTTCACCCCTATTAACTACCCCCAAATCAACTCATTTAAATGCTGTAGTTTGGTAATCCAGTGCTTAGAATCCATTTAATGATCAAGGGTACTTTTGTCCTAGAATCCCACAAAAAAATTCATTAATTATCTTCCTTAATCTCTGTGTATAAGGCTAATAGGCCTTATATTTTGGGACGGAGGGAGTATTTTGTATCCATTAAAAGAATAGGTTAAACTATTTGGGAGAAAAGAAATCTATACAGCTATCTATATACACTATAAATTGAACTTTTCAGGAGCATGTTATCAAAGGCACATCTCAATTACGACATTTAAGACTATAGTATACTAAGTTTAAGGTAAACTCCTCGATTTGAGTCCATAAACATCTTTGCTTCTTGCTTTTACTTGTTCTAACACCTTTATGGGTGTGAAAAATAAAGGATTTTATTACTTGAGTGATATTTATAAAATAGATTGTGTTAAGATTAACACATTTTAATAGGTTTTTTTCTACTTAGATTGTCAGCCTTTTTAAAGATTACGGAAACAAATTGTAAAAATTGCTTTTTTATGGCTTCACTGAAAAAACAATAGATTCCAGGTTCAAACATTTTCAGGAGTTCAGCAATTCAGCATGCATCCAATACTTAAATTTTCAAATCATCATTCATCAAATGCACCACTAGCAAACTATACCTGGAAGATTCTGCCATGAGATCAGCACTTCCATTGCATCTACTTTCATGGCTACGTATCTCACGAAGTCTAACATATCGGTTGCACATAGGGCACGATTCTGTGCGATTCCCACAGACTTCCTATAATTAACAGGGATAAAGCAAGTGAGAACTCAATTGACTGTTATAAAGTGAAGCAGCTAATAATAGAAAAAAGTTACTACCTGATGCTCAAATAAATCAACAGCGGCAACGGAAACTTCGCAATATTCACATGTCACGATCCTCTTAGGGCAATTTTCACCTTTATGAACCTCCAGAAGCTCACGGTCCATCATTTTGCTGCAAAGAGAACAAGGCACCTGCTCCACGGCAAAATATGCACATATCAGCTGATGGAAAAACGTATTGTACATTTCCTCGTTGTTTTGTAAACTGTTGAATACACAACCTTCTAATTGATCAATGCGGTTCTATCACCTGAAGTCGTATATCCTCAGAAAAGGAACAAAAATTGCTCAATTAAAGAAGTTAAGATGACATCTTAGTGTCAACAACAACCTAGCAACGTAAAGAAGGCAATGAAAGCAGTATACAGCATAAAATAGTTGGAATATTATATTTAGCAACAGAATCCAATAAAGCAATATAGCTCAAATATTCAACCGGCGAGGAAAGCAGATACTTACTAAACTCAATAATAATTACCGTCCTATATAAAAGTGCCAGGCAGTATAATGGAGGCCAAACATTACGATTTCTTTCTAGGAAGCAAGCTCCTCAATTTCCCTTTTGACCAAAGTTGATCGAGCAATGGAATTCTCAGATGTTGCTCTTTCTCAATACCAGATGTGTTGCCCAGCTATAGGAAAAATAAAATTATGTAGTAGGCTTTTAAGCTTCTGCCTTTCACGAAATTCAGAAGAACATACTTCTCAGCCTACCACAGTCCACTTGTCAGACATATGTACTCTTCGTGCCACTGCCACTATAATTGTTGAATTCCCAAAAGCTTAAGTTGTTGTGGGGTACGTAATATAGATTTTTAAACACAGACCCTGAAGTATGAGCCTAATACGACCAGCCTAGACTAACAAAGGTTACACTTGGAAAACACAAATGGGATAAAGGTGGAGGTAGAGAGGTTGGATATCATGACCAAAAGTCCCTTGTAAAATCACCTTATATCTCAAAAACTTAAGTTGTTTGGAAGATGAGTAATTTAAATATTTAAACACAACACAACCTTCTCAAAAAAAAAAAAAAAAAAAAAAAAAAAAAAAAAAAAAAATACCACAACACAACGAACACGCTTCATCAATAATGTCCAATACTGCCATTAAATTTACGTTTCAACCAGTAATGAAGTTTAATCAGTATATTTTCCAGATTTCGAACAGCTAGATCAGCTAATCCTCTATTCACTTTCAGATATGTTGGCCAAAGAAAATCCCTGAATGGTAATTGTTTTACAAAAATAACAATACACAAAATCTAACATGAAAGGAAAAAGGTTTCTTGCAGCTGTAGACCAGGTTTTACCAGAATTGAATTTGTCTTTTGAGTTGAAACACACTATGTACATGACTTCAAATTAAGCACACAAGAGAAACAACACCTATTATTAGTACTTTTTTGTTGCTGTACATAACGATACTCAAGCCTCATTCTAACTAGGTGGAGTGTGCTATATGGATCTTTTATCTCCATTTCTGTCTACCCTCCTCAATGCCCCATATTTCAGATTAAGCACACATCAAAATGATTTAAAACCATGCAACTCTGAACTGCATTGCTCTTTCTAAAAATACCATAAATGGATATACAGCTGCAAGCACACTACATTATTACCCAAGTATGCCAATCAACATGATACTCCTGTAAATGAAGAGCTTCGACCTAGTGGATGACAACCAACGTTTGTAATAAAAAAAAACATGGCATAGGGCCACCATGATACTTATGATGCAGCATGTAAATCAGAGAAATTCCGATATGAAGAAGCATTCATATTTCTAGCAGTACTATTTTACAAATCATCTACTATATAACATCAGGCCTATTATGCCTAACCCCATAAATAAGCCTGGAACTGTAAAAGTACACCTGCATGTACTACAGTAACGTACTATTAAGACTCAGCCAAACAAAATGTAGAACACTACATATGTTTCTCCAATAAGGAAGCTCATAAGCTCATGGAACATTTTGGCACTCAGAACGAAATTAGGATCATAAAAGGACCAATTCGTAAATCACAATTCGGTGGGGGCTTACTTCTTTGGTACGATTTATGGAAACAAAATTCGCTATTCCAGAAAGTATATTTTAGGTACTTCTACAAGATAACCGTTGTTTCGTTTTACTAAATACTTTTAATTACGGTAAATTAACAACATTTTCCATTTATCACATATACTACATAGATGAAAATAGACGAGTTTCGACAAACACAAAAACTACAAGTTTATCCAATAAAGCTCGCGAGAAGTGAAGTTAGAGGCAAAATCTCCTGTTTAAAGCCTTATTCCCCTAAACACTCATCCCCCATATTCTTTAATATCTTTCTAGGGGCACAAGCTTTTACACTTCTAGATTCTACCGCTTCCCTTTCCAAAATGAGAGAAGTGTTTTAATGATCATCACTTTCCGTCATCTCCCAGGTTATAATTTTTTTCTTTTACTTTCTAGATTCCTGTTTCTGATCCCCATCTTTATCCCTCCTCTGCTGAGGCATGTTTGGAATGTCATAACAACAGCCTTGGGCCGAGAACTGAACTTTGCTGAAGAAGAAGAATGAATTCAAATGGAAGGGAAGACCAACAGAAATTCGCATTAAAGTCTTCTGAATTACTGCTTACCATTGGGAACATTACGTCTAATGATCTGAAACAGAACCGTTCCCAAATTTAGAATGCTCAAACCAGATCGCAGTTTGCCACTAAACTACCGAAATGGGGTAACCTTGAGACCAATTCATAAAGAAACTCATACAAAGAAACTATACTTCACCTTAGTTATACGTAGTATTCAATCAACATGTTATCAACTCACATACCTGGGCATGAGTGCTCAGAAAATGTTCTTCAGCATACTTTCTAGGAATCATATCACTGCAGACTTTACATTTCTCCAAGTTCCGAGAACAGTGAACAAAGTGCAAATCGATATTTGAAGAAGGAATAGCTCTGTCACTGTGAATACAAATACTAATGACAATCAAAATGACATTTCCAAGTGAAAACATTAGACAATATTGGAACATGATGATTACAGGGATTACAATTTTACACAGCAGTCCAAGTTAACCAGGGTTCTCAGTCATGATTACTAGAAATACAAGTTTACATGACAATTCAGATGCTTACACTTCCACTGTTGCACAAATAGTCTAAAGAAACTATTCCAGAACACCATTGATCACAGTTGGAACAAATCCATTCCATTATGAAACTAATGACTTGCAGCTCAGAATAGAGCATACGATACTTCTGACAACTCACCGCATATAAATAAACCAGAGCACCCAATAAACATGTTAGGCTTATGGACATCATCCCATAATGAAGGATCCTTGACATACCCGTAACCCGTGCACTAGCTACTACAAAAAAGCAATAAGGGTTGAACTTGCCAACTACACACAAAACTTCCTAAGCAACATAACATCATTCTCATGGTGAAGGATCCTTCCGTTATCTGCACAAGCTACTAGGAAACTGAAGGCGGGTTCGCGAATCTTACACAAAACATTTGCAACAAAACTTAGATGGAAACAAATCATGATCCTGTTTGTCCACAGTTCAAATAATACTAATAATGCAATGAAATCACATCTCACAGAATGGAAAGAACAAACCTCTCCTTTCATTTAAGCAGAAAATCATGATCATAAGTGTCTGTATATACATCACCCAATCAATCACGCACAAGCATAAAAGTAAAACAGCTTGAATCCGAAAACAAGTAGGGAAAAATAAAAAGAAATAAAAACACAAAAAGGGATCACACCAGTGATTACAGACGGTGGTGGTGTCGGTGGTGCCGGTGCCGGTTGCCTGATCAGAAGCATCAGCCATGTTTGGCCTTGTCAAAACCCTCAAGACACAAAAGGAGAATTCCTAAGCCCAAAGGGAAATTGGTTAAAGGATAGGTCAAAAAACGAACAAGGAGGGGAAGGTAAGGTAAGGGAATTTCGGTGAAGGTAAACACTTAATAATTGGCAGACAATTCTTGAAAATATAAGATCGGATTATTATGGAAACAAATAAAATCAAAGAATAGAATCTTCAGCTTCCTGTTTTCTTCGATAGAGAAGACCTTAGGATCGTCGTTGAAAACTTTCCGACTTAAGATTGGAGAAAAGTCGGAAAAAATTTAGATTTTCCTTTCCTTATTTAATCGAGAATATCGAGGGGAAATTACTACCGGTACCTCTGCTCGTGCGCGGAGGGTGAAGGTGGTTTCATCCGTGTCATAAGTTTTAAAATTGAATTTAAGCAGTGTGTTTTTTTTTATAATTTTATCTATTATTTTGTCTTAAAATACACTCTTGACTTAATTATTTCCCGGCGAAGAGACTAGTGAATGTATCGCCTGCATTGCGCATACCCATATGAATGTGAAGACGCAAATTTTAAAGTGATCGTCGATCCAAAACCAATATAATATGTGAACTTTTATTTTGTTAAATATTTTTTTTTATATTTACATGTTGTCACGAATTTTATTAATCTGAAATAAACAAGTAATAAAACCAGGTTAACATCAGTCGAGGATCGTAGTATAGAAATTTATCTTAAGTCGATCTTCTTAGGAATCTAGATCATTGTTAATCCTAGTTTTTTTTTTTAAACTAACCTATGTCATGAAGCTAAACTAAACGAAGAACTAAACTACCAAATATGCAGAAAATTAACTAGACATAGGATTACTCCAATGTTAGGCAAGATACGGGTAACGAAACTTATTAACTAAACTAAACTAAGTGCAAAAAGTAAACTAAACTATGCAACTCAAGTTTTAAGGGATTTAAATCAAGTATAACGAGCGAACAAATGCGATTGATCCACCTATCCTATCAACATTCAATTCCAATTCGGACTATTTAAGTGATCTCTACTCAAGTCGTGATTCACCTAATCGAAGGCATAAACTCCTACTCTCGTAGACAAGTTCGTTTTCTAATCCTTTATCTTTCGATGTTAAAAATTACGTCTTTCTAACCTAGGCGTGAAATCTTTCGATTTCTAATCTAGAAAATTAATCTAATAACTTTCGTTTTATTTAGATCAAAGATCCAATCTTTTATCATGGTGATCTAAGGTTGACATGACTCTCATCATATAAACAATCATCAAAGCAAGCATCTTTCGATTAAACATGCAATAAAACATACAAAACATGATAAAAGAAACGAACTTGAAATAGAACTCACAAAATAATCACGAACTAGAAATCAACTGTTGAATTGGACGGCTTCACAACGCTTGTTCAAAGAGGTTTAGCCTCTTAGCATCTTCTTGAAGGCTTGAATTGCTTGAATAAAATACATAATTGAAAGATCTAATCTAGAGATTTAAGATTAAAAGCATAAAATTTGAGTAAAAACTAAGTAAGAACGCAGCAGCACACTGCCCCTAGGTTTTAGGGTTGAATCATGTGTCATTAGGGTAAAGATCACGCTGTTTTATAGGAAAATCAAGTCGGTTGCTCACGATAACCGCTCCGGACGCTCGTTCATCATCATGGACGCCCGTCCGAGGACCCAGCTCCAGTATTTTGCTCATAACTTCACTTCTAGGGCTCGAATGAGGTGATTCAACATGCGTTGGAAAGATATTTCAATCCTCTACAACTTTCATCAAGACAACTTTCCTGAAAGTGCCTACAAGTGTGGACAAAATTCCCATGAAGTGCCTGGTTCCGTTTTCTTCAATGATTCTTCACTTAAACATCTTTCATCTCTTCCATCTTCATGTGATCATCGTTTAAGCTCCTTACTCATCATGCAAACGTACCTAGCAACATGATAGAAACATGCAAAATGTAACATCATACGGATAAACATAAAACACCGATAAAATCACGTAAATATCTCGATTTTGCATTTAAACACATTTAAAACTCGTTTACTCAATAATTCGATAAAACCAACACTTTTCTATAAAAAGTACTAAAATACCAAGGATATTGTTACGGGAATAACGTCATATAAATCATAAATTTCACCCTTAACAACTCCCCCACACTTAAACCTTGCTCGTCCCGAGCAAGACAAAACAAAAACAAGCTAACTTACTAAGTCAAAAACTTCAACCAAAAATACATATAGACATTTTCAACAAATATAAAGCATATATAATAAATTAGACATTCACCCGTGTGTGTATATATAGCCATATCAAACTTCCACTAAGTCCACACTTGAATTTTTCAAGCAACTAGCCAATACACATCTAAACTAGCAATAACCGACACTTATAACATGCACCCTACAAAACATAACATGTCCCGAAAAGGATAATAAAATGTGTTTAAAATCTTTCTGATATACTCAGAGGATAATCCCTACAGCATGTCTTTCAGTTTATACTGGGGATAAGGTAGACGATAACTAAGTCTTTCGTTTAATTCATATCACTATTCTCACAAGTTGATTTAATTATTTCACTTTTAAACACACATTAGGATAAGCTATTGCCTCATGCGAGCAACAGACATCTGGGTACACCTACCTTACTCCAATCATAAAGGCGACCTTTTCTAACAGCGTAAGTGAGCTTTTGGTCATCATAGTGGCGTGGGACATCGTGGTATACCCTACCTCACCCAAATCATCAACCACTTCCGACATACTCAATATTATTATTTAAACAACTTTCCCACCACTATAGTTCTATCTCGCTTATCACATTCAAACTTGAGACATTCACGATATATCATACTACGACTCTAACCACAAACTATTATAATTCTCCGAACATGCATATTAGCACTAAGTACAAAATTATAAGATAATCGAAAATCACTAATCCAAGCGGATACGACTTTATATTTTAGCTCATCATTTAATATGGCTCGTGAAAATTATATCGGGTGAAACATCTAACCCACTAAACACACAATTATATAGCATCAATGACTATATAGTACTATGGTAGAAAATCAATAACTAGTAAGCCAATCAAAAATATGTACTCACTCGAGACAAAACAAAACTTTTGAAATTTTAAAAATTCATGGTGTAACAATTAAGTTCTCAGAATGGTAATAATCGTAATTAAATGAGCAAATAGTCATGTAGGTACAAACTAGACAAATAAACCCTCCCCCACACTTAAACTACAACATGTCCTCATGTTGTGCGAGAATCTAAAAGAACAAAGTACTTAGCTGATTTGTCGGTCGAATGTGGCAATTCTGGAAATGCTTCGAAGTCAGATCCAGAAGTGCTTGAAGAAATTAGTAACTGTGGACCATCCACTGGAAAACTGAGATTTTCTGAAAACACACATTTGCTATCGAAAATATCCTGCACACTTGACAAACACGGAAACATCTCGGGGAAACAAGTGAAGATAACATGGAAAAGAAGTCATAGAGATTATTCAGGTTAAGCTCATGTAAAGATAGAATATATACATGAAACATGACAAAATAGTAGGCTAGGTGATATGCAACTAAATGATCATATATTACAATGCAACCTAAGAATACAAACGAAAACTAGAAAACAAAACTTATAAAAACTAGAAAATAGGTAAAACAATACATAATAGTGGGTTGCCTCCCACCAAGCGCTGTCGTTTAACGTCGCTCGCTCGACGCATTTAAAATTCAGCCTGGATCAGGCCATTTAACCTTTCTGCCAGCCACTACCTCGTGTAAGCTCCGGTCCGTAGAGTGGCTGCAGAAACAGCACTTAACACATGGGGTTAAATCTTTGATAGCTCTCCACACACGTTTAAATGTCCCCATGGTTGACTTCTTCTTCTTTCGATGACGTTTCAACTTTTGCTCCCTTTCATACTCTTCCATGTCCCAACTACCAGCTAGAACTTCTTCTGATTTATCACAACCGTCATCCTCGTAAAACAAATCGGGCGAAAACTCATCAAACTCGCTCGACTTTAGGGGTGCTACACCGAGGATATCGAAAATCGAACAATCAAAGGCTTTACCTTGGGTTCACCAATGTAATGCTTGCATCGTTGACCATTCACTCGGAGCGGTTGATCACCATAACCGCGCAGCGATTCTAGAAACGCCTCAGAATGATTTGGAGAATCTCAAATGGACCCGGACCAACGTGTCCTCAACTTCCCGAAAACAAATGTAACCTGGAATTGTATAGTAACACTTGCTCTCCAACTTGAAATTCTCTCTTCTTGATCTTTGCATCATGAAGGAGTTTCATCTTATCCTTACTGATCCTGACACTTTCGTAAGCCTGAAGTCTAAACTCATCTAGCTCATGCAACTGCTGCAATCGATGTTTTCCACAGGCTTGGGAATCGAGTTAAGAAACTTTGTAGCCCAATAAGCTCGTGCTCTAACTCAACCGGCAAGTGGCACGATTTACCATAAACCATCTGGTAGGGTGATGTACCCATGGGGGTCTTATAGGCAGTTCGATACGCCCATAGTACATCATCTAACTTTAGACTCCAGTCTTTTCTATGACTGTTCACTGTTTTCTCCAGGATCTTCTTCAAGCTCTGGTTGCTTCGCTCAACGACCACTAGTCATCGGATGATATGGTGTGCGGTTTGTGAGCGAACACCATACTTCTCGAGGACTTTTTCCAAAGGTCGCTTGCAAAAGTGTCCCTTCATCACTAATCAAGGCACGTGGACATCCAAACCTCACAAAGATATTCTTCTTTAGAAAATTCATGACCGTTTTATGATCATTGCGAGGAGTGGCTATTGCCTCCACCCATTTCGATACATAGTCTACGCAGACTAAGATGTATTTATTCCCGCAGGAAGATGGGAAGGGACCCATAAAGTCAATCCCCCATATATCAAAGACTTCGCATTCAAGAATGGGTTTCAATGGCATGTCAAACCGCCTTGTTAGAGTACCGGTTCTTTGGCACCTATCACAAGCTTTACTGAAAGCTTCCGTGTCCTTAAATATCGTGGGCCAATAGAAACCGGACTGGAAGATCTTCGCAACCGTTTTCCAAGGACCAAAGTGACCACCTATGGGTCCACTGTGGCATTGCTCAATAATATCCGTTGCTCCGACTCCGGAACACATCTTCTAAGCCGACCATCTTTACCGATCTTGAAAAGATAAGGTTCATCCCAAACGAAATATTTCAAATCGGAGAAAGAACTTTTTCTTCTCTTGATATGACATTTCGGGATCAAGATCTGTGAATGAAGGTAGTTGACGATGGAAGAATACCATGGGGCGTCCCGGAGCGCAACCATCGATAAGCATGATGTTTTCGAGAGAGGAAGTAAAGATCTATATCTTGGGATCACCCTTTTCCTCGATTAACATCCTAGAAACATGATCCGCCACTACAATTTCAACGCCGCTTTTGTGTCTTTAATTTGAGCGTCAAACTCTTGTAGGTCGATATCCAACGCAGAGCGCGCGGTTTTGCATCTTTCTTAGTCATCGATATCGCAAGCGGCGTGATCATCCACACAATCACTTGAGCACCTAACAAGTAACTCGGAACTTGTCCATAGCAAAAACTACGGCCAACAACTCCTTTTAGGTGGTAGTATAGTTAAATTGCGAAGGTTCAACGTGTGGTGGCATAATAAATAGGTGGAACTTTCCTTTAAACTTTTGCCTAAAACCGCACCAACCGCATAGTTGGATGCATCGCATATAAGCTCAAAGGGTAAATTCGATCTGCAGCGATATCGAGTGGAGCGGATATTAACCGATTCTTGAGCTCCCCAAACGCTTGCTTGCGGCTATCATCAAAGCGAATGTAACGTCTTCCTTAAGTAAGGTAGACGAGGGGCTTGGCGATCTTTGAAAAGTCTGAATGAATCTCCTATAGAAGCCGACATGTCCGAGAAAACCTCGACTTCGCGAACACTCTTAGGATAACTCATCTTTCGATAGCTTCCACCTTAGCCCTATCTACCTCAATACCTTTGGCGGACACTTTGTGGCCAAGAACTATTCCTTCATCTACCATAAAATGGCATTTCTCCCAATTTAGCACCAAGTTCTTTTCCACACACCTAGATAACACTGATCAAGATTATCGAGGCAATCATCGAAGGATTGACCAAAGACCGAAAAGTCGTCCATGAAAATCTCCATACACTTTTCAACTAGCCCGTCGAAGATAGCCATCATACACCTTTGAAGGTGGTTGGGGCATTACTGAGACCAAATGGCATCCGCTTTGTAGCGAATGTACCATAAGGCGGCGGTGAAAGTGGTCTTCTCTTGGTCAGCGGGATCGATGGGTATCTGGAAGTATCCTGAATATCCATCCAGAAACAGTAGAATCGTGCCCGCCCAGGCACGCTCTAGCATCCGGTCAATGAAGGGAAGGGAAATGATCTTTCATTGTGACCTCATTGAGTTTTCTATAGTCAATGCAGGACTCTATAGCCATGTAACGAGCCTCAATGCTATCTCTTCTCCTTCTCGTTCTTCTCAATAGTAATCCCTCCTTTTTTGGGGACTACTTGAGTAGGGAAACCCATTCACTTTGTCGTGATGGCGTATATGATACCCATATCTAGAAGTTTGATGATCTCCTTCTTGACTACTTCTTGCATGTGAGGTTAAGCCTCCTCTGGGGCTGTCTTACACATTTAGCACCCTCACTAGTCTTGATCTTGTGCATGCAGGATGTCGGGAGGTATTCCTCGGATATCTCCCACCGCCATCCAAAGGCTCTTTCGTTTTTATTAAGGCGTTTAACGATTTCACTCTTCTATTCGAGATAGCTTGGCGATATGATCAAGGAAGCTTGTCACCTTCACGTAGGAACACATACTTAAGATGTTTAGGTAACGGCTTGAAACTAGATCTGCAGGGGGATCCTCTAAACTCGATTTAAGCCCTCCACTTTTCAACTCAGCATCGCTGAGCTTACTTAGTGGCTCCACTGCCAAAGCTTCTTCTCTTAATAACTCATCCTCAAAGTCAGCTGCTAATTGATCTAGATTAACCACACCATGGCTATTCAGATTATCGATCAATCGCTCATATTCCGCTTCCACAGCCATGACTTGCTTATCCATAAAATCATCGAAATCGTCAGATGTCTCTTCTATGGAACAGCCGGTTGGGACTTCAGAGGGCATATTGATAGACTTAGTAACACTATAACTCACCTCTTGGTCACCAACTCGGATAGTTACTTGCCCACCATCGCAATCGATGAGGGCTCTAGCTGTGGATAGGAAAGGTCTCCCAAGAATCAGGGGGACTTTCCCATCTTTTCCCATATCTAAGACGTACCAATCAACAGGAAAGGTAAATCTATCGATCTGGACTAAAATGTCTTTCGAGAATCCTGAAGCTTTCTTAGAAGATCTATCGCGAACCGAAGGTTCATGGAAGTGGGTTCTAGAAGACTTTGTAAACCCAAATTGCTCACACACGACAATGGCATCAGTGATGGATGCACCAAGTCACATAAAGAATTTGGAAAGACTAAGCCTCCCATCTGCAATGTGAGCACGAATTTTCCGGGGTCACCTCTTTTGATTGGTAAGTCTGGATAATTGATCATTCAACAATCCTCACCAATTGCCTGATCCATTTCTGCTAACTTCTTCTTCGAAGAAACAACATCCTTGATGAATTTGGTATACTTAGGCATCTCAACCAAAACTTCAGATAATGGAAGATTAACTGAGTATTTTTCAAAGAAATTAAGCACTTTTTCATATTTCTTATCTTCACTTAAGGGAATGTTGCTTCTCCTAGGTGGAAATGGAAGCTTCTTCAACTCACTCTCGAAAATACTTTCTTTGAGGAAGCCTTGTGACTTTGTCTTCCATGTCCTTCCACCTTACAACTTTTTCGGACTTTTTATTAGTCGGGGATCACCTCCGACTTTCACTTGATTCTTCATTCCTCGGAGAAAGCCACCGAGGACTTACAACTTCTTCACCTCTCGGGGATCACCACCTGAGTCTTTCTTGCGAGCAGAGGCGTAGATGCTCAAATTCCCCTCTTGCCTTATCAACGGCGGGAGGGGCTGGTGGTTTCCCTGGTGAGAGGACCACTCGATTGAGTACCGCTTCTAAGATTCATTGCACCGGCCTCTGGTATGCCATAAGGAATCGAAGGAACTAGGTCGATGCTTTGGCCACAATTGAAATCGATTTGGGCTACTAGGCCACCCTTCGGATTTTTCTCCATAAAAGCAGGCAAGCCGCCTCGATGGTCTAAAGCTTCTTTGTCATCACCATCCGCTTCTCAAGGTTCTTGATTGTGCTCATCAACATTTGGATATTATTATTTTGCTCCCTCTGGAAGTTATTGTTCTGCTCCTTCAGCTCCTTCTGATAGGAGTCAAATCTAGCTTCAAGATCATCGACGCGAGAGGGGCCTTGAGAGTTCTAAATGTTTTGAGAGAAAGATTGGCTAGACCGACTTTGAAATGCAGGATTTGGATTGTTAGGCCAACTTTGATTTAACCCTTGATTTAGATTGGAGGAATTCAAGCTCGGATTCTGATTAAAATTAGGGTTTCGATTGAGATTCGAGTTTTGATTGAAGCTTTGACGGAAACCCTGGTTTTGAAAATTGCCCTGGCCAGAGAATTTATTTCCAAACCTCTGATTCGGCTGGCCATTGAAGGCATTGATCTCTGCGTTCTGTCCAATCATAGGACAGAGCGCAGCGATGTGCCCTATATCGTCACGTACTTGGCATGCGACTTGATTATCATCCCATGATTACGGGCGGCATTGACTTGATAAGGAACATGGGAGATGAATTGACACTGGCCAACCATATGGCCAGTCTGAGAGCAATTCTCGCAGTACAAAACTTGAGAGTTCTGTAGAAATGAAGGAGTCTGATAACTCGGATTTGGAGATGTCGTGAGAGTAGCCAGCTGCTGTTTCAGCATGGCGATTTCATTTTGCATTTTCACCTCCTCGATCCTAGGAGGAGGAGGTGGTGCCTGAACAGCTTGAAAGGAGGGGACATAATTATATTTGGCAATGTCTTCGAACAATGCCCACCCCTCTTGAGGCGTTTTCCTCAGGAATGCCCCACCTGATGAACTATTGACCATGCCCTTGGTGAGCTCGGTCAACCCACTGAAAAAAGTATTGATTTGCCTCTGCAAGTCTAACCCATGGTGGGGGCATTTATGAAGAAGAGCCTTAAATCTCTTCCATGCCTCAAAGAATGATTCTGTTTCCGTTTGATAAAAATTGTATATTTCCCTTAAACACTGGGCTGTCTTGGCAGGTGGAAAGTATTGGCGTAAAAATTCTTTTTCCAATGCAGCCCAAGTGGTAATGGATTCTGCAGGGAGAGAGCTATACCACTCTTTAGCTTCTCCTTTCAAGAAGAACGAAACAAGATGTAAGTTTAATCGCATCCTCACTCACACCTTGAATGCGTGTCGTACCACATATCTCCGAGAAATGTGTATGCGTGTGTGTGAGGGTTTTGAAGGGACCGTGAAACATTGATGCATCTTTGCATCATCCGAATGAGACCGGGTTTGAGTTCGAAGGTGCAGTGCCGTAATGGTCGGGTAAGACGATAGCCGGGTTGTGATTCTTGCACCAGGCATGGCGTAGTCTGCCAATGTACGTCTATCTTGGCGACCATAATTACAGTTTCTTGATTTCCTTCTTAAAGATTGCTCAAACTCTTGATCTTCTGTGTTTTCTTCGTCAAAAGCGAAGTCTACGCCTATTAGGTCGGACTATGGTCCGCTTTCGAGGTCGAGGAGTAAAGTAATGGCCCTTGTGACTACGAGTTTGCATAAACCGAACCCAAAAATCAAGTTGAGATGAACCTAAATATGAGGAAATAAAATCTAAAACGAGAATTCAAAACCTAAACTAAGAAAAGGAAACCTAAGAACTTAAAATCTAACTAAAAGATTAAAAACCTAATTCTAAGATCAAAAACCTAAATAAAAGACAAGAAAAGAGAAGAACAAGAGTAAGAAAGAGAGAGGAACAAACGGGCGTCCACAGATGTGAACGAGCGTTTGTCCAGAGTTTGGACTGAACGGGCGTTCAGAAACTGAACGCTCGTCCGGTCTTTCGAATGTCTCTGACAAAGCGTCCAAAATGATGAGCGCTGCGTCTAAGGGTCGAAATTGTTACAAAATTGAAATTTTTACGATGGGCGGGCGTCCAAAATCTTAAACGCTCGTCCAGATGTAAAAAGATCAAAAACAAAGGAGAAAAGAAGGGGGATTAAGAAGAGAAAGAAGAAAGAACTAATCACAAAGCTCAAACCTTTAAAACCCTAAAAATCTAAACCAAAAACCTAACTAAGGAAACCCTAACTAACCTAATATCTAAAGGTTAATCTAACTAACAACCTAAAAACAGAAAATAAAACAAAACAACAACAGAAACGAAAAACAACAAAAACAAAAACTAGGCAAACCGTCCGGTTCCCCGGCAACGGCGCCAAAAACTTGTCACGAATTTTATTAATACAAAATAAACAAGTAATAAAACCGGTTAACCTCAAGTGCAAGGATCGTAGTATAGAGGCTATGCCGGGTCGATCTTACGGGGAACTAGACTGTTGTTAATCCTAGTTTTTTTTGTTTAAACTAACCTATGTCACGAAGCTAAACTAAACGAAGAACTAAACTACCAAATATGCAGAAAATTAACTAGACAGAGGATTACTCCAATGCTAGGCAAGATACGGGTAACGAACTTATTAACTAAACTAAACTAAGTGCAAAAAGTAAACTAAACTAAGCAACTCAAGTTTTAAGGGATTTAAATCAAGTATAACGAACGAACAAGCAATTGATCCACCTATCCTATCAACATTCAATTCCAATTCGGACTATTTAGTGATCTCTACTCAAGTCGTGATTCACCTAATCGAAGGCATAAAATCCTACTCTACGTAGACAAGTTAAACTTTCTAATCCTTTATCTTTCGATGTTAAAGATTACGCTCTTTCTAACCTAGCGTGAAATCTTTCGATTTCTAATCTAGAAAATCAATCTAATAACTTTCGCTTTATTTAGATCAAAGATCCAATCTTTTATCATGGTGATCTAAGGTTGACATGACTCTCATCATATAAACAATCATCAAAGCAAGCATCTTTCGATTAAACATGCAATAAAACATACAAAACATGATAAAAGAAACGAACTTGAAATAGAACTCACAAAATAATCACGAACTAGAAATCAACTGTTGAATTGGACGGCTTCACAACGCTTGTTCAAAGAGGCTTAGCCTCTTAGCATCTTCTTGAAGGCTTGAATTGCTTGAATAAAATACATAAATTGAAAGATCTAATCTAGAGATTTAAGATTAAAAGCATAAAATTTGAGTAAAAACTAAGTAAGAACACAGCACAGCTGCCCCTAGGTTTTTAGGGTTCGAATCATGTGTCATTAGGGTAAAGATCATGCTGTTTTTATAGGAAAATCAAGTCGGTTGCTACAGTAACCGCTCCGGACGCTCGTTCATCATCATGGACGCCCGTCCAGGACCCAGCTCCAGTATTTTGCTCATAACTTCACTTCTAGGGCTCCGAATGAGGTGATTCAACATGAGTTGGAAAGATATTTCAATCCTCTACAACTTTCATCAAGACAACTTTCCCTGAAAGTGCCTACAAGTGTGGAAAAAATTCCCATGAAGTGCCTGGTTCCGGTTTCTTCAATGATTCTTCACTTAAACATCTTTCATCTCTTCCATCTTCATGTGATCATCGTTTAAGCTCCTTACTCATCATGCAAACGTACCTAGCAACATGATAGAAACATGCAAAATGTAACATCATACGGATAAACATAAAACACCGATAAAATCACGTAAATATCTCGATTTTGCATTTAAACACATTTAAAACTCGTTTACTCAATAATTCGATAAAACCAACACTTTTCTATAAAAAGTACTAAAATACCAAGGATATTGTTACGGGAATAACGTCATATAAATCATAAATTTCACCCTTAACACATGTTTACCCTTCTTTTAAAAAAAAAATCATTAAAGGATAGGTATGATCTGAGTCATGCTGGAAAACAAAGGTATGATAAGGCCTCCACCACCTATAAGGGGGCAAGCGAAAGAAGAGGTGAGAGACTGTTCTGCAGGTATTTCAAAAGACATTGCTTATGCTATCGAGGATTGCAGGGCGCTAAAGAGAGAAATTGAGAATTTGATTGATGCCGAAGTTCTGGACCGAGCTGAGGGTGATCGACAACAGGGCACAATGCCTATCTCTAACAGGGGAACGAAGACAGAGGTAGACATGGTCGAGATAATCAGCGAAGTAATAAATCCACAGGGACAGACCATGCCAATAATGAGCCTCACCTCGCGGGGGTTGTTCTCATGATAGCATGAGGACCCAACATGCCTCTATCCCGATCAGGAGCCTCTAACAGAACTCCACATGTAGATAATCAAGTTGAAAAAGAATCAAGGTTGTCTGAGAAGATCACTTATGGACCAAATGATCCACTGTTGGAATAGTGTCCTAAACCCAATCGGGTTGGACCGGATCCGACCGGGTCGGATCATTTCTACTATTTCTTTATGTTTGTACATATATTAAATGGCTTTTCTGTTGTCATATATATGTTCTTTTAAAGAACCAATTATGAATTGTTATATGATAACGTCCTTAGTATTAAACTGTGATAGAGAAACCATGATAGGCGATTATGGTTGATGAGATCTCTAATCACTTTAATAAGTTTGATACTTAAATGTCTCTAGGCTGATGTACTATTAAACAGGGCATTGATTAGATAAACAGGACTAGCACGTATTAGATGTCTTCTGCTTTTAGGGCGGGGATAGATCTCGCTCTATCGAAGTGTAGAGACACTTGGGTATGCGTGGGCGTGTATTGAGAATGCGACGTTAGGGATCGACCCACTTACACGGATAAGTGTCACACTATGTGGCGGTTGTGTAATTATCCTTAAGACCGAGTCTTCATGGCATCACGGTGTGGATTGTCATGCTTTGACACTATTGAGGTTTCCCCAGCCATGGGGCGATCATGCGGTAGTGATTGGGTGTGATCTTGAAGCATGCGGAGTATACATGATTGGTCGTCCGGGAATCGCGTGCCACTATCGATGAGGGGTAAATATCCGAAAGGGCCTTCTTATAAGGAATGTCTCGTTCTCGTGAATCTTTGCAAAGTGGGAGTAAACGTGTTACTTGAGAGAACTTGATATCCAGTTTATAAGATACGGTTGTTAATGTTTGACACTCGACGTCGACCGTTGGGATATTATTATAGCGATAGGATTGTAAGTTACACGGTAAATCAAGCTTCACATGAAAGGTAGTAGTCATTGCATTTGACTCTTCCGATGATTAAGGTCACGGTGTGTTGCTAGACGCTATCCCGTGATCGTTAGGCATGAAGGGCATTTTCGTAATTTGCACTTTATGTCTACGGCCAACATATTCGGAAGCCTATCGGGTCACACACATATGAACATCCAGCCGGATCAAAATGTGGTTATAGATGATAACCAAATAAGGAAAGTTTATCTCGAGACTATAAAGGTTATAGTGGTAAATTAATATGGTGGTATTTATTTATTATGAATAAATTAAATACAAGATATTAATTATGTTGATTAATTAAATATGTATATTGATACATATATTTTCGAAATTAATGATATATGATATATATTGATTTTGCAAATTAATTAATCATAACATTATATTAATTAAAGAATTTTCCATAAGTGAAATTTTGGAAGGTTTGGGCGCCACATTGCTTGTGTGTGTGACACACTTGATTGTGCAATTTAATTAATAAGATTACCATAATATTAATATGTGATATTAATTGATTTTGAGAAAAATAGATTTATGGTAATAACATAATTTATAATCAATATAAGATATTGGAAAATCAAATTATGGAAAGAGAGATCAATCACATTAATTATTCTTCCTTATTTTTATTGGAAAGAGGTTTTCTTCTCTCCTCTCTCAAGCTAGGAATTTCGCCTCCCCCATATAAGAGAGGGATTGCCAAGCTCTTATGTACACCATAATTCCAAGAGCAATTGTTCTTGTGAAAATTGCAAGAACTCATAGTTCTTGTGTAAGAAAGAGGAGCTTCCTATAGTGAGTTTGTGAGGGAGGAAAAGTCCGTCTAGCAACCGGGGTTTTCCAATAGCAATCCATGGTGGGATTCCGGCGGTGTTCGTGTGGACTAGCGGTAGAGGCCGAACACTGGGCGGCTCCATGCCGAACTACTCTCCTTAGACGGTCAAAGCGTCGATCTTTTAGATCAACCAAGGTAACCGCCGCCTTTAGTTTATTCGCTTATTGCTTAAACGGTCGATCTTGGGAAAAGGAAATCAAATTTTTGAATTCACTGCGTTCCAGCGTTGATTTCCTAACAAAGGGTATCGTCGAGAGAGAGCTTCGAGCTTAAGCAATAAGCATGTTTATTTGCGTAGTTAATTTTATCGTTTAAATCACATAATTAAAAGATGATAGATTTTGATTCGTAAACGATACACCTAAAAGAAATTTTTGTTTTGTGTATTTTATGTTTCAATGTAGTTCATAGTTGTGATTAGTCGATAGATGCAAGATTCAAATCACGATACGTTAAGTCGAGGTTGAGTGATGGATTCTCGTGAACCCACTCTTCGTTAATTCGATGTGCTCGATTTTTCGTCCCGTGATATTTATTGTGCATAGATATCTCGTTGTTTAGTCGTGTCATGGTTTAGAAACCATTCGACATCCCTTTGATTACGAATCAAAAGGAAAGAAACAAAGAGAGATTTAATTTTAATTTAATTTTAGAATAGTTCTAATTAATTAAAATTAAAATTAAAATCATTTAAAATTAATCGTTAATTTTATTTCGATCAAAATCATTTAATTAATTAAATGTTAATTAGTTAATTGATTAGATAAAATTATTTAATGGATTAAATGTTAATTGATTAGTTAAGACGCAAGTAGTTAAATTTTAATTTTATCTTTTCATAAGATGTTATTGTATGGATTAGATAGTGTAGATATAATATGGACCCCGATTGATCATGGACTCGACCGATAGGATAGATGCGAATGATTTAATTTTCTGTTGGTTTAAAAGTTGTCCTAGGCCGTTATGAAGAACGTGACCTAGTTTATTTTCTGCATTTATCCCATTCCCGTTGGCTCTCTGCAAAGCGGCGGGTATATTAGATAGAATTGAATGTAACAAGAATGGAGCGAGAAGATGGAGACCAAAGAAAGACGAAAAAATGAAGATCCCATTGGAGAATGGCGCATTGAAGATCCTATTGACGGTTGCAGCTAACCTTAGATTGTGACCCGCGGTTTCGTCAGTTTGTATTCGAAACCGCACCTAGGAAAAGTCCATGATCATACCGGTTACTTTACGCATTTATTTATTTTGTGCTTGTATTTATTTTATATGATACGATAGATGCATGAATAGGCACGATCTAGATGAATGTGTAGGATGTATGTCTATAGAGATAGATATAAAATTGATGAGACCGAAATTAAATTAATTAAGTGAATTAATTTACATAAATACTTCCACCTCAAAAGAATCAAGTTGAAATTGCCTCCCCATATTATAATGACGGTGAAGAGCCCTTGTTCGGATCCAACTCATCAGCCAAAGCAGGGGGTTGACCTACCTCGGGTATATCGTCATTATCGAGATATGATCGTATGAGATCTCACGAATATTGGGGTTATGACTTGACTAAGAATTCTCTCGGCCACCAGCCAAAGCGGGGTCGTCTGGATTTTAGAGGCAAGGGTTTGACTACTTCATAAGATGAAAATTGTCAAAGAGTTGACTAGTCAAACAACAAGAGTCGTATAAGATCGATTGACAAAGAGTTGTCTACCTATTATGCTATTTTCGCCCACCAAGCAAAAGTGGGGTCGGGTAGTTTAGTGGGATCTTGTCCACTAAAGAAATTAATAATTCTTGAAAGTCAATTGGAAGTAGTTGACTAGTGGGAGCAAAATCATAAACCAAAAGACCATTTTTGATTTTGCGTGTATAAACAAACAACACTCTTTTATTTTCATTTTTTAATGTTGTAGTTAGCAAATTCTATATTTATGTTTTATTCTCGATTAGTAAAACCAAACATGATCATTACCTTTTGAGAATCGTTCTCAAATATGGTTAAGTAGTTTTGATCCTTTTTAAAATAAGCAATGACACGAGCAATCCCGTTATAGTAGTTAGAGACAAGGAGACTACATAATTGATGCAGTACTCCGAGACTTTAATTATTAAAGGAAAGCGGAAGCTCATGATATTGGATACGATCCAAGATGATCATTCAGTCATACGATGACAAATAATTCAAACGTTGAATGAGAATGACCATGTCTAATTTTGGAAAGGTTGTTTTCAAAATTAAAAGATTTAAGTAACGACTTAATTCTATCATTGCTTAAAGGTTAATTGAATAGTTAATGTTTTGAATGCAATTCAAAAGGTTAAATAAACTATTTAATGAATTTAGATTTTCTTTATGAAAGGAAATTGAAGACATGGTTCTTGTGATATTTCTTAAGTCTTATGAAGACTACAATAAGAAACTTTTACAAGTACTTAAAGGATTAAAAGGAAAGTTAGGGCGTGTGCTTAAATAGAGAACTTATCGAAGTTTCTATTATAGGCAAGAGAGTTGAGATAAATCTTTCCAAATTAAAAGTCAACCCTAAGATATATGATACCTTACGAGTGTGATTAAATTAGAAGGATTGGATGACAAATATGGAAGGTGAAACAAACGTTGTGACACTTACCATATTCGGATCTAGTAAATCGAAAAGGAACCAAATAAATGTTATTATGTTCGGTTCTTATGAAGAACATACTTTCGCTTATTTATTAGATTTGGTAGACATACTCAATTGTAAAGAATGAATGTTATTACGATAAAGTTGGAGGGTCACCAATCTAACATACTAGATTGATGTCACTATATAGATGATATATGTGATGGGATCTCAACTAAATATTTGTATGGTTATTATCCTTGATTTGTGGTTACTCTAGACATAGTCTCTCTGGAAGGGAAGCGTGTAATTAAACGTCATTCTGATGATGTTGAACCATATGATTATGAATCATGTGGGTTATACGTATCTTATCCAAAGAGGACTAAAATACCCTTTTATGAAAAGGTTATAAAATCTAGAAAAATTGTCTAAAGCCTAAACATACCGATGTTTGTTGGCTTATGACAATTAATGCTACAAATAATTGTTTGTTAATCTCTATGACTATTTTTAGAAATAGTTGAATGTACTTATTGAAGTACGACAATTCGGAAAGCCCGAAAAGTTCGAGCCAGTACGAATATAAGATTGATGAGCTACTTAGGAATTAATCTTCAATTGGATTGAAGTAATTAATACCTGAAGGGTGTTTCAGAAGTCGTCTGAAAACGAATAAGATTCTCCCTTGAAGGATACCATCTTTGAGATACATAATTAGATTGTGTTCCCAAAACGGAAACAACACTTTATATGATAAAGGTGTGACGCAAGCCATGCAAAGTATCCCTTACCCGCTTCGGGATAGAGCCCTTATACTTAACCAAGTTCCAAAGAATAAAGGTTGAATAAATTCCATATTAGATATGGAAGAGGATAATGTCAAATCTATCTTAACCGATGATTTGTAGTTGTCATAAGCAAAGTCAGAAAGGCTTGAAGCCTTGTACGACATACGCAACTTTGTGGAATATCTTAGCAAGTATGCTGGATATTATTTACTTGTCCGTGGAGCAAAATGTTTGTCTCCAAACATGCCGTCTTCTGTGAGGAAGTGTTTCTTCCAAAAGAGACAATTGGGAGTAAATAAGATCTCAAAAGAGTTTGAGAACCACAAAGATACATTCAACCAATGGAACATGAAGCAGACGCCACATAGCGATGAGGTGTAGATCACCGCCAAAGCACATAAATGTTCAGTAAGTACGTGGATAACCTAAAGCCCGAAAAGGTTCTTTGGTATGTTCATCCCGAAGAATGAATATCTCACGACTTATGAAGGAATGTTTAAAGGAAAGATTGAGAGATATGGCCAGAGCCATAATATCTCGAATTAGATTCCATCAAGGACACAACTAGGTTGCGAACCTAGTCTGTCTTACCTAAAGGAGTGTCCTGTAAGGTGAGCCTAGTTCTATTCAGATTATGCTTGTTGTAACTTGATATCATGGCTATATGATAGTGTTGAAGACGTTAAAGCGCATGACTCAATGTTCATAGACGATGACATGATATGTAAGCCCACGAGATCCATTTATGGACTCAAACAAGTTTCTCTAGACAATTTCTTTGTTTGATAATCAAAGGAGTTTGATTTAGTCAAAATAAGGATATGCCCAATGTGCAAGAAGGATAGTGGGAGTATATTACGATTTTTGAGTAAGGTATTAAATATCTTTCTCAGGAGTTACCACCCCATGTCACAGTCAATTAATGTTTGGTAATTCAAGGTCTTTACGAAAGCACTTGGATTAGCAGTTCTTATTTTTGGAAATAAGAATCTATAGCGATAGATTTAATCATTTTGTTAGATTATAGTTCACCAATATAGATGTGATGCTAAAGAGTTTAGCATAGATCACGATAGGAGACACTGCTAGCCCGTGTTCTCGAGATCTATCTATGTTAGGACGTTAGTCCTAAAGATAAGGTGAAGGATGACACTTATGAATAGTTCATTTTGTCATGCAATTGGAACCATCATAAAAGTAATGTCGAGAATATCCTTAAACAAGTTAAGGAAAGGTTCCTAGTTTATTGAAACTTGGAATTAAATAAACGTAGATATACTGAGGCGTATATCCCGAGTCTTATGAAGGCGCGTGGGAGCTACAATGCAGGGTTTGCAATCACTTCGATTAAGTGATACAAAGTGAGCTGGAAATGTTCTAGCCTATGGGTCACTCAGAAACTCTACAACTAGGCCCAAAACACAAGAGTGCCTTGGAGGCGCAGCGGGAGCAAAGACATGGATCTGGAGGTTCATTCCTCGAACCTTATGTGGTTCTTCCACCTTTTCTATATAGCCGATATAGTAAGTGGATTCATTGCTTGGAGCAAGGACCAGGGTCTCGCCGAGATTCGTGTGTGTGTGTGAGGCGAGTTCCTTTGACTTGGTCAATTGGAACATGATATGGAGATAGTTTGAGTCCCCACGGATAGCGATCCGCTTATGGCTAAGGTCAAGCGTAGTATTGCATGAGATTCTTGTGTTTCAACTTGGTCTTGTGTGTGCGAGTAATTGGTTTTAGGCCAAGTGGGAGATTGTTGGAATAGTGTCCTAAACCCAATCGGGTTGGACCGGATCCGACCGGGTCGGATCATTTCTACTATTTCTTTATGTTTGTACATATATTAAATGGCTTTTCATTGTCATATATATGTTCTTTTAAAGAACCAATTATGAATTGTTATATGATAACGCCCTTAGTATTAAATCGTGATAGAGAAACCATGATAGGCGATTATGGTTGATGAGATCTCTAATCACTTTAATAAGTTTGATACTTAAATGTCTCTAGTCGATGTACTATTAAACAGGCATTGATAGTATAAACAGATTAGCACGTATTAGATGTCTTCTCTTTTAGGCGGGGATAGATCTCGCCTATCGAAGTGTAGAGACACTTGGACCGTATGCGTGGACGTGTATTAGAGAATGCGACGTTAGATCGACCCACTTACACGGATAAGTGTCACACTATGTGGCGGTTGTGTAATTATCCTTAAGACCGAGTCTTCATGGCATCACGGTGTGGATTGTCATGCTTTGACACTATTGAGGTTTCCCAGCCATGGGGCGATCATGCGGTAGTGATTGGGTGTGATCTTTGAAGCATGCGGAGTATACATGATTGGTCGTCCGGGAATCGCGTACTTATCGGTAGGGTAAATATCCGAAAGGGCCTTCTTATAAGAATGTCTCGCTCGTGAATCTTTGCAAAGTGGGAGTAAACGTGTTACTTGAGAGAACTTGATATCCAGCTTATAAGATACGGTTGTTAATGTTTGACACTCGACGCATCGACCGTTGGGATATTATTATAGCGATAGGATTGTAAGTTACACGGTAATCGCTTCACATGAAAGGTAGTAGTCATTGCATTTGACTCTTCCGATGATCGGGGTCACGGTGTGTTGCTAGACGCTATCCCGTGATCGTTAGGCATGAAGGGCATTTTCGTAATTTGCACTTTATGTCTACGCCAACATATTCGAAGCCTATCGGGTCACACACATATGAACATCCAAATGGATCAAAATGTGGTTATAGATGATAACCAAATAAGGAAAGTTTATCTCGAGACTATAAAGGTTATAGTGGTAAATTAATATGGTGGTATTTATTTATTATGAATAAATTAAATACAAGATATTAATTATGTTGATTAATTAAATATGTATATTGATACATATATTTTAAAATTAATGATATATGATATATATTGATTTTGCAAATTAATTAATCATAACATTATATTAATTAAAGAATTTTCCATAAGTGAAATTTTGGAAGGTTTGGGCGCCACATTGCTTGTGTGTGTGACACACTTGGATTGTGCAATTTAATTAATAAGATTACCATAATATTAATATGTGATATTAATTGATTTTGAGAAAAATAGATTTATGGTAATAACATAATTTATAATCAATATAAGATATTGGAAAATCAAATTATGGAAAGAGAGATCAATCACATTAATTATTCTTCCTTATTTTTATTGGAAAGAGGTTTTCTTCTCCTCCTCTCCAAGCTAGGAATTTCGCCCCTCCCCCTATATAAGAGAGGGATTGCCAAGCTCTTATGTACACCATAATTCCAAGAGCAATTGTTCTTGTGAAAATTGCAAGAACTCATAGTTCTTGTGTAAGAAAGAGGGGGCTTCCTATAGTGAGTTTGTGAGGAGGAAAAGTCCGGTCTAGCAACCGGGTTTTCCAATAGCAATCCATGGTGGGATTCCGGCGGGCTGTTCGTGTGGACTAGCGGTAGAGGCCGAACACTTGGGCGGCTCCATGTCGAACTACTCTCCTTAGACGGTCAAAGCGTCGATCTTTTAGATCAACCAAGGTAACCGCCGCTTTAGTTTATTCGCTTATTGCTTAAACGGTCGATCTTGGGAAAAGGAAATCAAATTTTTGAATTCACCATGCTGCTCCCAGCGTGATTTCCTAACATCCACTCCCTCTAGTGCCTGGGAATAGAGGGCTTGTCACTAAAGCCATCATTCATAACCACTTGGTGAAGCGCATCTGGGTGAATACTGAAAGCGCTGTAAGTATATTATATCAAAACGTCTCTCTAAAGCATAAATAGAGAGACTTCATTCCAGTGGAAACTCCACATTTTGACTTCACGGGGAAATCCAACCACTCGGTATGATACGTTTGGATACCACCTTTGGTGAGGGGAGAAAGAGCATGACCCTTTTGGCGAATTATGTGGTGGTAAATGGGATTTCCGCAAGATTCAACATTATTTTGGGAAGGCTGCGATCATTGACTTAAAGGGAATTATTTCCTCCGCACATGTCGAATGAAGTTTCCCACATCGCGGGGACTTACTCATGCTTGCTTCTTCTTTATCTTTCCTTTACAATGAAGGACATCCTCAAAGAACACAACATTCCTAGACTCGACGATGGCATTTTTAATGTACATCAGGGACGTCAGATTTATGCACCAGAACCCGATAGGCACTACTACACACTCAACGGTTTTAGGTCTTACCTTCAATTGCTTTGGTTTAGGTACTTCAACCTTAGCCAACCACCCTCACACTTTTATGAATTTGTACTTAGGCTTATGGTTTTTCTATTATTCATAAGGGTTACACCCTTCTTCTTTGAAGGTATATTATTCGGAATAAAGTTTGCTGAGAGGATAGCATCCCCCACAAGTTCTGAGATAAACTATAACTAATCAACATAACATTCATCATCTCTTTGAAAGTTCGGCTCTTGCATTCAGCAATATCGTTCGAGTGAAATGTGTATGGTGTAGTTGTTTGATGAATGATGATGGCGCCTCAAGATCAAGACTCATGAAACAATATATCATATCCACCACCACGATCAATACGGCTACACTTGATCCGCTTTGATAAGTTGATTCTCTACTTTATTCTTAGAACATTTAAAGGCATCAAAGGCTCGTATTTGCTTTTCAGCGGATCAACATCACAATATCTGATGCTATTGTCAAATAAAAGTAACGAAATACTTTTTATCACCTCTGGTTCACACGTATCTAGAGGTTATGTGTTCTTTTCCTATTGGAAACGGGAAGTTTGCCAATATGGCTTCAACACATACATGACACGTGTGATTAGGATCAAATCTCAAATTTGGTAACCACTCAATGTTCATCAATTGACGAACGGATTTGAAATTTGCACGTCCTAATCTAAAGTTTCAAGTATGACAACTTAAGCACGTGATCAGAGCTTAGAGACAATCTCACCGCTCTTTTTGAGGAGCACCACTGTTTGTGTTCAACAGACAATTCCATTGACAACATAATGATCAATCTCAATTTGATCAGTCCAAGAACCTTTCATTACACACCCAAGGTTCTCCTTGTTAGTAATATCATCCGCAACGGAAGCGATTTAAGGATCTAGATCTATAATTTACACGTAATAAAATAACTAGATCTACTCTACAAGGGGGTTGCAGAACATACCTCTTGGATCTCAAAATCCAAGTTGAAGAACCGCAATAGGAAGAACAAAGGATAGTGTGAAGAGCACCACGATCTTCCGCACGTGTGATCCGAGCAACTCCCGGTGGAAGGAAATTCTCGTCTCGAATCCTTCCGATATGCTATCCGGAAAACCTCCAAGATTTTCCTCCTTACTTCCCCTTGGCCGAAAATTCCCTTCTTCTCTCTAAGAGATAGAAGTCGAATTATGTTGTGTGTATTAGGCTTGGGAGAACTCTCTTTATATAGGAGAGTAATCCTTGTCCTCCAAGAATTTAATAATTAATACAAAATCAATTATTACAATCCTATTAAATAAAAGATAATCCCATAATATTCTAGAACAAATCTAGAATAATATTTATCTTTATTTCTTACCATAAATATTTATCCAATAAATATTTTGTGCACATGTCTTAAAACAATTTCTTGTTTCCTAAAACAATGCTCTTGGGGCTTAAAATTATTGCTTGTGACCTAGTCACAATAATTTCGACTAACACACTAAATTGGGCCAAGATTATGAAAAATGTCTTTTCACATATTTAATTATTTAGCCCAACTAATTTAATAGTCCACTAAACAATTAATTCACATATCGCTTTAATTAAATTCTAACAAGAACTAAATTAATATTATTAGGATTCGACGTCCGAGAATAGCTATGCTATAAAGAGGCACGCCTCGGGACCATGGACTAATAATCGGCGGCTCCGATAAATCAAATAAATAATTATCTTACTAAAAGAATAATTATATTTGATAAATCAATCACAAGAATATGCCACCATAATCCCGTGATCGCACTCATCCGATTATAAGATTATATTTATCTCCTCACGAGAATGATAATAAGAGTCCATTGATATAATCATTACATATGAATTAATCCTCCATAGATCGCTCATTCTAAATCGGGAAGTTACCGTTAACCCTTTTAGAACCTCTTATCATTATTTACCATTAACCCCTAGTGATCAATTAATTCATACAACTCACCGTAGCTAATCGTTGTAATATGAACTCCATGGATCGATCGGTTTCTAGGATTAACAAATAAGGGAATCGCCATCTACCTCCATAAATGGAAGGAATGGATTTCGATTCTGTGATAACATAGACTACTCACTCAATCCAAAGACAATGCCAAGATGGGGTAATTCGGATCACAGACTCGCGTAATCCTTAACCTTCAAGTCAAACCTCATACCGATTCAAGCAGCTTGATCAGTGATCACCTCAGATTAAGATATATCCATAAATATGATCATCGATTGATTCGATAAGACTTCTCGATTACGGAATTATATCGTGAACTCTAATCAAATCGGTCCAAATTTATATGATATATCTATCACATATAAATGCCCCACTGTGTTTCTCTTAACCGAAAGTCCGATAAGACAATCACACCTATTGTGTTGTGGGCGCATTAATAGCACGTTAAAGGAGAGACCCGATACTCTCGATTAACTTTACTACGGGCTAATTGTATTTTAAGTATATCTTCACTAACTCAATCCTCCCATGTATATCCCATCCACTGAGTTAAGTGATTACATAAACGATATACTTTTTGGTTTTCTGTAGTGTAAATACTATTGTCACATCGGTGATTATGAGAATATTAAATATGAATAATAATATCAATTCATTCATTAAATAAAACAATTACAAAATTGTCTTTTGGGCATTACACCTAACACTCTTATCTTGGTATCACTCCAAGCATAGGACTGTTGGAAGTAACGCCCGAAAGACAATTTCTGTAATTGTTTTTATAATTAATAAATGACAGATTTATTCTCATCTTATTAATTGCTTTGTGCTTATATCTTATATACACTACTGAAAACCCCAAGTCGTATCATATATAGCCATATAACTTAGTGCGTGTCACACATGAGGATTGCGTTTATGGTGATACACTTGAAATATTAGTCCGTGGTGAACTTAATCAAAGTATGAGGTCTATTGATTAAAAACCATTAATGCGCCTAAACACTTTAAGGTGTGACCGCCTTATCCGGACCGTCCGATATTGGTTATCTAAGTGGGGCATTTATATATGATGTAGTCATATATGACTGACCGATTTAATCAGTATTTCTCATATAATTCCGTGATTGATAAATCTTATTAAATCACAAGATGATCATAAATGGATTAACCTTAATCCTGGTGATTGCAAACTCCTCGCTATTTCAGGATATGGTTTGATGTGTTCGTTAAGGATCGCTAAGAGGCGCGGTCCAAATCACTTTCACGCTGGCACTATTCGGAATGAGTGAGAAGTGTGTGTCTCACAGAGATATGGAATCCATTCATTCTCGCCGAATTAGAAAGACAATCTTCTTATTTGTTAATCCTAAAACCGATCGATCCGCTGGAGTTCGTATTGGTTATGAACAAATTGATCACTAAGTGGTTAATGGTAAATAAGGATAAGATGTATTGAAGAAGGTTTACGGAAATAATCCCGCTTCATTACGGATAGTCTATGTAAGGTTAGTCTCAGATGTAATGATTATATCAATGGACACTTATCGACTCGACGCTTTGAGAATAAGTTATATCTATAATCGATAGAGTTCGATTTCGATTTATGGTGGCGTAATCCGAATTAATAAGTTGAGAGAAATATTCTCAGACGATGAATATTTTATTCAATTTATTGTAAATACTCGTTGTGAGTCCATGGTCCCCGGTTGGCTCCTAACACGCGAGTGTTTTCTCGCTTTGTGGAACTCGAGAATAAATTAAATAGTTGATCTATTTAATGAATATGCAAATATTATTTATTTGGTAAATAATATGTAAAATAGAAAAGACATTTTCTATTAAATTTAATGGCAAATGTGGCGCCATATATGTTGAATAAATTAGGAAAACAAATTTTCCTAGATTTGTCACATGTGTAATTAATTATTTATTTGTTAGATAATTAATGGAAAAGAGATAAGAGATTGATTTTTTGAGAATTATCTCTTATTTTATGGCAAATATCTTTTCTTATAGGAATAGGTAATTGTGGTGTGAAAACGATAACTCTCTCGACTATTCCTATATAAAGATGGTTCCTCCTAGCACAAAAACACACACAAAATTGCTCCACTTTCACCAAAATAGAAGAGAAAAAAATAAGTTTCTCAATAGTCATTAAGAAAAACCTAGGGTTTTCTTGAGCATATTCGAGGAGGTTCTACGGCGAGGATCGACGCCCACCGCTTGTCATTAGGAGATACAATCCGGAAGACTCGCAGCCTCCTCCTTTAGTCGACTATTTCTTCCTCTCCGCTTAGGTAAATCTTCCACCTTCTCATAGTTATATTAATTATTTATGTGGATCATATCGTAGTAAAATCGCATGTGAATTCATTCGTAGCTTCCGTTGTCCATGATCGAAAGCCTCGATCGGTCGTGTCGTCGATCCGACGATCCAATTATGGATCGAATCCAGATTCGTGTTTCAGATATCCAACATGTGGTAGAAGAGCCAGTTAAAGCGATTTTGTGATTTTGATTGCATAATTAATTAATAAGGAGTGAAATTGAATAAATATTGCATCTTTTATATGTTTATTAAATATATGCGTGGTTGAATGTTTTGGTTGACGAGATGGATTGGGGTTGGTAGTTGTTTACCGTTAGATCTATTGTAAACCCAAAATTTTCTGGTATAGAAATTATGTAATTTATTTTGTTGTGATTTAATTTCCTAGTAGCTCAAAAATTAGAAAAGCAACGGCCGTGTTGTAGTTATTTATTTTTCGAAGAAGATCAACAACCCGAAGAAGTAGGCCTACACCAACTCTGCTGGAGCATTATTTGGTAAAGGAACAGAGCAGAAAAATAATATATGAAGCGGCAAGGCAGGGTTTATTTAGATAATTAGTAAACTTTTTTGAGCGTAGGTTTATTTATTTATAGATTAGATACGTGAACTAAATTCATTCATCTCAGCCGTTTATTTTTCACATTTATTTTCTTTTGTGATTATTTATGTGATATAACCATCCCATGCATCATATTTATGAATTCCACTCCTAGCGTATGCATACATGTAGAAAATTAATATTGACATTAATTAGACATGTATGTATGAACACGATAATTAATTTAGATTAAAAATAAATTAAATTAATTAAAGGAAAACGGAATTTTATCGGGATATAACATTCACATTATAAACTTGACTTAGGATTATAAACCCTTCGGAGATTTAATTATGTAGTGGCTACATAAAAAGGATTTTAAAAATCGAAAATTCGGAAAATCATGAAAATTTAGACACCCTAACTAGACGGTATTTGGAACCGATAAGTTGGTGATTACTTTTATGATTTATTGTTTTCGGATTAGAAAAGTTCTAAGATCCTAAATTTTTATCATGACAAGATTAGGACTATAAAAATTCTTTGGTGAGTTTTTATTGTGTAGTGTCTTCACAAGAGATTTTCTAAATAATCGATAAATTGGAAAGTCATGAACATAGTGTCACTAGTTAGGCGGTATTTGGAACCGATAAACTAGTGGGAGCTTTAAATTTCGTGATTTATTGTTTTCAAATTATTGAGAAATTCATAAGTCCTAATGTATTAGGATTATAAAATTCTTGGTGAATTTTAATTGTGTAGTGTCTACACAAGGAATTTTTATAAATCCATAAAATTGGAAAGTCATGAATAAGTGACACTAGTTAAACGGTATTTGGAACCGATGAACTAGTGGGAGGAATAACTTAAATATTCATGATTTATTGTTTTTCGGATTGTAAAGAAATTCTCAAAATACTAATGAGACTACCTAATTTTCAAAATAACGAGTGGGAGTGGGGAAGGTGACAACCGACCCTCGGCCTCATCGCTGACACAAGCACCGTGACAGAATGGTGACACCTCGTGCCGCTTTGATTTCGGCCCCCTTCGGATGACCTTCGCCGCTATCAAAATTCAAGGCTTGGTTTCCAAAAGGATAGGATTTTGAGTACTCGTCGGGTCACTGACCTACCCTTCAGCGGCATACTCGGGGTCTACTTAAAAATCAAAACAATAGGTCACACTCAAGGGGTATTTTTGGAAATATCTTGGCTGAAAAGAAGGTAATCAACAATTAAATCGGGATGTCTGATTCTCGCTAATTGTTGAGAGAGATTGTCTCAATTTAATCGCTGCCTCTTTGACCTACCCGTCAAGCGCACATCGGTGTGAGATTAAATCCTTGGAATTGTTGGATAAACTGCATGCATGGTATCACGCTTATAATTCCTAAAATTTATTATTTGTTGTGGTGTATGATTTGATTTATATTTCATCATAATTTATTTTACAACTACATATCATATCAAGGTAACTAGATCGCTTAAGTAAATAAAATTGATCGATGATGACTTCGTAAAAGTGGAAAAGTAACAAGAACGTTGAACTCAATAATCGAGAATGCAAATTAATTTTTGGAAGAGGATGTTCTTCTTGAGCCTACAAACTTGAGTGACATTGATAAGTATAAATTATCATTGTCACTCGTGTTGAACGAGAGACAAATTAAAAATTAGTTCAAAGATGACGAGAATGATTTGGTATCAATCTAACTAGACATACCACAGTTCACGAGTAGTGCCTACTCAAATGAACTGCTAGTTCACGGCCATTTCCATTAAAGAAAGCCAAGAATGGGAAGGCGAATGTCTACAAGTGTAAGTCATCTAAACTAAATAAGTTAAAAACTAAACTGAAATGTTAATAAAGTAAAGTAAAGGATAAGGAAAGTGATTTTGGATCACTAACCTATGAATCCTTTGAGACTTTCTTAACCGGGCATTTTGACCCGGAAGCTAAGTTCTTTTGAAAGAACAAGGTAGCTGGGCATTCATGATGAAGAAAAGACAACGGGCAGTTATTTCAGCTAAGATAGCGGGAGTGATATAAGGAAAGAAATTTCGGATTTTAATCCTTGAATATCGCAGAAATTTAATTTCTGTTTTCAGATTAGTTGGGACGAATGGATTCACTTTCAAATCGATAATATAGTTGCCTCAAAGAAAGTGAATATGACATTCGTATACAATTCGAGACTCGGCTTTTGTCCGATAAAGTCGAACCACTAAGCAATGCCGAAAAAGTACACTAGGGGCTAGCGCCACCTTGGAAGAAAAGGGTCACTTGACCTCAAAAGCAAAAAAATAAAATTTCTATATATATTATACATAATTTAAAATTTTTATGTACTAATATCTACCTATTGACCCGCTAAATTTTATAAATGTTTTCCCTTGACCCATGGTTATACATATATTGTTTATGTAATGTATTAAAATTTTGTAATACGGTGTGCCGTTCTCGATCCCTGACCCGTGTCACACAATTCCTGCAGCCGCCCCTGGGTACATGTAACACATCATAAGCTATTAAGACAAATGGTTTCCGTATTAAGATAAACAATTCTTGAGCATCTATTAATTAGTGCATATGTGACGTGGCCTTTTCTAGTGCTAATACTACCCTTAACCGACAAAGTATCGGGTCAAATCAGAGTGCTAGTATGGTGAGTCGAGTGTCGAATCCTCAGTGAAACTTGGTAATTCTTCTAAGTGTGGTTAAACACCAAAGAGTCATTATTAACTCGATCTAAATCGCAATTTTATAACACAGTATCACTACTATTCTACTTAACATAAAATAAATGCGTAATTTAAAAGTTATTCTAATATAATATATATAGATATATAAATATATATAGATGTACATAAATTGCAAAATATATATATAGATATAAATATATTGTTACCAATATATAATTTAGACATATAAGTTTATAGAACTAGCCAAAGTTTATATAATTGATTTATACGATCTTTTCAAAGGAATGGAATGCGCCGATCTTTCCTTTTATATTAGGTCCAATTGATTAAATGAAACGGTGCACTCCTCGAGGTTAACAATTCCTCCTCACACGAGCGTATGAAATTGTCATATGTCATTGTCATCGCTTCAATCTCCACAATCGCCCCATGCTAATCTCGCTTAGTCTCGAACAGTACCGAGTACAAATCTACCCCGGATAAAAGAGGTTATTCCATTTGTCGATGGCCGATGTTATTCAAAAGGCTCCGGTTGTCAGCGGATCGATTTAACTTTCCGGTGTTAGTTTCAATTAAATCGTTGATTTTAACATTATTATGATCTCGAGCACAATTTTAATAAGATCTATCTTTCCCAAGACAAATCGCCCGGGTAGGAAATAGGATTCCGTAGTCACGCTTTAGACGGCCAATTTTACCTCCGGTTTTTCTATCTTTTATCTCATATCCTAACTTCTCCGGTCGCTTCATCGTTAGGTTATATGGTGCGATTCATCTTGGTTAATTACGCCAATCCGAATATTATCAATACGTTACTAAATAGAAAAAGATTCAATTAACTCAATTTTAGTCAATTTTACTTAGACAAAGATTCCTTTACCGAAAAGATCGAAATAAAACGATTACATAACTTTGGCTAGTTATTAGATTTAGCCTACTAACATTATAAAAGATAAAAACAAACATAACAAACATAAATACTTTAGAAATTTTACCCGACATAAATCATTGAACCGTGTCGATTCTTCCGGATGTTACAACGACTTCAACAACATTGATCTTCTGATAATTTCTCGAGCATTATAACGATACTACTTTATTTATGGCATAAGGCCTATATACATACATACTACTACTAAGAAGAAGAGGTTAAGAAAATATATTGGTACCCCCTCATGTGTCTGCAAAGTCGCTTCTTCTTATAGTCAAGATTTTCAGGGCCGGATCGATCCGAGAAAGGGCCGGATTGATCCGGGAATAAAAAATATTATCCCTCAGATTATTCTCTGCAGGACCACATGCTGGATAATGATTATGTTTCCTCGGATCGATCCGAGGTTAATCCGGATTGATCCGGGTAGCTTTTTATTCCATAACTTGATCTGAAACTTGATAAAATCATAACTTGAGCTCTGGATCTCCAAATGACATAATTCAAGAAGCATTGGAAAGCTCTTGAAAAGATCTATAACTTCCATGAAGGACTCTTCTTCAGAAAATGCCTTTTTGATGGGCCATTTGTTCGTCGAAAATATAATTCGATAATGGTGTCACAAACCATTGATCCACTTGAACTTTAAATCTCGTGGCACTTCCTTAATTCCTTCAAAAGATACGATTTTACTTCAAAAGTGTCGCCACTGGGTCTTGGTTTACCTAAGATCAGTAAATAAAATACCAAAAATACCCACGTAAATCGACACTTTACACCGGTTATTAACCCGGTACAAAATTTATAACTTTTTATCACTTTTACTAGATTTTTATAGTATTTAGATTTATTCATAACTATTAATATTTTATAAGATTATCGTTATAATTTCTTATATTTTATATAAAAAGAGTCGATAACGTATATAAAACATCGTAATTTTTATCATATAAATGTTATACATCAACTACTCCCCCACTTAGCTCTTTGATCGTCCTCGAGCAAAATAAGCGTGTAATATATATAAAATGATATACGTGGTAGATTAAATTTCAAATTAGTAAAATATCATTTCAATATTATAAACATATTAATTATATCTTTCTTAGAAATTAACAAGATAAAAAGTGTAGATAACTTTGATAAATTATTTATCAACTATTATTCAAATGAAATTTCACATAATCTACTCAAGAAATATAATTAAAATTCTAGAATTATTCTCCTATCTCAACTTATATGAAATATTTGGAATCAAAGACTAAGTCAAGTAGTTGACAAAATGGCTTATACTTTTAGGCTCAGGGTGTTGGTTAATCGGAAGGATAGAAAAGAAAAATCAAAAGAGAAAGAAGCAAGTCGATTTATTTACACCTTCATAATTTTGATCAAAATACTGACATTAATATATATATATATATATATATATATATATATATATATATATATATATATATATATATATATATATATATATATAATTTTTTTTAAGAACTAAAAGCGTGCGTGTGTGTAGTAAAAATCAAACTTACAAGCATTGCTTCATCAAGATTAATCGGAGTAATACTTTTCGATCGAAAATTACAAGTCCGGTTTCTTAAACTTGTAATCATTCTTGAGATCTTATGATTCGACTTTTTATCGGGAGCTTTTAAACCTCATAGTGATATAGGACATTTCGAGATAATACCCTACTGCACTCAAATCATTGGTAGCTACTACCGATATTTGTAATTTTTTAGTTGTCGATCAAAGATAAGGAAGATACCTGGTATTTGATTAATTTCGTAAAATATGGTGCTTCGTTCTTAATCCTTTTATAGAATATTAACATATCCGAACTTATTACCAAAATCGACTATCTTGTAAGCGTCATGAGGTAAGATCGAATATACTAATACTTATCTAATTTTTTTAATCAGCATACACCATTCTTAGCTTCTGTGTCATCATCTCCTTTCATAAGTACGTACAAACTCGTGGGATTTTTAGGAAATGTAGACCAAAATAAGCTAAGGGTCGGTTATAATCAAAAATGGCTATTTTGAGTGAGCGCTTGATCACTCTAATCAAGGCGATGTAGGGACAAAATTAGAATTTTATGTAAGCTATTTGGCTATTATTTATATTTTTGTGGTGCCAAAAAATCTCATCATTCCTAATCCGATTCCATATTCATATTTTGTTTTGAAAAGAAAATTATTCTAAAATTTCATTATAGATATAAGTATATTCGCTAAATTTCATATGAAAATTACTTGATAATATTTATGTGTAGTTACATATACTTAAAATCTTATAAAAATCTAAAATTGACATATATAATATAATTATAATATATCTAATTTACTTTACTTAATTAAAATCTATTCTTACCAATTTATATTATTTTTATTCATATTAATTATATATTACCTAGTTATTTTGAATCAAGAAAAATTAAACTAAGTATTAAGCAATTAAGTATAAATTTATATAAGAAAATTTTAATTTTTATTTACTAATTTACCTCTACTCCCCACTTACGAAATGACATCGTCCCGATGTTCAGTGAGTAATAAAAAGTAGTTCGAAAATAAAATTAAAATTTTATACGATTTTGATTTTTGTCAACATATACTATTTTGATTAAAGAAAATGACATATATATAAAACATTAAGGAAACTATTACCAACTTTAAAGAAAACTAATTAAAAAGCGATTAAACGATTAACTTAATCGAGTACTAACTTAACAACAACAACTTCTAACTGATTTCCAACAACTTATCAAACCGTAGATGAACATCCGGGATTATCTACCGGAAGTAATCCCAACTGAGAATCACGAGATGGAAAAATCTCGCCGATGTAAACTCGTGCACTTGATTCAGGGCTGGACACAAAGTTGAGAGATAACCTGGCAAACGGTAGTGGTCTTCCTCTATTACGCCTCTCATCGCAAAATTAATTGTCGCTTTTAAACATCAAAATCCCAATCAATGTATGCTCCTACAATCAAGTGCATACAACAAAGAAAGATCTCATCATCCGTAACCCCAAAAAAATCTCTAGTTGGATAGATCCGGGAATTAATGAAGCGCTTCCACGCCTTTAAATGAGGGGATAAAGCCAGAGTTGAAGAATCATAGTTATGATCAAACAAAGGGAAACACATACCGAAAGGCTTCAAAAGACGATTTACAACATTATAGCACTTCCGAGTTCCCAAAGAAACTCAAGTGTGGGTTTTGTTCAAAAGTACATGGTGGGATTTGAAAGATTTGATTTATGATGATCAAGCGAAAATGAAATAACGATGCCCCTAATCGTAATAAGTCGAGACGAGGCTACCGACGTTATCTCGCAAGAGACGATAAAAATCTCCGACAATTGAAATGTTTATTCTACCTCCTGGAGTCCTAATCGCCTTTTTCCATCCGCAACCTCGGATTAGATTTCGCCCCCACCGATCAATTTTTTTCAGATTTAAGCCTTTCTCCATCAGAATAGGAGAATGGACAAAATTTAGACGTCTCGGAACTTCATTATGAAAACACGAGGCATGGCTTTCGGGAACCACACCATCAGGCGTATGTGGTTCGTAACTATTAACCGAGGGAGAGGAGCGGTTAGACATTTTTTTGTTTCAGATACAGAAAGTAAACTAAGACAGATAGAAGTAAAGAAGGAATGAGCAAAGTTGAAGGCTGCAGCTCTTTCCTTTTATAGAAATGTATCTATCAAGTAAAAGTAGGAAAGATCTCCCTTTTGGCGTTTTTGTACTTCCCGGATCGATCCGGAAAAGGGCCGGATCGATCCGGCCTCTCAACTAGCAATCGTGTCGTCGGTATTATTTCAGCCGGATCGATCCGGGTTTAGGTCGGATCGATCCGGAACATCACTATTCACGGACAGAGTTGTTCTGGCTTGTAAAGTGCCCAAATTTTTTTTTTCTCTATGTGATATGTTTTCTCCCTAACTTCGGTTCATTATATCATCAAAATAACGATAACTTTCACTTCACGGTGTGTACTAACATAAAATCAAACGAAAGTAAAATAAAATAACATATAATCAAATAAAATCCTATTAAAATAAAACCAAAATAACCTAAAATTGTACGAAAATGAAGTAACATAAAATCGTACGAAAAAAATAAATTGTTTTCAATGTCAATAATCATAAAATGGTTTAAATCAATCCTCCTCATCACTCATCTCGACGTGGCTCGAACTAGGCATGGCTCGAGAACTGGCCGGATCATAAGTCGATTCTTGAAATGGATCTTGAAAATGTGTCGACATCCGAACCGAAATGCCTAATCCCATCGAGCTCATCTCTCTCGTGACATCGTAAAAAGCTTCTTCCCATCCCGTCGTGGTATGGCCAAATGATCCAAATCTCGTCCCAATCGATGTCGCACCGCCGTAGTACTCGCCGAAAAATCCCTGCACTACTAGTTTGAAATCCAAAAGAATGTGGCATTTGTTGGAAGTCCGAGCGAGGTGGCATTGGTGGAATAAAGTCGGGCAAGGTATATGGCTGGGATTGGCAATGCGGAATATCCATCTCGGCATAGGTAGGGTTTTGCAGTATATTCATTTGATATATACCTCGCATGCCTTGACGTAAATCTTCGCACCAACGCATATTCCTTTGCGCAAAAACAAATTATATTGGCATTGGCACGATGAACATCATAGGCCAAGGATTGAAACATGTCGTATGTGATGGTGTTTGGAAGTGGAGTTTGAGTTTGACTGGATGAAGAAGGGACAATAGTGGATGGAGTAGGCTGAGGTCGTTGACGGTTAGGGTTCATAAAATCTATTCTTCCTGCCGGCCTAAGTGGTAAACTAGGACCTATAAGTGTGTCATCCACCATCATCAAATTATCATTTGGGAGCTCAGGGACACCTATCTGGCGACACAAGGAAGAAATAAAACATGGAAAAGGCATGTGACTACCTGGTTTGGCAGTCGAGACAAATTCCTTGGCCCTTCTATACATTACCCTGCCTACATCCACAGGTATATCATTGACCATAGCCCAAGCAATGCACAGATCCTCCTTACCAAAAGATGTCAAATGACGAGAAGGGTAAAGAGTCGAACTGATAAAACGTTTAATAGCTCTCATATCCCGTATACATTTTCCATAGAAAACCTATTTTTTCATGCCGCACGGCAAGGGGGATCTAACTCATTCGGGCTAGTGAAACAATATAGTCAAAGTCTGCAGCTCATCTAAATTCCATACAAAGATAATAATCCTCATTTTCTCGTATATCGTGGATACCATAAATAGCATTTATAACCTGAGGATTAAACGGCACCGCCCTAGTTCTTAGGTTGACGTGGTTAACTCACCATTTTCTATAGCATTGTGAGTTGCTACCAAAGAATAAAATTCAAATACTAAGGTTGTGTTAATTTCTCCCGACCTTAAACCAAGCAAGTCCAACCACTCGCCGCTTTCGAAAATCTCTTTTACCTCCTTCCCAAATCCTTGAAATCCAAACCCTCTCTATTGCAACTAAACACTGCCCAAATTTATTTTTTTAAGGCTTTTCTAGCTGCTGCAGACGCGGTTCTTTCAAAACTAACAGCCAATTCTTCTTCTGTTAAAGGCCTAGTCTCTATAACTGGAATTTGGGTAGGGATATGCGGCTTACGTTTTTTACTGGCTTTTGATGATTCGGCCATTCTATGATAGTGACACAATAATAAAACAACACAAATCAAACAAAACAACACAAAACAACACAAATGAGTAACAAAATAGTTGAAATTAAATTGCATAAAAACGAAATTAACAAAATAAATGACTACAATGTTACCTTATAATGCTTAAAAGGTTGAAAAGTTGGCCGGAAAAGTTGAATATCACCGGAGTGAAAGTTGAAGCTTTTCTTTGAAAATTTCTTCAATTTAAACAAGAATTTGAAGAGAAGAGAGGAAAATGAGAAGAGTATAAGGATTGGGGTAGTTTAATAGTAATGTTATGTGATAATTTGAAGAAAAAATTTCGAATGGGGGAGACGGGAGGGGCGGCTGTTTGAAGAAAAATGGAAGAGGAAGAAGAAGGGAAGATCCCGTTCTTTTTTTTTGGGTTTTTAGCTTCCGGATCGATCCGGGGTTAGGTCGGATCGATCCGACCAAATTTTTCTCTCTTTTTTTTTTTTTTAACTTAATAAAAATTTTATAAAACTTTAATAATACTTCTACTAATTTTAAATAAAACCTTTTATAAAAAATTTATAAAACTTTTAAGTAATTTCATAAAGATCCTATTTATAAAATTTTCAAAAGTTATATAAAAATTTTATAAATATTATAAAACTCATAAGGGTCCTAATTCCATTATTTCTAAATCTTCCAGGGTTCTAACATAACGTTCTATCAACCTAATCTTAAGAAATGAGGCGTTCGAATTTTCCCTTTGATCTCCATCGGGATTTTCGGATAACTACCTAATCGTTCACATCTTAACAACATTCAAACACTCATCCTGGGATTTTGTTGTGCTTTCCCTATATTTCCCATCATGCTCACTTTTTCCACAGATTCTGCATCTCCTTAAAAACTTTGTCCTTCTCTTTATCGAACTTCTCGATTTTCCATTACATACTTCGTTAAATCTGATCTCTCTCAACAATTGCTTGTTTTTCTCAAAACCGAAGCTTCTATTTTAAACGCGACATCTTTATCCAGCCTAATTTCAAAAGCAAAATAAAACTCCTATTCTATCTAAAAGACATCCAGCTTTTTTTACGCCTATCCGGTAAAAGACGAGACTAGTTTAAACATAAATAAAAACACGTAAAAGTAGAGTAAAGATAGATAGCACTGGTATTCGGCCAATTCGCTCGCTTTCGCTTGATTTCTCTGCTTTTACTTTGTCGGAGGATCGCTTAGTAGCATTACTTCTTCTTTCAAAGGTGATTCCTTCTCCTTCCACAAATAACTTTACTCAGGGCCATTGGCTATAAAAGTTGTATTTCCATCGCTTAGTTCAACACTCCAGATTTGTAAACCTCGTTACTTTAAATGGACCTGCCCATCTTGATTTAAGCTTTCCGAAATAACTTTAAACGTGAATTGTACAAGAGCACTCGATCACCTACATGGAACTCACGACTATAGATTCTCTTATCATGAAAAGATTTCGTATGCCTTTGTAGATTCGAAAGTTTTCATAAGAATCGAGACGAAATTCTTCTAGTTCACAATTGAAGCAATCTATGATCACCGATGACTCTTTAGGATCGAAATTCGAAATTTAATAGCCTGTAAGGCTCGGTGTTCTAACTCAACCTGAGATGACAAGACTTACCAAAGACTAACTTATAGGAGAACAACCAATTGGTGTTTTAAAAGTCGTTCTATATGCCCATAATGCATCGCCTAATTTAACTCGCCCGCTTTTACGATTCGAATCCACCTGCCTTTTCTACAATTCTTTTGATTTCTATTAGACACCTCTACCCGACCAACCGGTTTGTGGATGATAGGGCGCTCCTAACTTATGTGTTACACCATATTTTTCAACTATCTTGGTAAATGGTCTATTACAAAAGTGTGAACCTCTATCACTAATGATAGCCCTCGAATGCCATAACGGGTAAATATATTCTTTTAAGGAATCGTATGACAACTTTGGTATCATTAGTGGGAAGAGCTTCACTTTTCTACCCATTTTGAAACATAATCTACCACTACTAGAATAAATCTTTTTCCAAAAGATATAGTGAATGGTCCCATGAAATCTATACCCCAAACATCAAATAACTCACATTCTAAAATAGGTTGCATAGGCATTTCATGTTTTTAGATACATTTCCCCATTTTTGACAAGACTCACAAGATTTAACATACTTATAAGCATCTCAGATATAGTGTAGGCCAATAAAAACCACATTGTAAAACTTTAAAAGCAGCTTTTCCAACCTCCATGATGACCTCCCCGCCTCACGATCATGACAAAATGATAAAACACTTAAAATTTCATTATCGTGCACACATTTTCCGATTATCCCATCCGAACATTTACGGAAAAGGTCTGGTTCTTCCCAGTAATAAAATTTTAAGTCATAAAAGAACTTCTTTTTCTGTTGCCAAGTCCAATGAGATGGAATATAATCACAAGTTAAGTAATTAATGATATCTCCAAACCAGGGTGACATTTCCTTAGAAGGAATTATATTCCTTAATAACTTCATGGTTGAAGGAGTATCTATTCTAAACAGTTGTTCATCAGGAAATGAATCTTTAATTTCTATTCCTATTTCTACATCATTTTCCATTCTACTTAGATGATCTGCTACTACATTCTCACTTCCTTTTTTATCTTTAATTTCAATATCAAATTCTTGAAGTAAGAGAATCCATCTAAGAAGACGAGGTTTAGCATCTTTCTTACTCAAGAAATACTTCAGTAATGAATGGTCCAGATAAATTACTACCTTAGATCCAACAATATACGATCTAAACTTATCTAAGGCAAAAATTACATCCAACAGTTCTTTTCCTGTAGTTGCATAATTAAGTTGAGCTGCGTTTAGTGTGTGAGATGCATAGTAAATAGCTTTGAGAATTTTGTTATATCTTTGACCTAAAACTGCTCCTACAGCTAAATCACTGGCATCACACATAATCTCAAACAGCAAATTCCAATCTGGTGCTACTAGCACTGGTGCAGTAGTCAACCTCGCTTTTAAGGTCTGAAATGCTTCCTTACATTTACTATCAAAGTTAAAAGATACTTCCTTTTCAAGTAAATGACTTAGAGGCTAAAGAAGCCTATTGGCAAAGAGGTATGTCTATTTTAAATCCAGAGGAAATCTCTTCGGATTCTGATTCAGCTTTAGATTATGATGATTACATGTCCGAGATAGAATCTGAGTCAGAAGGTAGCACAGCTATGAAGAGCCCTGTTGTCATCTGTTCTAGAGATGAAATATTGATTAAAGACGAGTCTCGACTGATGCAAAAGTTAGCAGACCCAGGAGCTTTTATGGTTGGAGTAACCCTAGAACAAACCCATTTAGGTTTAGCCTTGATTGATTCCGGTTCAAGCCTTAATATCTTTCCTAAAATCCTTTGTGATAGGAATTTCATTTTAACACCCACTAACACCCCGCCTCCAAGTTAGATTAGCGGATGGAACTAGGACAATCATGACCGGAGACCGAACAACATGATTATTGGTGTGGGGCAATTACGGTTTAAGATAGACATAATGGTAATGGAAATCGAGGAACATCCTGAATGCCCAATCATTTTGGGTAGTCGCTTATCAACACCGCTAGAGCCTTCATACGGATGACCGTACATGAGATAGTATTGTTTGACGCCAAGGGTTCTGAGTGTTATGGGATAACAAATCCAAATTTCCTGTGCACCGCAAGTGTGAATGTGTTAGAAGTAGTTGGTTCGAGAAGCTTGATGCCATTCAAGGGTTAGGAAAGGATGTCGATGATAATGTCGAGGATAAAGATGAGAAGGAAGTCCTTACTATTCTAAGTCGGGATAGGTCGCCAGCCGCGCTACCGCCCTTACCAATATTGAAGTCAGTAGACCTACCTAAGAATAGGAGGACCAGAGCAAAGAAACGAACTAGAGAGTTCGTAATAAAAGCTCATCGAAATCGAGACAAATCCAAAAGTAGGCGCTGTCTGATGGTCAATTCGACTGTCTTTTCATTGGACTGAAATCCAAAGGAAGGGCACTCGTAGAAAAGGGCGGTCAAACTTTTTCGGTGAAAGCTGGCCGGGTGAAAGCCTGGCAAGTCAAGGGCAGTGTTTAGGAGTGATAAATTTGGAAGTCGAGCTATAGACTCAAAAATTTAGAACTTTTCTCGTTTCATTTTATTTTTAATTTTTTTTTATGAATAAAAGTAACGTAGAATGACGAGGGTTTTTTTTTATTTTTGCCGTGTTCCAATGACCATTAGGTTACGGATGTGCAAAAAGTTTTTTTTACTCGAATCATTTTAACGTGAAGTAGAGTAGGCAGCGAAATCATTATAAAATGTATTGATGATGAGAAATTGGTGGAAAGATGCTTAGTTAAAATTTGTATTATTTGGAAAAAGTGAAGATTTATATGTTAATGGATTGTGGTTGGATTATTCAATTTTCTTGGTAAGGATTTTTCAATTTGTGACATAATAATTTTGACAGACTTATGTGTTCTAATTTGAAAATTTCGTGTGTATCAAATTGAGGAGGTCAACTATCATTTATTTTTACACATCCCCATTTTTCATTTCCCAATACACCTTTTCATTTTCTCCATTAATTTATTCCTCCAACAAAACCATTCCACTCCTCAATCCTTGCCTTTCTATCTCCACCAATTGTTAGGTGTGATGCCCGAAAGACAATTTTGTAATTGTTTTATTTAATAAATGAAATGATATTGTTATTCATATTTATTATTCTCATATTCACCGATGTGACAATAGTAATTACACTACAGAAAACCCTAAGTATATCGTTTATGTAATCACTTAACTCAGTGTATGGTATATACACGGGAGGATTGAGTTAGTGAAGATGTACTTAAAATACAATTAGCCCGTAGTGAAGTTAATCGAGAGTATCGGGTCTCTCCTTTAACGTGCTATTAATGCACCTAACACAATAGGTGTGATAGTCCTATCGGACTTTCGGTTAAGAGAACCTAATGGGGCATTTATATATGATAGATATATCATATGTATCGGACCGATTTGATTAGAGTTCACGATATAATTCCGTGAATCGAGAAGTCTTATCGAATCAATGGATGATCATATTTATGGATATATCTTAATCCCGAGGTGATCACAAATAACCGCTTGAATCGGTGTGAAGTTTGACTTGACGGTTAAGGATTACACCGAGTCTCGTGGTCCGAATTACCCCATCTTGGCGTTGTAATCGATTGAGTGAGTAGTCCGTGTTATCACAGATACGGAATCCATTCCTTCCATTTATGGAAGTAGATAGACGAGCCTCTTTATTTGTTAATCCTAGAAACCGATCGATCGCGCGAGTTCATATCACACCGATTGATCACCAAAGAGTTGTATGAATTAATTGATCACTAGGGGTTAATGGTAAATAAGGATAAGAGGTTCTAAAAGGGTTAACGGTAACTTCCCGATTTAGAATGAATACAGATCTATGGAGGATTAATCCATATGTAATGATTATATCAATGGACGCTTATTATTATTATCGTGACGAGATAAATATAATCTCATAATCGGAGGAGTGCAATCACGGGATTACAGGTGGCATATTCTGTGATTGATTTATCGAATATAATTATTCTATAATTATTTATTTGATTTATCGGAGTCACGATTATTAGTCCATGGTCCCCGACGTGCCTCCTAATATAGCATAGCTATTCTCGGACGTCGAATCCTAATAATATCAATTTAGTTCTTATTGGACTTTATTAAAACGATATGTGAATTAATTGTTTAGTGGACTATTAAATTAGTTGGGCTAAATAATTAAATATGTGGAAAAGACATTTTCCATAATCTTACCAAAATTGTGTTATAGTCGAAATTATTGTGACTAGGTCACAAGAGGTAAATTTCACCCCAATGCATGTTTAATGAACAAGAAATTAGTTTTCTTGTGATTAATAAGACATGTGCATAAAATATTTATTGGATAAATATTTATGGAAAGAAATAAAGATAAATATTATCCTAGATTTGTTCTAGAATATTTTGGGATTATCTTTTATTTAATAGGATTATCATAATTGATTTTGTATTAATTATAAAATCCTTGGGGCTTAAGTTTTACTCTCCTATATAAAGAGAGTTCTCCCAAGCCTTAAACACTACAATTTTCGACTTCTACCTCTTAGAGAGGAGAAGGAAAATTTCGGCCAAGGGGAGAATAAGAGGGAAAATCTTGGAGATTTTTCCGGGTAGCATATCGGAAGGGTTCGAGTCGAGAATTTCCTTCCACCGGGAGTTGCTTGGATCACACGTACGGAAGATCGTGGTGCTCTTCACGCTTTCCTTCGTTCATCCTATTGCGGTTCTTCAACTTGGATTTTGAGATCCAAGAGGTATGTTCTACAACCCCCTTGTAGAAGTAGATCTAGTTGTTTTATTACGTATATATTATAGATCTAGATCCATAAATCGTTTCCGCTGCGGATGATATTACTAACAGTGGTATCAGTCGCCATGTTGATCTATATTTATACGTATAAAATATTAGATCTAGGAGTGGTAAAACATGTAGATTTTTTTTTTTTGTCCCAATTTTTTTGGGGGCCGATGCATATGTTTAATTTTTATGCTTATGAATGTCGTGGTTGAAGAGATGGATTGGGGTTGGCACTGTTTACCCGGTAGATCTATTGTAAACTCATATAAACGATGAAAATTCGTCCATATGAGTATAGGAAATTATGTAATTCCTTTTTTATTGCAATTTTAATTTCCAGAAAATAGATCTGTTTAGTAGCTGTTTAGTATTTTTTTCTTTTCCCGTTGATCGAACCGTTGAAACGAAGATCCCTCCGGTCAGAATCAAGATTAGAAGATGATGATCAACTCCACAAATTTTGGCGTCGATCAGAGTCCGTTTCGATATCCGTTTGATGCTGAGAAGAGGCTGCTGTAACAGAAAAACGCAGGATTCACAGAAACCCTACCTGTGACTTCCTCGATTTTCTGGGAGAGTTTGGACCGTTGAAAAGCAAATCCGACCGTTCAGATTGATCAAATATGAGTTTTGGACGTACCATAAAAATTTCAGGTCGATCGGGATTCATCTCGATTCCCGATCTGCCTCAGGAAGTCCTTGATGCAGTGCAGTCAAAGTCAGATTCAGCAGCAAGTTTGGAGGTTTGCTGGAGAAAATTGGTAAGTCAAAGCACCGATCCAACCGTCCATATTGAAGTTCAAGGAGTGAAGAAAAGATCTGGAAAGTTTCGTCCCGATCCGAGTTCGTTTGGTTTCCCGATCATCGAAGAGTTCGTACAGCTGCAGATTTAGAAAGTAGTAAACCCTAGTTAGGGTTTTGGTTTTTATTTTCTAATAGATTAGATACGGGGGTGCCAACGATCCATCTCGGTGTTTAAATTTTCCGCATTTATTTTTTATGTGTTTGATCATAAAATAGATATAAAACCGGAATTGCCATGACATGCATCATATCATAAATCCACTCCATGCATACATGTAGAATTTTAATTTTGGTAATTAAAATAGGCATGTATACAAACTCGTGTAATTAGTTAAAATTTAGTTAATACGTGGTAATTAATTAATTTAGTAACTAATTAAAGATCCGAGGACGGGTTATGAAATCGTTAAGCTTTTCGGTGTGTGTTCTCGTGAACCGCCTTAAAGCCCAAACGAGATCACGTTTTCAATTCGTAGTGTCTACGAGATTGAATGATGGTAAAAGAACAATAAATCTTGGATAAAAACGGTTCGCCTATAGGTTGGGTGGTCAACTGAGCTTCGCTCGACCGACTTACCCTCCTAGTGTGATGTATGCACGGGGGTCCGGCAAGACTAAGTCCACAACGGAGAGCAGAGGGGTGATTCCTTCTTATCTCAATGAGGCTGTCTTGACCCGATTTCGTCCGACTGTCACATATGTTCCAACGAATAGGACGGGTAGGCTTGCCTACGTTACCGACACCATTCGGAATCCTTGGTTTGATGAGCTTTTATGTTAACATCAAAAAGACGTGGTTAGTTAACCCACAACCACTTCCAAAATATTGAGTGGGAGCGGGGGAGGCGACAAACAACCCCACGGCCTCTACTATAGATACAAGTAAGTGAGAGAAGGGTGACGCCGAGGCGCTTTGATTTCGTCCCCCAAGGATGGTGTTCACCCCTATCAACATTCATGGCTTGGTCTCCAAAGGATAGGATTTCTGGTACTGCCGGGTCACCGACCTATCCTAAGACGGCATACTCGGGGCGCACTCTAAGAGATCCGATATAGTAGGTCACACTCATCATGGGTATTTTTGGAAATATCTAGGCTGAAAAAAGAAGGTAGTCAATGAATAAAGGGATGTTCGATTCTCGTGGGATGTTCGATTCTCACAAGTTATTCATTGATGAGATTGTCTCGATTTAACCGTCATCTCTTTGACCTACCCTAAGGCGGCACTCGAGATGCGAGGTTAAAACCTTGGAATGGTAGAGTAGACTTATTTTTAGTTTACAATTCCTAAAATAAAATAATATAGTAGTGTTAAACTTGAATTAATTTATGTCATTTTATTTACAAAGATTATCCCTTACTAAATTGCTTAAAATTTATAATTGACTAGTATTGACTTCGTTAAAAGTGGAAAGTAACTAGGACGTTGAACTAGTTAATCGATAATGCAATTAATTTTCGGAAGAGATAGTTTTCTCTTAAGCCTTGTAAAAACCAGAGTGACATATAGGTATGTCACTAGTGTCATTCGTGTCAAACGGAAGACAAACTTAGTTTGACCAAAGGTAATCTCGGACTTTGAAATTCTTAGTGAATTTTGAATGTGTAGTAATTACACGAGTAATTTTCTAATTGAAAAATTGGAAAATCATGAAGTGTTACTAGTTGGACGATATTTGGAATCGATGAACTAGTGGGAGCTTTATGATTTGTTGTTTTTCTAGAACATTAGAAAAGTGTAATCGACTACACACGTAACCGTTCTAATTGAAAACCGGAAAGTCATGAAAAGTTGCTAGTTAGACGATATTTGGAATCGATGAACTAGTGGGAGTTTCTATGATTTGTTGTTTTTCCGAAAACAATAGAACTATATACGAAAGATTTTCTAATCGAAAAATCGGAAATTCATAAAATTAAAGCATTGCTCGTTAGACGGTATTTGGAACCGATAAACTAGTGGGAGCTTTAATGTTATGATTTGTTGTTTTTTCCGTATATTAGAAAATCCGAGAAGTCTCGACGAGTAACACTCGAAATAGACATCCCACGGTTCAAGAGTAGTGTCTACTCAAACGAACTGCTGGTTCAAGACTGTTTCCATTCACGGAAAGTCAAGAATGGGTGAATATGTCTAAAAGTGTTAGTCACCTAAACTGAGAAAACTTTAAGGTCGAACCGAAAATTAATTAATCAAAATCATAGGATAAGGAAAGTGATTTTGGATCACCAACCTATGAATCCTTGGTGATTTTCTCGAGCTAAGTTCTTTGGAAGAACAAGGTAGCAAAGGCATTTAACGATTAAAAGAGTAAACAACGGGCGCTTAATTTTAGCTAGAATAGTGGGAGTGATATGAGGAAATGAATCTCGGATTCAATCCTTGGATATCGCAGAAGATTTATTTTCTCGCTTAAGATTCGTTGGACCGAATGGATTTACCTTCTATTCGATAATTTGTTTGTCGATAGAAAGTGAATATACCATTTGTAGTACGAATCCAAGACTCGGACTTTTGTTTGATAAAGTCAAAACCACTCGTAATCTATTTGAAATATGTATATAAAACACATCTTAAGAATCATTAAAAGCAATTGGTTTCTATATTTAGATAAACGCTTCTTCATATTCCATAGTTAGTGCATAGTCCCTAAAAGACAAGACTCAAGACCGGCTCGGGTGATTCCTTTCTCCCACCTGTTATATTGTCTCAAAGGTTCAATGACTAAGTTTCCTTTCAATCGGGAAAGGATAATGGATATAAAGAAGTAACATAGCTTGTTCATGACGACCTTCGGGGTCTGATGAAAGATACGAGCTAGTAGGAGCTTCCGAGTAGTGACTTCTTGTCTGATAACTATTCAAACACTCCGGTAAGTTTATCCAAAATATTTTGAGGTTTCTCTGTTTTCAACAGAGATAGAGTATTCTATACTCGGAACAGGCCATTCATAGTCCTCGAGACTGATGCTCAGCCTGCCTCATTGTGACATGTTTTCACTAAGTGAGAAACCGTTAAATTGCCTTATATAGTTTTTAGATGTGCTACAATACACTGCTTAACTCAATAAAGATATTAGAAGCGAAATATCGGTTTACATTGAAATGTAAGACCAACCACCTACCTAGAATATACTTTGGAATTTACGGATAAGGTGTGGATTCGGTCACCCCACTTCCGTAAATATAAGCATTTAGCACACGGTGCTTGAAGGTAGGTCCGAAATTTCGCGAACACGTTCGGTCGCTGACCAATCGTTTCTATATCTTGTAGCATTGAGAAAAAGGTTTGTTATAAGATTCATGAAATCGGGAAGGGACAGCTTATATCACTTGTTGCGTCCTTTCGATAGAGTCTATGAACAAGAAAACCTTAAACCTTGAAGCACGCTTTACTCAAGGTAGTTACTAACCGATTAAAATCGCACCACATCCAACATCGGTTGTTGGTGATAACACTAAATACTACTAAACTAGATCGAATTTCGATCCACCCGAATGTAGTGGGAGTATGGTTTATCCATTACCCATTACGGGTTCTCATGGACTTTGTAGTCCGAGGATCGATTGATGACCTATGGCTCTTTTGTGAGCGTGATAGGATTCTCGATAATAGAGGTTGGTTTAATAGCCATAACCCCGTGAATGGAGTTCGGTACTCCACCCTGCTTTCATGCTCTTGTAGAACCACCCGAGCGCCTCAGCCCAAAGTGGGAGTAATTGGATCTACATGGAAGAGAGTAGAATGAATACGAAAGTTTATCTTTCAGAGCAAAGCTTGAGTGGTCTAGGGGTAATTCCTAAGAAGTAGAGAGTTAATCGACGATGGACTCTCTTACCACTTAGTATTGCATGATTTCGCTTCAAAAGCGTAAAATAGGGGTGATTCCCTAAGACTTTCTTCCCAAACAAACGGAGTCCTGATTCATTCAAAATGTATGGGTATTGACTTATGAACTTATGACAGATGACCACCAAGGCTTATGTCCTTTGTGGATAAAAAGCAAACCTCTCGGTCATTGGAAGTCATATATTTCTACAATATGTGGATTTGACCGTAATATTGATAAGTCTTTTGTAGACTGGATATCAATTTTAGTACAAGAGTGAATATATAAATTAGTGTTTGTGAAGGATAACACCGCACTATTGGAATCAACATGGGTGTGTTTTCAAGTCGAATCGACAATACCACGATTCTCTCGCAATGTAGTTTTGGACAACATTCTTAAGAGTTTGACTCGGTCGAATTCATTAGAATCCGTCACCGGTTTCCCATCCATCTTATTGGTTAAGATGATGCATCCGTATGCAACATTCAACGAGGAAGTTCTACCCTATGCCTCGTGAATGACTCTCTAAATCTTCGGATCAAGAGAAATGGGATAGATTCTCTTTCTAGTAAGAGATGGTCAGTTATTGAACGTCAACTTTGATCGAATCTTAGATTCGGCGGTTAACAAAGCAAGTTTAGTATGTCCTTTAGTATCTTGAAGAGAACGAGGAACAATATGCGGACATATTCATGTGTGAACCAGGATATGTGTGATACACCGATTTTGACTTTAAGTCGATTGAGGATGATCGTTAAGTCGATCTCGGCTCGGTGTTTACTCAAGCACCACATGATTTGATGGACCGTAACGCTTCGATTCTACGGATCGCCTCGAGCCGACAACCCGACTAATCATTAAGACCCATGACATTTAGATGTAGGTACTCACCGAGTCACCGACCTATCCTACGACGGCATACTCGGAGTGTACTTTGGAATCAAATGGTTATGATATGCTTAGTGGGTACTAGAATTCGATAAGTCTCCATTGCTTTAGAGCAAGTGGGAGATGTAGTTTGTTGTATTTTTTTAAATAATAGGGTGTGCTCTAAAACAATTAATCACATGCTTTCGTGCAAGTGGGAGATTGTTAGGTGTGATGCCCGAAAGACAATTTTGTAATTGTTTTATTTAATAAATGAAATGATATTGTTATTCATATTTATTATTCTCATATTCACCGATGTGACAATAGTAATTACACTACAGAAAACCCTAAGTATATCGTTTATGTAATCACTTAACTCAGTGTATGGTATATACACGGGAGGATTGAGTTAGTGAAGATGTACTTAAAATACAATTAGCCCGTAGTGAAGTTAATCGAGAGTATCGGGTCTCTCCTTTAACGTGCTATTAATGCGCCCAGAACACAATAGGTGTGATAGTCCTATCCGGACTTTCGGTTAAGAGAACCTAATGGGGCATTTATATATGATAGATATATCATATAGTAATTTGGACCGATTTGATTAGAGTTCACGATATAATTCCGTAATCGAGAAGTCTTATCGAATCAATGGATGATCATATTTATGGATATATCTTAATCTCGAGGTGATCACAACAACCGCTTGAATCGCATGAAGTTTGACTTGACGGTTAAGGATTACACTGAGTCTGTGTGGTCCGAATTACCCCATCTTGGCGTTGTCTTCGATTGAGTGAGTAGTCCGTGTTATCACAGATACGAATCCATTCCTTCCATTTATGGAAGTAGATAGACGCTTCTCTTATTTGTTAATCCTAGAAACCGATCGATCGCGCGAGTTCATATCACACCGATTGATCACCAAAGAGTTGTATGAATTAATTGATCACTAGGGGTTAATGGTAAATAAGGATAAGAGGTTCTAAAAGGGTTAACGGTAACTTCCCGATTTAGAATGAATAATCTATGGAGGATTAATCCATATGTAATGATTATATCAATGGACGCTTATTATTATTATCGTGACGAGATAAATATAATCTCATAATCGGAGGAGTGCGATCACACGGGATTATGGTGGCATATTCTGTGATTGATTTATCGAATATAATTATTCTATAATTATTTATTTGATTTATCGGAGCCACGATTATTAGTCCATGGTCCCCGACGTGCCTCCTAATATAGCATAGCTATTCTCGGACGTCGAATCCTAATAATATTAATTTAGTTCTTATTGGACTTTATTAAAACGATATGTGAATTAATTGTTTAGTGGACTATTAAATTAGTTGGGCTAAATAATTAAATATGTGGAAAAGACATTTTCCATAATCTTGGCCCAAAAATTGTGTTATAGTCGAAATTATTGTGACTAGGTCACAAGAGGTAAATTTCGACCCCAATGCATGTTTAATGAACAAGAAATTAGTTTTCTTGTGATTAATAAGACATGTGCATAAAATATTTATTGGATAAATATTTATGGAAAGAAATAAAGATAAATATTATCCTAGATTTGTTCTAGAATATTTTGGGATTATCTTTTATTTAATAGGATTATCATAATTGATTTTGTATTAATTATAAAATCCTTGGGGCTTAAGTTTTACTCTCCTATATAAAGAGAGTTCTCCCAAGCCTTAAACACTACAATTTTCGACTTCTACCTCTTAGAGAGGAGAAGGAAAATTTCGGCCAAGGGGAGAATAAGAGGGAAAATCTTGGAGATTTTTCCGGGTAGCATATCGGAAGGGTTCGAGTCGAGAATTTCCTTCCACCGGGAGTTGCTTGGATCACACGTACGGAAGATCGTGGTGCTCTTCACGCTTTCCTTCGTTCATCCTATTGCGGTTCTTCAACTTGGATTTTGAGATCCAAGAGGTATGTTCTACAACCCCCTTGTAGAAGTAGATCTAGTTGTTTTATTACGTATATATTATAGATCTAGATCCATAAATCGTTTCCGCTGCGGATGATATTACTAACACCAATCACCTTCCACCATTTCAAACCTTTCACTTTCCACATCTTTCTATTTAAACCTCTTTTTTTTTTCTCTTCATCATTCCCACACCAAAACATCTTCATCTTCTCCAAATCTCAAATTTTCTTCTTCCCCTTCTCTCCATAAATTTCCATTTCTAATTTTTCTCATAACTTCCATCCACCCAAAAATTGGGGATAGTAATTTAAATGATCCTCTCCAATATCACAAATTGTTCCTGCTTCGTGTCTCTCAAGGATTATCCAACCCAGTCATCACACGGGGAGACCTAAACCTCAAGAAAGAAAGCTTCATCGGGCCGGGTCGATCAAACCCTCTCGCCGGTCAACCGAGGCCCTTCTCTCGGTCGACCGAGAGCCTCCACTGGCCGTGCATCATTCACACAAGATGCTCGCTCCGGGCTTCTGCGCTTATGCCACCAAGACGCCGAGCCTCCGCACGCTTTGTAGCGATCGACGATGCCATTCCTTTGATCAACGGGTACCGCAATTCGCTAGCCAAGAAGTATTTTCGGTTTATCGTAATTTCTTCAACAACTCGCCGTACACCGGGCTCGAGGATTAGATTTGACCAATCGCGTCAAGAGTCGTTCGATCTCGTGGACTACTATCGCTGGCAAGAGGTTGTTGCGCCACCGCCAAGTCAATGTCGATCGGGTAAGAGAATTTTATTCTTATTTACGCGTGCACCCACACACCTAATTTAGTCCAAGTTCATGGCAAGTCCATTGTTATTACTCCGGGATGATTAATAATTATTATGGTCTCGATACCCGGAGGAAAAGCCGTACACACCGCCACGCTTTGATGAGTCCGATGCGTGGTTGGAGGAGGTTGGTGCCCATCTCGGATAGCATGGACAATAGGGAAGTCGCCGCACTTTTGAGGAGCCATATTTTAGGCGGTGGGAAGATAAGTGCTTACACAGCTTATCCGTTCTAACATTATTCGGCTAAGCATGTGTCTACAATATATTATGCACATGCTACGCCGATGTACTTGGTTGAGCGAGAGGATGGCCGGTTAATATTGGGGCACCGATGCGTTACGAGATGATCGCCGATGCCCGCAAGCCTGAGACACATGCTGCCCTATGGTTCATTGATCACTTCATTTTGTGAGGCAAATGAGTGCCCAGGTGCTAAGCGGTGACTTTATGTTAGGCCCATGCCTATCCTTTCTTTGATTTCGGGCACCGCCTCTCTGTGCACCCCGATGATGACGGTCCGTAATGACGATGCACAATTTCAAGATTTTCCTGAAGCGGATCCTAATGTTCTTCAATTAGCTTTCGTTGATCCGAACGATATACCTTCGGACTAAGCATCTGTGTCTGTGTGATCTTTTAATTTTCTCTTTATCAATGTGTTTTTATTTTTGATTTCGTTGTACCAATAAGATAAGTCGTGTTGTATGGAGTTCGCTTTTAATTTCTAATGAATAAAATTTGTCTTATTTAATGTGTTGGATATTTGTGCATTATTTTCACTATAATTATTCAAGATGGGCTTAAATATGTTTAAGGAAATTATTATACCTTTTACACCCATTTGACATGATTATATTTTTCTGGACTAACCCTGTAACGCGTTCAAAGTTTTGTGTTAAAGATGTTTGTTGCAGAGGTTGCATTTTATCGCAGTTGGTAATTGTATTTGTCTGTCCCAATTCTCCGGAGTTCCCCACGACTTGTTCCACTCCCGCGCTTATCCAGAGCTAAGTTCCTATTTTTGCTCTTTATTGTTATACATTGAGGACAATGCATAATTTAAGTGGGGGGTACGAGTCACTTAGCTCACTTAGCTTGCTCGAATAAGCCTCTATATATCAAATAATATAATAAATGAGTAAAATTTAAACTTTTAAACATAGAATCACATTTACTTTTGTGAAGTCCCCGAATATTGTATTTAATAAGGAAGGAACCATGGTTCATGAGTACATGATCACTTTATACTTTTGCGATACAATTCTAGTAAACTTAATGATATTCATGTTATATGTTGCGAGTAGTTATTTATTATTCAATTACTCAATAAATGAATCGATGAATATTGCGCTTATAATAAAAATGTAGAATTTTAGGTGTACATTGCGTAGATGATTGGTTATGTAAACTTAGTGTCAATATCTATCTGCTGATGTATTCTGATATTCTTGCCACTAAAAGTGGAGTAATAAGCTTGAGACGTACCTGTGTTTTAGCAAAATGTTAAACACTGGGCTTGTAGTAACATTACCAAAGTAGCCCCGCGCTTGTGGTAATATTCAATGCTATGCATGATCTAAGATAGGGGGATACTCTAAAAAGTTTCCTTCCTTGAGATTGATAGTATTTGAAAAATATGAAGACATGAAAAGAATATTCAACTCTTTAAGAGGCTTTGAGTAGTACTCGGTCTCCAAGTCCAAAAAACCCTATAGATACGCTCTTGCTTATTGTTCTAGTGCTTTAACCATTGCGAGGCTTAAGAAGTGGGAATGCTGATGTTGGTAGGTTGAGATTTCGAAGTTAGCATAAACTCTAATCTTGCTACATTCGTATACCACTAATGCATATGCACACATCACTTTGATTCATAGTGAGTAATGAATAATGGATATCTTTGTTAAGGGTGATTTTATACGTTTTATAAGGATATATTTTATATCAATATTCCCCATATATGGATGTTTTTCATAGAAATCGAGCCTTATATTGAGATATTGAGTAAATGGTGTTTTTAATAGGTTAATTGCAAAATGTAACGATTTATGTGCTTAAATTGTGATTTTATGTTATTTTGGGATTGTGTTATGCTTTAGTATATTTTCCTATATTGTAGATACATATTTTGGCATGCAAGAGGATTAAATGATGAGGTTTTGCATGGAAGAGAAGTGAAATGGAAGGAAGATGGAGATAAAGCTTGGAATGAAGCTTTCAAGCAGCCGAACTTCCGATGCAGTTCTTGATATGATATACACTGATTTGACTCTCGACCTCAAGAGAAGAGTTGTAGTGCTTGAAGAGAGGACTCTACAGGATTTTGAATAACTTCATTCCGACTTATGAGGCCCGAGATATGAGCGTTACAAGTTTGGATGCTGTTGCTGAAACTAGTGGAAAATCCCAAATATACTCGGATACGACGGGCTAATCAAAAGGCGTTTTCTGAAGAAGAGTCCTTAATGAAAGTTGTAGAGTTTTCCGAGAGCTTAATTATCACATTTGGATCATAATTTTGGAGGTCTACAACTCAAGATATGAATTTTAGAAGTTTCATTCCTAAATCCATTACTTTCGCCGACCTAAATCACTGTAGCAACCGACTTAATTTTATTATAAATAGCAGCAGCCCCAAACCCTAATGACACAATTCATTCAGCCGCATTATTCACAGCAGCAGCCGCGCAGCTCGAGGGCAATTCAAGGCGGTCACCCGAGCCTTGTGCTCGGGTGATCCGGGTTAGATTAGGATGTCGTTTTTCTTCCGCTTTCGATTCATGGATTCAATCATGTACCAAACTACGTGAGTTTATTTATTTAATTTATTCAGTCCTTATTCGCTTTTTATGATCTTTAATTTATTTTGTATCGTTCTATGATTTTGATGCTATGATGTGAATTAGATCGAGAGATCGGTTTGCTATTGATACGCTTACAACATACGAAAGTTATGTAGACTAGATCACCATAGAAAGATAGGATCTTTAATCATTAATTATGTGACAAATTAATTGGTTAATTATCTAGGTTGTTAGATTCTAAAATACGAGAGTTAACCTGAATCTACACCGAGTTTTGTTTGGTAAATCGATCTCAACATTCGGAAGATGAGAGATTGATAAATTGGACTCACTAAGGAATTAGGAATCCATAGCTTGAGATTAAATTCACTAAGGAATTAGGGATTTGTATCTTGTGTAAAGGTGAAACCACAATTTGAATTAAAATCATGAGATGAACTAGGGTTGAGATCACTTAGTTTGTATGATGTTTGAGCCCATGTATCTTTGTTTTATCGTTTTTCGTAGTTTAGAGTTTAGATTTATTTTATTTATTCTATGTTTGTTCTTTCGTTTATTCGTTTTTCCTAAGTAACAATTGAAAGGAATTAGTGAAATTAGATTCAACATCCCAATTCCCTGTGGATCGACCCTGTACTTACCCTACTATGCTATCAACTACCCGATATTTGGTCGGTTAGGAGTTAGTTTGCATGTTAAGTATAGGTTTATAAATTTTCTTTTGTTTTTATGATGCAAAATCTCCCCAACAAAAGTGGCGCCGTTGCCGGGGAATCGGTGTTTTGTTGAATCTTCTTTCGTTAATTTTTCTATTTTGTTACGTTTTATTTGAATAAAAGTAGCGTTGAATAAATCGAGAGTTTTTATTTTTGCCGTGTTTCGATAACCGTTGGGTTAAGAATGTGCAAAAAGTTTTTTACTCGATTTGTGAAACGTGAACTATATGTTTGTTTGTATCTAGTCTAACCTCTCGTGCTTTAATTTGATGTGGTTGCTCTGTGATATTTGATGTATGATCTTTTAAGAAATTAGGGTTTGCTTTGTGTTTCTGCGCGCTTTTCTATGCAAGTTCGATCGTTGGACGAGCGTTGTAAAGTGAACGCCCGCCCATCCCTAACATGCGAGTAAACGAAGCGTCTGGTTTGTTGGGCGCCGTCCGCTCCAAAACGACGCTACGCTTCGCTTTTCAGCGACCAGACGGACGCCCATATATCTAAACGCCCGTCCGGCCTGCATAAGTTTTAAACGCCCGTTTGAATTAGTGAACGCCAGTCCAGGTTCCAGATTTCTTCTCAATTTGATTTTTAGTGCTTTATTTGATTTTGATACTTTAATTCGAGCTTCTGTGGCTGATTAATTTTACGTAGATGTTCTGAACTTGCATGTTTTTACCTTTCCATCTACGAATCCATGTTAAATAACTGATTAATTTTTATATGCATGATTCATCTATGCAAGTTATAGTTACTGTCGGTTCTCGTATGCTATAACTGGTCTGATTGTTAATTAGTAGCTAATGTCGGTTTCCGTATGCTACATATCGTTATGATGAATCTTGTTAGCTTTTAAGACTTACGTGTTTCCTTTGTTTTTATAACTCATATGGGTAGTAATCGCGGTTTTCGTAATGCTACCATTGCATCTTATGAGTTATATCTGTTTAGAATAGCTAACTGTTGGTTTTCCATAATGCTATCACTTTTTACGAGTCTTAAAGCGCGTCTACATTGCATGTAATGAACAGCACTGTCGTTTATCGTAACCTGTCATTATTTGGTAGACGTTTATTATACATGTCGTGTTGCAAATGAGTGGGCTAGTTTTCTTTCTTTTATTTTCCTTTATTATTGCATATCACTTAGATGCATATCATTTAGCTGCATATCATCTAGTTGCATTGTTTTTCTATTTTTTCTTTTATTTTTCTTGAGCGTAGTTAACTGTCGGTTTTCGTAATACTACCTCGTTTTTTTTCCATGATGGTTACTGTTGGTTTTCCATATGCCATCATTATTTTAGTATTGCATATCACGTAGAATGCATTGTAATATATTTTCATGTAGTTGCATCTAGCCTTACTCTTTTGTAATGTTCCATGTATATGTTCCATCTTTACATGAGCTAAATCTGGAAAATCTTTCTGACTTCTTTTCCGTGTATAATCCTCTATCATTATTAGTTGGAGTTTGATGTTTCTGTTTGCACATGTGGTCTATATTATTCTACAAGCTTCTGTAGCTTTATTCTTAGATGTCCTGAGTTTAAGTGTTGATCTTTCCATCTGAGCTATTATTTCTTTTTGTGCTTATATCAAACTTCCATATTTAGACGCTTAGATGTTCTGTACTTTCCCTGATTGATTTTTCCATCTGAAGCGATTCTATTTTGTGCTTTGTATGTTCTATCCCCCCTTGCCCCGAGGTATTTCTTTGTTTTTCAAGTGTGCGATATTTTCGATAGCGATTGTGAGCTTTAGACGATTTCGATTTTCGGTGGATGGTCCATACCATCTGGATTCGTTGAGCATTTCAAAGTGAGGTCGACCCACTTCCAATAGCTCCTTTTCGAACAACGAATCACTAAGTTTTCTGCTTTTTTTTATTTTTGCACACCATGAGGACATGCTGTAAATTTAAGTGTGGGGAGGATAAGTCGATATGTATCTATACATTTGCTTACATGATTTTATTTTTATGCAAAATTTTAAAATTTTTGTTTTGTCTCGAGTGAGCAATGCATGTTTTTGTTCGGTTTGTTATATTCATTGATGCTGTATGCCGTATGTTCCGTAAGTTAGTTGTTTCACCCGATATTATTTTCCACGAGCCATAGTGAATGACGAGCTATATTATAAAGTTATACCCCTTTTGATTAGTGATGTTTGATTCCTTATAAGTCATATGCTTAGTGCTAATGTTCATATCGTGAGACTTATGATAGTTTGTATTTAGTTCTAAGTACGATGTACTGTGAATATCTAGAAGTTTGAATGTGATAAGTAATACGTAGCTAATGTCATTTGAAAAAGTTGAGTTAATAATGAAATCAATAGTGTGTGTCGGAAGCTGGTCGATGATTTGAGTGCGGTAAGGCATTATCTCGAAATGTTTTATTCCACTATGATGACCAAAAGCTCACGACATATCGAGTAAGAAGTCGCTTTATGATTTGAGTAAGGTAGGGTATACAACGTATGTCCTATTCTCACTATGATGAGCAATAGCTTATTCTCGATGTGTGTTTAAATGTGAAATCAATTGAATCAACTTAAGAATTGGTATGAAAAGAATGAAATGAGACTTAGTTATCGTTAATCTTATCCCAAAGATAAACCGATGGATATGTCTTAGTAGGATTATCCTCTAAGTATGTCGGAAAGGTCTTAAATGTGTTCTATCATCTTTTCCGGGATATGTTCCGCTTTGTAGGTGCATCTTATAAGTATCTTTTATTACTAGTTTGAAGGGGTATTAGCTAGTTTTGCTTGAAATATTCAAGTTTGGATTTAGTGGAAATTTGCTATGGTTATGCACACACACACGGGTGAACTTCTAATTTATTGACTATATGGTATATGTGTTGAGATGTCTATATTCTTTCCGAGCCTTTACTTTGTTTTGTCTTGCTCGGGACGAGCAAGGTTTAAGTGTGGGGGAGTTGTTAAGGGTGATTTTATACGTTTTATAAGGATATATTTTATATCAATATTCCCCATATATGGATTTTTTCATAGAAATCAAGCCTTATATTGAGATATTGAGTAAATGGTGTTTTTAATAGGTTAATTGCAAAATGTAACGATTTATGTGCTTAAATTGTGATTTTATGTTATTTTGGGATTGTGTTATGCTTTGGTATATTTTCCTATATTGTAGATACATATTTTGGCATGCAAGAGGATTAAATGATGAGGTTTTGCATGGAAGAGAAGTGAAATGGAAGGAAGATGGAGATAAAGCTTGGAATGAAGCTTTCAAGCAGCCGAACTTCCGATGCAGTTCTTGATATGATATACACTGATTTGACTCTCGACCTCAAGAGAAGAGTTGTAGTGCTTGAAGAGAGGACTCTATAGGATTTTGAATAACTTCATTCCGACTTATGAGGCCCGAGATATGAGCGTTACAAGTTTGGATGCTGTTGCTGAAACTAGTGGAAAATCCCGAAATATACTCGGGATACGACGGGCTAATCAAAAAGGCGTTTTCTGAAGAAGAGTCCTTAATGAAAGTTGTAGAGTTTTCCGAGAGCTTAATTATGACATTTGGATCATAATTTTTGGAGGTCTACAACTCAAGATATGAATTTTAGAAGTTTCATTCCTAAATCCATTACTTTCGGCCGACCTAAATCACTGTAGCAACCGACTTAATTTTATTATAAATAGCAGCAGCCCCAAACCCTAATGACACAATTCATTCAGCCGCATTATTCACAGCAGCAGCGGCAGCTCTGAGGGCAATTCAAGGCCGGTCACCCGAGCCTTGTGCTCGGGTGATCCGGGTTAGATTAGGATGTCGTTTTTCTTCCGTTTTCGATTCATGGATTCAATCATGTACCAAACTACGTGAGTTTATTTATTTAATTTATTCAGTCCTTATTTGTTTTTTATGATCTTTAATTTATTTTGTATCGTTCTATGATTTTGATGCTATGATGTGAATTAGATCGAGAGATCAGTTTGCTATTGATACGTTTACAACATACGGAAGTTGCGTAGACTAGATCACCATAGAAAGATAGGATCTTTAATCATTAATTATGTGACAAATTAATTGGTTAATTATCTAGGTTGTTAGATTCTAAAATACGAGAGTTAACCTGAATCTACACCGAGTTTTGTTTGGTAAATCGATCTCAACATTCGGAAGATGAGAGATTGATAAATTGGACTCACTATGGAATTAGGAATCCATAGCTTGAGATTAAATTCACTAAGGAATTAGGGATTTGTATCTCGTGTAAAGGTGAAACCACAATTTGAATTAAAATCATGAGATGAACTAGGGTTGAGATCACTTAGTTTGTATGATGTTTGAGCCCATGTATCTTTGTTTTATCGTTTTTCGTAGTTTAGAGTTTAGATTTATTTTATTTATTCTATGTTTGTTCTTTCGTTTATTCGTTTTTCCTAAGTAACAATTGAAAGGAATTAGTGAAATTAGATTCAACATCCCAATTCCTCAGGATCGACCTGCATTTACCCTACTATGCTATCAACTACCCGATATTTGGTCGGTTAGGAGTTAGTTTGCATGTTAAGTATAGGTTTATAAATTTTCTTTTGTTTTTATGATGCAAAATCTCCCCAACAATCTTATGAGCATAAACAATATGAGTTGATTCGAGTTTCTTGTGTTAGTATAATTTGACCATTGGAAAATGATTATATGGGGAATAACTTATTGTTACTTTGATCGGGACGATCAAAGGCTAAGTGGGGGGTAGTTGATGACGGCCAAATTGTGCCCGTTATTCTATGATCTTTATCCCCAATTCTAGTTTGAAAAAGCATTAATGTAGGGATAATAAGTCGTAATATGCCTAATTTACATATACCCCGAGTTACGATTCGTTATTCTGCATTTCGATTATTTATTGTATTATTTGGTATTACAAACCATGTTTTTATATGATAAATACAATGAGCATTATGGACGGACTACGGAGAAGGAATTAAAGATCCAGGACAATGCAGAGCCCAGCAGAAGATAGAAGACAAAGCCCAAGAGAAGTGAAGGCTCGGCCGACCGAGCCCACCATTCGGTCGACCGAGTGGACTTAAAGCCCAAAGACATCCAAACATTAATTAAGTCGGTTAGGGTTTAGGGAATCCGATCCTTAGTCGGTTTCTAAGTCGGTTTCGAGCTCTATATAAACACATTGTCATTAGTATTATTCATTCATTCAGACATTGATTAAATCATTGATAAAAGAGAACTACACATTGAGGGTTTTTCAGCAAGTTAGGGCTGCAACAATGTAAGCCCTTAATCTTCATGTTTTATTTTCAAGTAATTAATTCTTCCAATTATGTTCTTATCGTTTGAATTAATTAAACATAGCTAGATGATGTGATTCTCGGCTATGACGTTAGGAGGTGGTGACACCTTGTCTATGAGGGTCCCATGACCTACGTCATAATCTAGATTTATTCATGACTCTATGTGATTTAATTACTGTGTATCTATGATAGTTTATATAAGTGATGTACGAATTATCGCTTAACTGCTCGTTACATGTATGAGGAAACGCCGAGAGGTTGGTTCTAGGATGTAATGAGGGTTGAGTTTGTCCGGTGACCGAACAGAGTCGCTCGGTCGACCGAGCCTCTTCACTCGGTCGACCGAGCCCTAGTTTCGTCGGTTCAAATCGCCACGCCTTTATGGTGGGTCTAACCTAGTTGAATTTACTTTCTCAGTAGGTATGGCTATGGCTACGCTACGCGCCGCTCGTCGCTTTTCATTAGCGTGTTATTAGGAAATACCAATATAAAACGTCGAGTTCGGCTCACGAACGATCTTTCGGGACTTTCAGCAAGATCTTGATTAGTTTTATATTAGGGAATTGTCGACACCTAGTCATACGTGAATCGTAGATTAACAAGAGACTTACCGAGTAATTGTCAATAGGACGAGGGCTTGAGCGATCGTTTAGGAAGTACGCCTAACCATAGGAATGTTGCCTAAGCGAGGTGTACGGTTAATATCGGCATCCTTAGAATAATGAGCGTGTGAGTTATATGAGATGGATACCCAAAAGGTGAAGTCACGTAACAATACCACAATGATCTAGTAACCTAACCGGTACTAAGTCAAGTTAAGGGGATGACTCCCGTAGCCAATTAAATATGAATACAGCCAGAGTGACAGTTAATGAGTTAAGTTATCTTATATAAGTTGTCTTGGTCCAAACGATAACGTTGATAATTGGAAGGTTAATTACGTGTGTATCTTTTAGGTTTGAGTTCGTTTATTTTATTTTGCCTTTTATGTTGGTCTTAGACCGTTGTTCAATGACGAATTAGGTGAGCTAATTATTTAAACCTAGGGTCCACATTTTGATTCCCTGAGGGATCGACCTTGATTCACCATCGCTATGCTATGATGTACCTAGTGCCATTGCTAGAATTTGGTGGTCAAGTAAAATAAATTTATAACCTGATCAGACCGCAATCACTTAATGACCTCTTTCTTAACAATTAACTGCAAATTTGGGTTGAGGCGGCGTTGCGGTTGAATACAAGGTTTAGCATCTTCCTTCAGAATTATCTTATGAACGCAAATCTCAGGGCTAATACCTCGGATATCGGCAACTGTCCATCCAAAAGCTTTCTTATGCTTTTTCAACATTCTAAGTAATTGATCTTCTTGTTGCTCAGTTAAAGATGATGAAATAATAACCGGTAATAGATTATTAGTTTCAAGAAAAGCATACTTCAGATTTAAAGGTAGCGGTTTCAATTCCAGATTCTTAGGTGGATATTCCAGTGATGGTTTAAGAACTGGTCCTTCTAATTCTAATTCCAAATACTTATGCCATGATGGTTTAAAAGTAAAACTTCCTTTATCTAGAGAAAGAATTATCTCTTTCATTTCGGTGTCTTTCTCATCTTCTTTATAGATAGACAGAGCTAAACATTCTTCTCTAACTGTCTTCAAAAGTTGGTAATCGATTATCATAGATGTAATGAATATCTTCTATAAAAGAACATGATTCTGGTGATCTGTATGGATGGTTCATAGCTTTGAAAATATTGAAAGCAACTTCATCTTCATTGACTCTCAGAATTAACTCTCCTTTCTAAACATCTATTAAAGTTCTTCCTGTAGCTAGAAACGGGTGACCTAAGATAAGTGGCGCTGAATATCCTTCTTCCATTTCCATAACTACAAAGTCTACTGGAAAATAGAACTTGTCTACTTTAACCAATACGTCCTCAATAATTCCTTTAGGATATTTAATTGATCTATCTGCCATCTGCAGAGTCATTTCAGTTTTCGTAAGATTTCCTATGCCTAGCTTCTTATAATCCTCATAAGACATGAGGTTTATACTAGCTCCAAGATCACATAAGACCTTCTTAAACAGAAATCCTCCAATTTCACATGGAATGGTAAAACTTCCAGGATCTTTCAGTTTAGGTGGTAACTTATGCTGCAAAACCGCAGAACATTCTCTATTTAGGCATATATTCTCATATTCCTCTAATTTTTTCTTGTTTGACAGAATATCTTTCAGAAACTTTCCATAAGCAGGCATACTAATTAGAGCTTCGATAACAGGGATATTAACATGAATATGACGAAAGGTATCAAGGAAACGAGCATACTTCTTATTAGTTTTAATCCTTTTAATTTGATCTTTAGGTGGGTAAGGTAAAGATTCTAAATCTATCACCTTTGATCCCAAAGTCATTTTCTCTTTTCCTTTCTCCTTAAACCTTTGAGTATTATTTGATCGCCAAGTATCATGATCTTGAGTTTTTTCTTTTAAGACATTCCCTGAATCACTCTCTACTTCAGATTCCTTTAGTTCTTCCTGTTTTTTATCCTTGTTTTCATTATCTTCCATTCTAACATGTTCCTTGAATAAATTCCTTAAATCTTTATCCATGGGATCTTTCAAAATCCTAGGGATTTTTACCCATTTTTCACCTTCACTTTCAGATTCCAAACTTTTATTCCTTTTCAAGAAATTTTCTATAATTTCTTCTTCCTCATCAGTGAATTCAAGTTCCTCTTTTCCATCTAAATCATTTTCTACTTCATTATTTCCAATGTTTTCTACTCCATTACTACCACAGAGTTTTCTACTTCTCGTAACTACAATATTTACCTCTCTTGGGTTTCTTTCAGTATTACTTGGTAATCCTTCAGGAGGTCTACTGTTTTTACGTTCACCTTCCCTACTCAAATGATCTTCCATATTCCTTAATGAGGCTTCTATCGTTCTCAGTCTGGTATCATGTCCACTCATAGATGTTTTCATTGAACTCATATCCTTAGTGACTGTACCAATAGAAGTCATCATTGTTTCCATATTCTTAGCTTGAGTAGATAATACACCCATCATATTTTCCATTAATTTTTCCCATTTTTCAACTCCTTCTGCAGGTTGAGTTGAACTTTGAGTTACTGGTATACTTTGAGTGGTATGTTGAGGATAGGATCTAGGTAATGATTGTAAATTCTGATTAGATGTGTTTTCTTGATAAACTTGATTATTATTCATATTCCTATATGGAACTGGATATGGCGGTTGTCCTTGCTTACTAGGGTTTTCAGACCATCGATAAGTAGGGTGATCTCTTCTAATAGCATTAAACGAGTTTGAGTATGCATTGTTCAAATTCCTATGCTGCTGAAGAAAACTCACCTCCTCTCTTGAATATCCTGTTGGTTCTTCAATCCCTAATGGCATATTATCCTGATTTGAGTATTCAGTTGGTGTACTATTTTCTGAACTTTGGTTTTTGTTTGATTGTAGGCCATCAAATTTCCTACTTAAATTTTCTAAATGTGCTAGAACTTCCGTATTAGATGTACATTCTCCTGCAAAAGCTACTTTTCTGGTGCTACAACCGGTTTCCCACATTCTGTTATTTTTGGAAATCTTTTCTATAGCATCGTAAACTATTTGAGCTTCACTCATCATTAAAGAACCACCACATGCATGATCTACATCAAAGACGTGAATCCTTTCTTAATTTACTTACGAAAAGTTGAATTTGCATATCTAAGGAATAACCATGGTCGGGACAAGCTCTTAACAATTTTTTAAATCTTTCCCAGGCATTCCCGAGCGTTTCTTCAGATCCTTGTCTAAAGTTAGCAACCTCGACTTTTAATTCCAAATTCCGTCCAGGAGTGAAATATTGTTTCAGAAATTCAGTTTGAATCTCCTCCCAACTTGTAAGTGAATGATGTGGAAGAGACATAAACCAATCTCGGGCTCGTCCTTTTTAGACAAAGGAAACATAGTCATCCTTGTTAATTCCTTATGAGCACCTTGAATTTTGGTCAGATTGCACAGATTCTTCAAAAAGATAGAGATGATGATGTGGATCTTCATCATCCTCTCCTAGGAATTGGGCTCTTGCGTCAATTAAACCAAAAAGTTGAGATTTAATCTCGAAATTATTCGCTCCTTCATTGGGTAAAAGTATGGGATTATTAGTCTGGTTTCTTCTTATGGTTTGATCACAGATAGGTCTCGGGTTTGGTGGGTTATTACGATTATTCTGGTTCCGATTCTAATTATTTCTATTATTATTATTATTATTATTTTGATTATTAAGGTTAACAGGGTTCTGTCCATGCCCTAGAGCATGTTCCAGCCCTTGTTCAGGTGTTTCATCACTGATTTCAGCCATTCTCATATTTCTGTTTGAAGATGATTCGTCAGGATTTCCCTGACTAGTATGACCACGTTTACTCTCTACTCTTAACTGCCTTTCGTAAGTGTTTATGTCAGGCTTATAAGGAGTGAGTGGGGCCTTACCACTTCTGGTCATCAACTAACGAAAATAGAAAATAACACGAAATTGATAATAGTAAAAATTGGTAACTTACCTATAAGGTAAGTACCGACGAAAAATAAAATAGAAATGAGATAAGAAAAGTGTTGACTTATTCTCGAGAATTTTGAGCTAATACAAGTAGTAACCATAGACACAAAAAAAAAAAAGAAATTAGCGACGTTCCCCGGCAACGGCGCCGAGAAAAGTCGACGTGGCCTTTTCTAGTGCTAATACTACCCTTAACCGACAAAGTTGTATCGGGTCAAATCAGAGTGCTAGTATGGTGAGTCGAGTGTGTGAATCCTCGGGAAACTTGGTAATTCTTCTAAGTGTGGTTAAACACCAAAGAGTCATTATTAACTCGATCTAAATCGCAATTTTATAACACAGATCACTACTATTCTACTTAACATAAAATAAATGCGTAATTTAAAAGTTATTCTAATATAATATATATTGATATATAAATATATATAGATGTACATAAATTGCAAAATATATATATAGATATAAATATATTGTTACCAATATATAGTTTAGACAGATAAGTTTATAGAACTAGCCAAAGTTTATATAATTGATTTATACGATCTTTTCAGTGAATGGAATGCGCTCGATCTTTCCTTTTATATTAGGTCCAATTGAGTAAATGAAACGGTGCACTCCTGAGGTTAACAATTCCTCCTCACACGAGCGTATGAAATTGTCATATGTCATTGTCATCAGTTCAATCTCCACAACTGCCCCATGCTAATCTCGCTTAGTCTCGAGCAGTGCAGTACAAATCTACCCCGGATAAAAGAGGTTATTCCATTTGTCGATGGCCGATGTTATTCAAAAGGCTCCGGTTGTCAGGCGGATCGATTTAACTTTCCGGTGTTAGTTTCAATTAAACTGTTGATTTTAATATTATTATGATCTCGAGCACAATTTTAATAAGATCTATCTTTCCCAAGACAAATCTGCCCCCGGGTAGGAAATAGGATTCCGTAGTCACGCTTTCGCACGGCCAATTTTACCCTCCGGTTTTTCTATCTTTTATCTCATATCCTAACTTCTCTGGTCAGTTCATCGTTAGGTTATATGGTGCGATTCATCTTGGTTAATTACGTCAATCCGAATATTATCAATACGTTACTAAATAGAAAAAGATTCAATTAACTCAATTTTAGTCAATTTTACTTAGACAACATTCCTTTACCGAAAAGATCGAAATAAAACGATTACATAACTTTGGCTAGTTATTAGATTTAGCCTACTAACATTATAAAAAGATAAAAACAAACATAACAAACATAAATACTTTAGAAATTTTACCCGATTACAAATCAAGTTGAATCGTAAGTCAGATTCTTCCGGATGTTACAACGACTTCAACAACATTGATCTTCTGATAATTTCTCGAGCATTATAACGATACTACTTTATTTATGGCATAAGGCCTATATACATACATACTACTACTAAGAAGAAGAGGTTAAGAAAATATATTGGTACCCCCTCATGTGTCTGCGCAGTTTCGCTTCTTCTTATAGGCAAGATTTTGAGGGCGGATCGATCCGAGAAAGGGCCGGATCGATCCGGGAATAAAAATATTATCCTCAGATTATTCTCTCGCAGACCACATGCTTGGATAATGATTACGTTTCCTCGGATCGATCCGAGGTTAATCCGGATTGATCCGGGTAGCTTTTTATTCCATAACTTGATCTGAAACTTGATAAAATCATAACTTGAGCTCTGGATCTCCAAATGACATAATTCAAGAAGCATTGGAAAGCTCTTGAAAAGATCTATAACTTCCATGAAGGACTCTTCTTCAGAAAATGCCTTTTTGATTGGCCATTTGTTCGTCAAAAATATAATTCGATAATGGTGTCACGAACCATTGATCCACTTGAACTTTAAATCTCGTGGCACTTCCTTAATTCCTTCAAAAGATACGATTTTACTTCAAAAATTGTCGTCACTCGGGGTCTTGGTTTACCTAAGATCTGTAAATAAAATACCAAAAATACCCACGTAAATCTGACACGACACTCCGGTTATTAACCCGGTACAAAATTTATAACTTTTTTATTACTTTTACTAGATTTTTATAGTATTTAGATTTATTCATAACTATTAATATTTTATAAGATTATCGTTATAATTTCTTATATTTTATATAAAAAGAGTCGATAACGTATATAAAACATCGTAATTTTTATCATATAAATGTTATACATCAATATGTCCTAAAGATAAGATCTTAAGATTGGCTAAGGGTGATTCCTATCTCCCAATCTAAGAACATTGTCTCAAAGGAAAAATGACTAAGTAACATTTCAATTAGGAAAAGGTAATAGAGCTGAAGAAATATATCAACTTGTTCATATTGACCTTCGGAGTCTTATGAAGGATACAAGATAGTGGGAATTTTTTGAGTAATAGACATTTTGTCTAAAGACTACTCGAAACGCCGAATAGTTTATCTAAATATTTGGAGGAATCTCTGATATTACCAGAGAAGAAGGTATTCCATGCTCAGATATAGGCTATAGCATAGCTTATGGAGCTGATGCTCAGCCTACCTCTGAGTGAAACGATTTCACGGAAAGAATAAACCATGTACAATGTTGTATAGTAATTGATATGCTACATTACACTGCTTAACTCAATTAAGATATTAGTTGCAAAATAACGGTTTACATTATTATGTAATACCGAGAAGTCTACCTAGAAGATGCTTATGAATTTGTGGATAAGGAGTGACGTACATTTACTCCACTTCCGCAAATAGAGGCATTTAACACTACTGCTTGAAGGTAGGATAGGAGATTTTGCATGCCCGTTCAGATGGTTACTGTTCGTGAAATATTTTAATAAAATGAGTGAAGGTTGGTTATAAGATTCTTATGATCGGAAAGTGACGGTTATACTGTCACTGCCATTCTGAAAGAATGTTAAAAATAACAACCTTGGGACTTGAAGTAATGTTACTCAAGGAGTTACTATCTGATTTAATCAGACCACATCCAACATTGGTTGTTGGGGGTTACGCTGATAAATACTACTACACCAGATCAGAATGTCGATCCACCCAAATGCAGTGGGAGTATGGTTTAACCATTGACCCACTGTGATCATGCATACTTTACAGTCCGCTGGGGGTGATTGATCACATATGGCCTATTTGGGCTGTATAGGATTCTAAAAATAGGAGATTGGTTTAAAGCCATGAACCTGTAAATGGAGTTTTTGTGCTCCAGTTCTGTTAACAATCTTGTAGATCCACCTGAGTGTCTCAGGCCCAGTGGGAGCAATTGGATCTGCGTGGAAAAGAGTCGAATGAATGAGAAAGTTTATATTTCTAGGCAAAGCCAAGTGTCTAGGGATAATTCCCTGAGAAGTAGATAGTTCAATAGGGGTGATGCCTTGAACTCTCTCACCACTCAGCCTTGATTGACTCCATGAAAGCAGGAAGATTACCAGGGGTGATGCCCTGAAACTTTCTTGCCGAACAAAAGAGCTTGAATTCATTCGGAATGGAAGGGGTTTTAGCTTAAAGCCAATGACATATGCTTATATCCATCGGTGGATTAAAGCAAATCTCTAGGTCATTAAAATCCAAATGTTTGAAATATGTGGGCTTGACCAGAATATTTATAAGTCTTTTGTAGACCAGAGAATCAATATTGGTAAAGTAGTAAACGTTAGTGTTAATGAAAGGTGACACTGCAACAGTTGTAAGCAACACGAGGTGTTATCTGAAGTCAAGTACTGACGAGCCAAAGTTTCTCTGAATCAGAGAAGTGGACTATATTCTTAGAATTCGATTCGGTCGAATTCATGAGAACAAGTTGTTGGCCGTATCCTATCCATCTTCTTGGTTAAGATGATATAATGCATTTTCGAATGCTATATTCAACGAGAGGTTTCCTACCCAACCCTTCACAAAATAATTCTCTCAATCTTCGGATATAGAGAAAATGAGATAGTTTCTCTTTTTGATAGAGAAAGTCAGGTTATTAAAAGTCAATTGTAGTCGGATCTTGGATTTGAGCAATGAATAGCAGTACATCCTCAATTACCTTTAGAGAACGAGGAGTTAAATTCTAGTATATTTGGGTGTGAACCTGAATATTGTTGACTACACTGATTCTGACTTTCAGTTAGATTAAGGATGATCGTAAGTCGATCTCGGGCTCAGTGTTTACTCATTGTGATGGAGCTACAGTCTGGAGATTTGACTTTATAAATCAATTACATAGAAGCTTTTGGAGCAGCTAGAGAGGTAGTACAGCTTGAAAGGTGCTGATCTGGGAGTAATTCCAGGTCTGAGTAAGCGGATATCACTTCACTGTGAAAACAGTGGAGAGGTAGCTTATGCAAAGGATCTTCGCAATCCCAAGAGGTCAAAAGCATATTGAGAGAGAGTACCACCTGATCAGACAGACCGTGTAGAGAGGCGACGTTTCGGTCCTACAAGATCGCCTTGAGCCGACAACCTAGCTGATCAGTTTACCAAGTTGCGTGACATCTAGTGTCACTGATTAGCGCTTGGCGGGTATGAAATTGGGAGATATGTCTCATCTGCTTTAGAGCAAGTGGGCGAATGTTGTGGATAGATAGAATAAGGGTGGGGTGCTCTAATAACAATTGTTGCTTGTCTTTACGGGCAAGTGGGAGATTGTTAGATGTAGTGCCCAAAAGACAATTGTTGCTTGTCCTTATAGGCAAGTGGGAGATTGTTGGAAGTAGCGCCCAAAAGACAATTTTTGTAATTTTTTTTATAATTAATAAATGACAGATTTATTCTCATCTTATTATTTGCTTTGTGCTTATATCTTATACACTGCTGAAAACCCCAAGTCGTATCATATGTAGCCATATAACTTAGTGTGTGTCACACATGAGGATTGAGTTTATGGTTACTTGAAATATTAGTCCATGGTGAACTTAATCAAAGTATGGGGTCTATTGATTAAACCACCATTAATGCGCCCACAACACTTTAAGGTGTGACCGTCTTTTCCGGACCGTCGATATTGGTTATCTAAGTGGGGCATTTATATATGATGTAGTCATATAGGACTGGACCGATTTAATATGCATTTCTCATATAATTCCGTGATTGAGAAATCTTAATAAATCACAAGATGATCATATATGGATTAACCTTAATCCTGAAGTGATTGCAACTCCTGCTTATTTCAGGATATGGTTTGATGTGTTCGTTAAGGATCGCTAAGAGGCGCGGTCCGAATCACTTTCACGTTGGCACTATATTCTGGAATGAGTGAGAAGTGTGTGTCTCACAGATATGGAATCCATTCTTTCTTGCGGGAAGTAGAAAGACAATCCCCTTATTTGTTATTCCTGGAAACTGATCGATCCGCGGAGTTTGTATTGGTTATGAACTAATTGATCACTAGTGGTTAATGGTAAATAAGGATAAGATGTATTGAAGAAGGTTTACGGAAATAATCCCGCTTCATTACGGATAGTCTATGAAAGGTTAGTCTGTATGCAATGATTATATCAATGGACACTTATCGACTCGATGTTTTGACAATAAGTTATATCTATAATTGATAGAGTTCAGTTTCGGATTTATGGTGGCGTAATTCCGGAATTAATAAGTTGAGTAGAAATGTTCTATACGATGAATATTTTATTCAATTTATTGTAGCTACTGGTTATAGGTCCATGGTCCCCGGGTTGGCTCCTAACACGCGAATGTTTTCTCGTTTTGTGGAACCTCGAGAATAAATTAAATAATTGGTCTATTTAATGAATATGCAAATATTATTTATTTGGTAAATAATATGTAAAATAGAAAAGATATTTTCTATTAGATTTAATGACAAATGTAACGCCATATATGTTGAATAAATTAGGAAAATAAATTTTCCTAGATCATGTCACATGTGTAATTAATTATTTATTTGTTAGATAATTAATTGAAAAGAGATAAGAGATTGATTTTTTGGGAATTATCTCTTATTTTATGGTAAATATATTTTCCTTATTGGAATGGGTAATTGTGGTGTGAAAAAAGATAACTCTCTTGACTAGTTATTTTCCTATATAAAGAGTCCCTCCTAGCACAAAAACACACACAAAATTGTGCCACTTTCACCAAAATAGAAGAGGAAAAAATTAGTTTCTTGTTCTAGTCATCAAGAAAAACCTTGAGCATATTCGAGGAGGTTCTATGGCGAGGATCGAAGTCCACCAGTCATCGCTAGGAGATACAATCCGGAAGACTGCGGCTTCTCCCCTTTGGTCGACTATTTCTTCCTCTCCGTTTAGGTAAATTTTCAACCTTCGCATTTTTATATTAATTATTTATGTGGATCATATCGTAGTAAAATCGTATGTGAATTTATTCGTAGCTTCCGCTGTGCATGATCGAGAGTCTCGATCGGTGTTGTGAATCAGATCTGACGATCCAATTATGGATCGGATCCGGATTCGGGTTTCTGTATATCCAGCAAGGACGAGATAACCGAGTCAGGGGTGTAAACCCGACACGTTCACAAGTGTCACAAAAGACACGGTATTATTTTGATACACTTCGGTGTTTTCTTTCATTTCTGTTCAACGAACAGAAGATCAACAAAATTACTATATTCATGTATTTGCAATGGTTCATAAACGTGTATGAAAACTTTAAAAATACACACCGAATCACGGCTTGCACGGACAATGTTCGGTTATAAAACTAATATTAGTCACATTATAATTTGATATTAGTAAATGTGCCTTTTAAACTTGATTGGTTGAAAACTCATCAAAGTATTGCAATATACCAAGGATCCATAATTCTCAACAGGTTAACGAAAATATAATTAGTATAACAAGTAGCTGTTAGGAAATTTACGTGGAAACGCAGCGAATTTAAATTTAAATTTTCTTTTAATCAGGATCGACTTCGTTTAAACAACAAGGATAAAAGATGTAGATAAAAGAACTACATTGGATGATCTAAAGTAGATCGTCGCTTTGTCTACGGTTGTAGTTTCTGCAAGAAGCCGTCCAAGTGTTCGGCCTCTATCGTTGATCCACATGAACAACCCGTCGGAATCCACCATTGGATTGCTATCGGAAAAAGTCAGGTGCTAGGGCGCCTTTTTTCTTTCTCCCAAAACTCTCTCCTAAGAAGCTCTCTTTTATCTCCCTAAAATATTGCAAGAATATTGTATTGTAAAAGAGTTGACACTACTCTCCTTTTATAAAGAGATGAGACGCCTATTGTCACCCCCAATTTGATTGGGAAAAGCTTCCTATTGTATAGAGGAGAAAGAAAACCAATTTTCAATAAAATAGGGAAAATAGATATTCTAGATTTAATATTTCCAAGATATATATTGCCAATATCTATATATTGAATATATCTTTAATATATTACCATAAATCAATTTACACATGTGTGCAAATATATATATATATATATATATATATATATATACACACACACACACTATCCAAGTGTATCTTATACACTATTATATGCGCCCTATATAGCTACAAATCGGTATCCGAAACATTCTTAATTAATTAATATAAGGGGCCAGAGGCCAGAAGGACAAGATAAGATACAAAATGGTTGAGAAGGACAAAATGTAGTAACACATGTAGTAACACAAGTACAAAAATATAGTAACACATGTAGTAACTGTCATTCTCAATCATTTTAGATTAAAACCGTCCTTCACAACCTTTAACCTTTAATATAATACTATGATTAATCAATTTGTAAAATCCATGTGTATCATATACACATAATAATTTCGACCTATACACCAATTATGTATATATTTAATTAATCAACATAATTAATATGTTGTATTATATTTATTCATAATAAATAAATACCATCATATTAATTTATCACTATAACACTTTATAGTCGAGATAAAAATTTCCTCATTTGGTTATCGCTATAACCGCATTTTAATCCGGCTAGATGTCCTTATATGTGTGACCCGATAGGCTTCCGAATATGTTGGCCGTAGGCACAAGGTGCATTTACTAAAATACCCTTCATACATAATGATCATGGATAGCGTCTAGCAACACGCCGACCCCCATTCATCGGAAAAGTCAAAGGCAATGACTACTACGTTTCATGCGAAACGGTTACCGTGTAAATATAATCCTATCGCTATTACAATATCCATACGGTCGTATCTCGAGTGTCAATACATTAACGACTGTATCTTATAATCTGGATATCACTCTCTCTCGAAATAACTCATAGATAATCCTTATAAGAAGTCCCTTTCGGATATTTACTCCTATTTATAGGATACACGATTTCCGGATGAGCAGCATGAATCCTACGCATGCGTTAGTATCATACCCAATCACTACCGCCTGATCGGCCCATGGCTAGGGGAAACCTCAATAGTGTCAAAACATGACAATCCACACCGTGATGTCATGAAGACTCCGGTCTTAGGATAATTACACAACCGCCACATAGTGCGACGCTTGATAAAGTAAGTGGGTCAGTTTAATGTACGCATTCTCTAATACACGTCCATGTACAGTCCAAGTGTCTCTACACTTTGATAGACGAGATCTATCTCTACCTTCAATAAGATAGAAGACATATAATACGTGCTAGTCTAATTGTACTATTAATGTCCCATTTAACAGCACATACGACTAGAGACATTTAAGTATCAAACATTTCAAAGTGAGTCAAGATCTCATCAACCATAATCATCATTATGATTTCTCTTCACAGTTTGACACTAGGGACATTATCATATATACAATATCATAATTGTTCCGTTAAACGAACAAATATATAATAACATAAAAGCCATTTAATATATGTATAAACATAAAAAAATAGTAGAAATGATCCGATCCGGTCGGATCCGGTCCAACCCGATTGGGTTTAGGACACTATTTCAATAGTAGCAGCACAATAATTTCCACAAAAGATTATTATTGTTACTACCACACCAATGACGACTATGGTGCAGGCTAACCAAATATCAAACACGACTGTGATTGAAAGTAGAAACCGACGACAACATGAGTTCTACAAAAACATCCTTTATAACATCGTCATTGAATTAAAGCAGACAACTTCCATAATATTTTAATTAACACATACTGTCAAACAATAAAAAAACTTCTTAAGATTGTTTGTTAAATTATCAATCTAACATGTTTTTAACACGAAATTCAAGCAAAAACGAAAACACAAAATATGACAGAAAACTTATTGACTGAGACGAGTGTAGCACTCTGTCCTTAACACGTTTTTGCCCCGATTATGTGCACACAGTAATGACAATAGTCTCCCAAGATACAACAGTCATTCCTTTTTCGGATTGTTGCACTTCAATGAGAACAAAACTGCGAACCGATCCTGTTCTATAAATCTCTTCTTGACTCGGAAAATATGCAAAGTATTTGTATGTATATTTTAACACAACATGCAAGAATTTTGTCTAACAAAAAACATACAAAAAATCTGCTTCCCTTTTCATACAATTGATGAGAATTTATAGGAGAAAAGTGTCTAGTCATTTAAAGGTTGCAACCTTTAACCAAAATGATACAACCTCTTACAGGGTTGTAACCTTTCACCGAACTGATGCGACTCTCCATTAGTTTTTTTTAATTCAAATTCTCCAACAATTTAACATCTTATACATAAGATCTTATACACTTTAACACACCCCCTCAAGTGTGGTCATCTGTCCCAACACTTGCACAATCTTAACGATTTTATACACTTTAACACGTCTCCTCAAGTGTGGGTCATATCTCCCAACACTTGCACAATCTTAATCTTAAAGATTTCAATACGCCCCTCAAGTGTGAGTTATCTCTTCCAACACTTGCACAATATATACACTTTAACACGCCCCTCAAGTGTGGGTCATCTCTCCCAACACTTGCATATATACACTTTAACACGCTCTCTCAAGCATGGGTCATCTCCCCCAACACTTGCACAATCTTAATCTTAAAGACTTCAACACGCCCCCTCAAATATGAGTTATCTCTCCCAACACTTGCACAATATAAATGGAGAAATAATGACACCGTGTTCGATCCCATGACTTATAGCTTTGATACCATGTTGAACTACCATCTCTCCCAAAAGTTTAAGCTAATGGAGATTTTGATAATTGACATGTTATACACTTTAACATTAATACTTTGACTTTAATTCAAACTTACTATAATACCACTTAAATATAATTAATCTAATGTTGTTTTTATTCAGTTACGAGTTAATGAATAATGGTACATTCAAGAAAAAAACACATAAATAGTAGGTTTCAAAAATTTAACTAATACCTCCATCCAAAAATATATGTAAATCCGTTTAGATTTTTTCACACGGACTAAAAAAGTTGGTTAAATTGGTTATGTGTCATTAATTTTGATGGAAAAACTATAATGACATTTGACTGTCATTAATGCATAGTAGCGAAAGTTGATGTGTATATAATAAATGAGGGGTAAAAGAAAAAAATGTAATAAATATTTCATTGGTTAAATAAATGGATTTACATTGTGGGATAAAACCAAAAAGCTAAATGGATGACGCAGGTAGTACATCTAGTAAAAAAACATTTTTTTTTGACAACTATAATAATTAAATAGAAACGGAGCGCAATTATTAGAGCACTTACTTCAGATATTCTTAACAAATTCTTTATTTTACCTTTATAAATACACAATTTTCTATTTTACAGAATCTCTATCGAAAATGAAATACATTAGATTCTCTATTCTACATAATGCGATAAATATAAAGAAAATTTTACAGAATCTGGATGAATACGGTAGATGTAAATGAAATTCTATAGAATTTGTATTTTACAGTAAGAAAATATAATCTGCTGCAAGTCGAAATCTTTAACATACAATTTTTAAATTATTTACAGTATCTAGTATAAGTGTTCTTAGTGTAAACGTGGAGGGCAAAAAGTGAGAAATTATATTTTCAGGTCATTTTAATATCCTTTATTTTATTTCAGGTCGGGTCAAAACCATACATTTTTTTTATGTCCTCCATTGAAATTTCTCCCACGCCCAGTTGAAAAAAGGGAGAAGGGAAGCAACGTTGAAATTTGCACGGGCCGGAGGAAATTTCAACGGGGCGGGAGAGAATTTCGACGAGGCGGGGGGGGGAATTTCAACGGGAGACTTAAAAAGAATATGATGTCTGACCCGACTTGACACGAAATAAGTGGTGTTAAAATGACTCTCTAAAATATGATTTCTCTGAAAAGTTTCGTCTTAATTAAGGGAAATAACCAAAAATGGTACTCCCTCCATTTTTCTTAACTGTCACTTTTTTAAAATTTGTTTTGTTTACCAATGTAGCATTTATTATTTATTCTCTTTTCTACCCTTCATTTTAATAATCCAAATTTTGATATAATTTTCCATGCACAAGAATTGAAGGATAGTTTTTTTTATTTTACACTTTATTTCAGATATATTAATCACTTTTTTAATATTTGTGATTATTCTCTCTCCGACGGATTGAGAAAAAAAAATAGTACTCCACTAAAACCAAAATCCAACGACGATGATACATGTGTTGATCATCTATAAGCTGCCGGAACTTTTGTCTCTATGCTCTTTCCATTGGTTAACGTGTCAGATTGTGATTGGATATCAAGACCATCGAATACTTTCATAGATGTTGTTCGGAACCTTTAAAAATCACAGTTATTTACCGGGCAAACACAACTCTGAATAAAAAACGAAAGGTATTTTTGTTGTTGTTTGTAAATCAGTACTATCATTAGAATTAACATATGAATATATAAAACATATCATGCTTTGGCTTTTATAAATGATAAAATCTATGTAGCCCAATTAAATCGAGACATATACACAAAAATTAAAGGGGAAAAGTTTTTTCAAAACCAGCAATATTTTATTAAAAACAGAAGCATTAAATGTTTCTTTCATAAAACGCTGTAAAAAATATCTGAAAATGACTGAATCTGTTGCGAAAAAATACGCATATTAAAGATGTGTGTCAATACTTTAATTTAAATGTCAAAATGATAAAAAAAACCCTTAGGTTGTGTTTGTTTTGCCAAGAGTTTTTATGGGGTTTTTTTTAACATTAATATATCTCCAATCATTTCTTACAATTCTCCCACCAATCAAATCTTCAAATACAAATAAAAAAATATTAATTCATCTCTTATCATAATCTACACAAATTTCAAAAAAACATCTTAATTTTCTAATCATTACTTCAATCACTTTATCCATAAAAAACCCAAAAAAAAAATCCAAAAAAAACTTCAATCCAAAACAAACACAACCATTAGTATATCATTAACGCAATATTGTATTTATTCTCTCACTCCTAATAAGTAGTAGATGTAGGAAAAACACAATAAATATTGAATTAAAAATGTAACTATCCCAACTATTTTAAAATATATTTTTTGGTATCAGTTATTTCGGAATGGAGAGAGTATAGTGTTAGAAATAATTGTGTCAAAAAAAAAAAAAAAAAAAAAAATATCACATTTAGGGCAATGGCAAACGTTACCTATTTTATTAGTTACAGACAAAGTTTCCTGGGAGAGAGAGAATCTGACCAAAACGTCCATCTCTTTTGTCTTTCATCAACCCTATTGAGCAATACCACTTTGGTTGAAATCTCTTCCTAGTTCCTCCCAAAAGAAGTAAGTCTCTTTTACCTCTATTTTATTTTATTTTATTTTATTTTTTTAAAATTACAAAAACTATATTAATTCTCTTTTTTTCCTCCAAAATCCTAGAAATTCTTCCACCAGTACTACTGATTCATCTCTATCTACCTCGTCAAGATTTTTTTTTCTTCGGGCTTTAATTCGTATACATATGTCTAAACGTACAGTGTGTTGACCGACAGATGAATTAACAGTTGCAGAAATTAAGCATATCATATAAAGATAAAGACATATATAGGGGAAAAATAAAAGGGATCTGAGAAAATGGGGAGAGGAAAGATAGTGATTAGAAGGATCGATAATTCAACAAGCAGGCAAGTTACATTTTCAAAGAGGAGGAATGGACTGCTTAAGAAAGCTAAAGAGCTTTCGATCCTATGCGACGCCGAGGTCGGAGTCATCATCTTCTCCAGTACTGATAAGCTCTATGACTTTGCCAGCTCCAGGTTTGTTTATATATTCAAAATGATCTTCTTAAATCTTAATTAATAGTTTATGTTTTTTTTTTTTTTTTTTTTTTTTTTAAATTTGTTGTTGTTCGATTTTATGATTGATTTGCATTTAATTTTGTTCATGGGTATTGGGAGGTTGTGTTTTGAGTCTTTCAGATCAGTTGTAATAATTACAGCAAAACCTAGGTAAAATTTGGTCATTTCATGTCCTCAATAAATACATCTCATGAGCTGCGGCTCTCATTATTTTCTCCATGGAAAAAAAAAAGAAAGTTAAATAAATAAATACATCTCATTATTTTTTTTCCATGGGATATTCACTTTTTATTTTTATTTTTAATCATATATGGAAACTCTTCATCTTTGTCATTCTCCATTGTTAATGGGAATTTTTTTTACAAGTAATGATACGGGTACAATAGTTGTATCATAATGAATGATACAACGGTGATCTGAACCGTTGATCATGTTAGATTTATATCTGATCAATTTAGGCACATTATTTTCAATCATGCGGTGCAGTCTGAGATCACCAGTATTATCATTGATTATGACACAATAATTATTATTATTTAAAAAAATTGTTGTTGCCATGATTTTAGATTCACGTCATGTGATTCATATAATATTTTAGGTCTATAAATGTACGGATAGCATGTGTTCATAGGACTCAACAAGTTGATCAATCAGAGTGGTACTGTTTTATAGAAACTCTTACAGGTAACACTTGATCCGTCTATAAAAATATATATAAGTCATTTTTGTACGGTTTACACAATTAAGAAAATGGACAAGTGCTGTAAATTATAAACAGAAATAACTAAAACATCTTTTTGATTATGAATATTACTGCAATAGTTATAAATAATGAGTTGTTAGATTGTTAATAAATTAATAATAAATATGATATGATAAAAGTTAATAAATATTATCTCCGTCTCAAAATATAAATCTGTTTAGCATTTTCGGTTTGAACCAAAATGTAAGTCTATTTATTACAATTTTCTCCTTGTATCCCTCACTTATTATTTACTCATCCACATTTATTACTTTGGATTAATAACGATCAAATGTCATTTTAATCTTTTTCATCAAAATTAATGACATATAACCAATTTAACAAACTTTTTTAATTTGTGTGAAAAAACCCAAATGGATTTATATGTTGGGACGGGTGTAATACTTTATTGATAATCTAAAATGACTTATAGCATGATAAATTTTAAAAATTCTTATATTCTTATTTGTTTTACATTCTTTAAAATGATAAATTAAAGACATGATGATGATGATGATGATGCTTTTCTTTTTTAGGCTAATGATGATGATATGCTAGATACCACATTTTACCGATTGATTGAAGAAACTTAGTCATGAGTAGATTAATTAATAGCATGATTAATCCAAACTTATATCTTTTACTAGAAACAACAAGGTCTAACAAAAATGGCACAAATTCCTCGTTCCTGATTACATGAAAAGAACTAAAATAATAAATAACTAGCTAACATCCAGCATCCAATGTACACCCCTCCTCATCAAGTTTCTCATCATGAAATTATATTCCTACGTGTCTTCTTGGGAAAAGGGAAACGAGAAATATAAGGGTGAATTTAATTTGCTGGAATTGCTGAGGAGTAGGGCTCCAAAACGCCCTTCGTTCTCTGATCGAATTGGAAAAAAATTAAAAACCTGATATCCTCTACCTCTCCGAGATGAAAGCACAAACAAGGAAGATGAATCACATTAGGACGAGGTTCAATTACCAATCTGGAATTTACAAAGATGCTGAAGGAAAAAGTGGCGGCTTGGCTTTGCTTTGGACGGAAAAGGTGGATATCACCTTTCTAAGTCTTAGCTCCGGGCATATCGATGTAGTTGTGTAGGAGGAGACTGACGATGCTGGAAATCGTCAAGTTTATATCTGGGGCCGTTTAATCTAATGGTAAAGGATTCAAGATCATAAATCGAGAAGAATATGAACGAGGGATGGTCTTTTTTGGGTGATTTTAGATTGAACCTGGGTGTTTTTCCAAGTTGCCTATGTATCCTGTTATGTTTCAGGAATCAAATCTTCGTAGTTCCTTAGGGTTTGATTATATAGGAGCGTCTCATCCATTTCCTTGTTCTACAAGGATTTGTATTCTTATTCCACAAGGATAATCACGAGTAAATCCCTATAATTTAGGGATAATTATGGATATATTTAAACGACAAGATCAATGTCATTATATCATTGGATTCTTTCCATGTTTATCTGATATTATTAAGCCTGTGTGCCAAATACAAATAAGGAAGGTTCTCCCACCTGATTCATGTCCGCTTCTCGCTTAAACTCTGTGGCTCCTGGCATTTATTAGCTATTAATTCTCCTGTCTTCAATTAATGGTTGGCCAATATAAATATGACACACGGCGCCTTACATATTAATTGTTTGTATGTACTACAATTAATATGTCTCTTTATAAATAAATAAAGTGTACACAGTAAAATTCGCACGTGAGTTCAAAGAGTTCAATGACTGCTTTGAACCTCAAGAGACTTATCAAAGATGTTTGAATATTGCCACACCCACTCAAATCAGGTCAGATATGTTGATGCAACCAAGTTTGCTACTTAGTCTCACCGAACATGAGAGGTGGAATAGCTTTGGTGAGAATATCTCGCATTTTGGTCTCTGCCGAGGAACATACTTGGAGAGCCGATAATCTTGGCATCAATTGCCTTTGTGGAAGTGTCTCACAATGTCCACATGTTTTGTTTTGTCATGATGGATGGATCTCTGCGCCATGCACAGTCTTTGAGTGATTATCACAAGAGTGTGATAGTTCTTGTCAAGAGGTCTTGAAGTTCAAGTAAGTACTCTTTTGAGCCAAAGAGCTTCACAAATGCCTAAGACAAGTGCCTCTGAGTTCACCTTTCAAGATCGCTTTTTACACACCACGAGGCTGTTTCTTGCTCCTCCTCCAGTAACAAGATTGCCCCATACATGTGAACAAAGAGCCTCGTGGTCGACCTTCTATCTATGTGGCATCCAAATTCCAATCGGCATCGAGATGTAGACACTTGATGGATCTATCGCCAGACTTGGTGAAGTGTAACCTCCAGGCGAGTGGACTTTAAATACCTCAAGATTCTAGTTATGCATCCCAATGTTGCTCAAGAGGGCAATGCATGAACTGACTAACCAGATCGACACCATATGCAATATCAGTGTCCGTATGGGAGAGGTAGATGATGAGTTTCCTACAAGCCTTTGATATTGTTCTTTCCTCGACGACAATGTCACCATGTAGCGAGGTATGACTGGGGTCAGGGGGATATAGCAGTTTGCACCCCAAAGATGCCGCTTTCCTTCAAAGAGATCCAGTACATATTTCCTTTGGGAGACAGAATGCCTTTGGCTTGCTTCTTGCTACTTCCATGCCAAGAAAATATTTGAGAAACCCCAAGTCTTTCACCTCAAACACCTTTGCCAAAGTGAGTCTTCAAATGTTGGATCTCAAGAGAGTCATCTCCAAAGTGAGGATGATATCATCCACATAGACAATAATAATAGACCTCTTCAAGTTGGTTGTTTTGATGAACATAGTGTGATCGAATTGCATTGGTGATATCCAGCAGCCTTTGACCACAGCTTGTTAATTTTCCAAACCATGCCCTTGGTGATTGCTTGAGCCATATAGATTTCCCTCGGTTGCACACCTTGCCTTGAGTATGAGGATTGATAAAACCAGACATCAAGATTGTATTTTATAGTGAATAACCATCACCAATCGATCGCTTTCTTGCCCTTCGTGGAGAGGTGTCAAATCCCAAGTATGATTATCCGTAAGTCTTTGTCATCTCTGCTTTAACAAAGAAATTCCATTTATCATTTTGAAGGGCCTCCTAATATTCTTAGGAATAGAGTGAGAGTCCGGTCCAGTCGTGAAAACATAGCAAAGGTAGGAGATAACTTATCATAAGATACATAAGAATGAATAGAGTGATCAGTGCATGATCTCTTTCCCTTCCTAAGAGCAATAGGCCTATCATCAATGTCAAAGAGGCCGAGAGATCCGTAGATTGCCGAGTGTCAAGAGCTTTCGGGATCAGCAGGCTCTGGGTCAGTAGACTCTTGTTCAGGAGGTTGCTGAGGAGTATTAGGCTGTAGAGAGTCGTGAGGGTACCGGAGTTCGATCATGAGGATCGATGAGTTCTTTGAGGTTAAGAGTTTTGAGGGAAGGGTTTGAGTCAATTTCAATCGAGTTTTCATGGAATGGCTCAAAGAGGTTTGCTGTAATAAGGGGTCCTTTCAAAGAATTTTACATCCATAGAATTGTAAAATTTCTTTTCAGTAGGGGAATAACATTTGTAACCTTTTCTGTCCTTGGCATAACCTAGGAAAATGCACTTGTGAGCTTTAGGATCAAGTTTACTTCTGTGTTGAGCATGGATATACACAAACACAGTACAACCAAAGATCTTTGGAGGCAACTGGGAAACAAGATGATGGCGAGGTGTGTGGTTAGTAGGGTTTGGAGTGGAGTTTTGAAACCTAACACTCTGTTGGGAAGTCTGCTGAGTAAATAAGTTGCGGTCGATGTATAGCTTCACCCACATATATTTAGGAACATGTGTGGTGAACATGATTGATCTCGGCCATTTCCTCAAGAGTGCCTGTTCTTCCTCTCAAGAACCCCCATTCTCACGAGGTGTTTCCACACAACTACTGATATGAACAATTCCTCTATCTCACAAGAAGGTACCGAGATTAGACTCATAGTATTCTAGAGAATTATCAGTCTTTAAGATCTTGACCTTAGTATCAAATTGAGTGGAGACCATATGATAAAATTCTTGGTTAGGAGAAGAGGTATCTTAGCATACACAGAGTAAGTTTAGCAAATTGACAAATATCACATTGAAGGTCATTCAGATTACATCCTTTAAACAATTCAGAGTTAAAGATTTTAAGTAACCACCTCCATAACATGATATTGTCTAAAGTCCTGAGCAGTCAGCCGAGGCGCATTCTTTCGGGTAAGTCATGTCAAATAGGACATCCTGTAGCTTATTAGTGAGTTTAACATTTCCAACACCTTTTGCACGGTTAAACTTTAATGTTATGGATTTGGTGACAAGGCATATAGTTGGTTATAAGGTTTTATTACTTAAATGGGAGGATGCGGCCTTTATTAGCTATTAATTCTCTCCAGCCAGCCTTGATTTGTGCGTTAATGGTTAGCCAATATAAATATGACACACAGGCGAGGCTTACTTGAATTTCAAAAGCATGACCTCATCATAAGCCCTCAAGAACATTTTCACCCCAGTTGAGGAAACCTAATACTTTCTTCTTTTCTATGATGTCTTTATAAAGAGCATCCTTGACATCATTCCAAGAGTGAGTTTCTAACATATCTAAGTGTTGCCAAGCCTTAGATAGTTGATTGAAATATTGAGTTACTGCATATATCCCCTTGCTGAACTACTCGTTCTGTGAGGCCGGATTGACCTCGAGGTGTCCGCTCTGTCATTGTCATTTAGTACATTTATAGACATGTAGAAATTGTAATGACCTACTCTCGCTAAGTGGAAGACATTCTTCGAAATATGAAGAGTTCCGATTTTGATGAGTAAACTTCAACTTATCTTTATTCATTGATATTCGTGCCCACGTGCTTTTGAAGTGGAACGGTTTTTGAGAACGTGTTTGGAGTTTTATAACCTTCGTCGAATCAGTTGTCCGATTAGCAGTTGGCTGATGCCGGCTTTAAGGCCACAAAATATGTAAGTCTCACTTCTTCAATCTTACTTTGGTGTTTTTCCTTACAGGGATTTGAATAAACCTGACATGGGTACGACATGTGAAGCTCATCTGAAGGAGTTCTAGGGAGGGGTAGACATTGTGTCTAAATATCCTTCCCACCGTGTTGCAGCTCTTTGTTTAGTGCCTTTTGCGGCTGCTGCTTCTGCTTCTGCTTCAATTGCTCCTATCGACCTGCCCCAGGACAATGCTTCTGTGAAGAATCTTACTCCTGCTACAGAGTCCGGGCAGAACTCATCCCTTCATTCTTTTGAGGTTTTGAACTTGTATATCATTTCTACTTCGTTGTCTTTTTTACGAGCCCAACCTGCAGAGCTCAGCTCAGGTCCTTTTGGGGACTTGGAAAATTTACTTCGCAAAGTTAGCGAGCCTGACATGTGGAGCCCAAAAAATTTATCCGACATGCGGACTTGTGCGAGTCTGACTTGTAGACCGGATGTTTAGAGTTAGTCCGACATGCGAAGCTCAGCTTTGCAAACGCATTGAGCCTGACATCCGGTGCTCTGAATTTAAATCCGTCCTGCAGACTTTCTTTCTAAGGAGTCCGACCTGCGGAGCTAGGTTTGAGTTCATCTGCGAACTAACTTTGTCCTGCAAACTTAATGAGCCTAGCTTGCAAAGCTAACTTTGTCCGACCTGCGGAGCTCAGCTTTGCCAACGCATTGAGCCTGACATCTAGTGCTCTGAATTTAAATCCGTCCTGCGGACTTTCTTTCTAAGGAGTCCGACCTGTGGAGCTCGGTTTGAGTTCATCTGCGAACTAACTTTGTCCCGCAAACTTAATGAGCCTGGCCTGCAAAGCTCTGAAATTTGGATCCGTCCTGCGGACTGGTTTTCTGACGAGTCTGACCTGCGGAGCTCGGTTCCATGAGTCTGATCTGCAAACTTTGTTGAGTCCGACCTGCGGAGTTCTGAAAGTTGATGTCCATCCTGCAGACTTAAGCAAACTTTTCGGGTCCACCCTACGGAGTTGAAGCTTTTGAGTCCAACCTGCGGAGCTCAAACTTTGGAGTCTCTCTTGTAGACTTTGGAGAAAAGCTTCCAATTTTTTCATGTACAATGTCTTAATATATGCAAATTTTGCAAGTTTTTATATATGCAAATTTTTGCAAGTTCTCTTGACTTAATTTTATTTTCAGCACTTACCTGAAGTACTCTGATCCGTGGTGGGGTGTCTTGCCCTCCAGTATGCCATACATTAACTTATAGTTTTTTGGATGGCATACTTAGTCAGCGTGTATATATTTTTTGCCTTTGAAATTTACCTGCATGGCTCTGTAACTCGATGTCTGCCATGCAGACTTAGGAAGTTTGACTGTTGCAAACTTGGTGAGTCTGACTTGCAGAGCTCAGTTCAAACGGAGCTCAGTTGGTCTTCCCTCCAGACCTAATAATTTTGACCGAGTCCGGCCTGCGGAGCTCAGTTAGTTCGTCCTGCAAACGTTAATGAGTTTGTCCTTTGAAAACTTTATTTTAATTCGACTGAGGCCGACTGCTGGACCTCAGCTTGTTCATCATGCGAACTTTAATGAGTTTGTCTTTTGCAAACTTTCTGACTCTGACCTGCAGGCCTCAGTTCAAATTTACCTGACCTGCAGTTGTTAGAATCCAGATGCAATAAGATAAACACAGAAGCAATCTAACATAAATAATCAGACAGAGGAACAGAAACAAGAAGAACACATGATTTAACGTGGTTTCCGGCGTTGTGCCGACTACTCCACGGACAGAAAAGAGATATTTTATTATGCACTGAATTTCAAACGGATTACACACTTTACAATAATCAATACAATTGGTATTTATAGGCACAGATCCCTAAACCCTAACCACCAAGAATCTTTGTCGGATTGCCATAAATGCCCTAGATGTTGGATCACTATGCTGATCCAACTCAGCTGACCATTGCACAGATGCAAAACTCTACTGTACCCAAAACCTCAATAGACCTTCAGCAGGCTGTTGACACCAGAAGAAACTCAATAGACTTCCCAGCTGACTTTCACAGACTTGGATACACTTCTCAGCAGACCATCACTCTGCTGATAACCAGTTTAGTTCTACCAGATGTAGAGTTTGAGTCACTTGTGACAAATCTCCACCTTGAATTGAACTCTCATTCATAGTCAACCAGATTGCATATGTACTTGTACACGATGCATTCATCAATGTCAGATGTACTGTACCAAATTACTCCACAAAATCCACTCAGCTGACCTGCCCTCAACTGAGTTTCCAGATTTCTAGATTATAAGCTTTGAATTTCAGCAAGTCTAGACACAACTGAAACTTGCTCTGCTGAATTGGCTTAGTAAACATATTAGCAGGGTTATCCTTGGTGCTGATCTTCTTCACTGCAACCCTCTTCTCATTCCTTAGAAAATGATACCTCACATCAATATGCTTGGTCTCTCATGATGAACCTGATCCTTAGCTAGACAAATTGCACTCAAACTGTCACAATAAATCTCTGCTTGATCCTGATGTAGCCCCAAATCACTGACTAGCCCTTTCAACCAGATACCCTCCTTGGTTGCTTCAGTAAGAGCCATATATTCTGCCTCAGTAGTTGATAAAGCCACTGTTGCCTGAAGAGTTACTTTCCAGCTGACAAATGAATTCCTCAATGTGAAAACATAGCCAGTCATTGATTTTCTACTGTCCACATCACCTGCATAATCAGCTTCACAGTACCCTGTGACCAGACCTTAAGTATCACCTCCATAAATGAGACCAACATCAGTTGTACCCATAAGGTACCTGAACATTCTTTTCACTGCTTTCCAGTGTTCCTTTCCAGGTTGAGCCATGAACCCGTGACAGCACTGACTGCCTGAGCCAAATCAAGCTTAGTGCACGCCATGGCATACATTAAACTACCAACTACACTAGCATAGGGAACTTTTGACATATACTCCTTCTCCTCTGCTGATTGTGAAGCATAAACAGACAAATGAATATTAGATGCCATAGGAGTAGTTATTGGTTTTGCAGCAGACATGCCAAATCTGGCCAATATCTTCTGTATATAACCCTGCTAAGATAAGAACAACTTCTTTTGTCTTTTATCTCTTCAGATCTCCATCCCCAAAATCTTTTTGGCTGCACCAAATCTTTCATTTCAAACTCAGCACTAAGGTTCTTCAAATTTTGAACATCAGATTTCTTTTTGCAGCTATCAACATATCATCCACATGTATGACAAGATAAATATGTGATCCATCTCTCAGCTGACTGTGATACACACAACAGTCATATGGACACATGTCATAACCCAGCTGGATCATGTAACTGTCAAACCTTTTATACCACTGTCTAGGATCCTGCTTCAGTCCATACAAGGACCTCTTTAACTTGCACACAAAATCTTCCTTGCCAAGAACTTGAAATCCCTCTGGTTGAGCATGTAAATATCCTTATCTACAAGTTCAAGATCCTCCTGTGCCACCGTTACTAGTAACACTCTGATTGGTGTGTCTAACCACTGGTGAGAATATCTCATCAAAGTCTACCCCTTCTTTTTGTCTGAACCCTATTGCAACCAAACGTGCCTTATATTTGACCCCTTCTGCCTTAGTCATTCCTTCCTTATTTTTGAAGATCCATTTGCAAGTAACAACTCTCCTATCAGCTGGATGTTCAACTAGATCCCAAGTCTGAATCTTCAATAATGACTCTATTTCATCTCCCATGGCAGCATGCCATTGAGATGCTTCAGAACATGTCACTGCTTCCCTATAAGCAGAAGGTTAAAAACCATCCACTTCTTCTGCAACGTGAAGTGCATATCCAACCATATCATCAAAACCATACCTCTTGGGAGGTACCCAACATTTGATCTTCTAGTCCTGCTAACGGCTATACTCTGCTGACCAATGTTCCCTGTTTGATGCTCTGCTGATCAGACTCTGGCTTGATGATTGTTGCATATCAGCTGACTTCACTTGAAGCTCTATCTGTTTCTCAGCCCTCTCAGATTCAACACTGGTTTCAGATTCAACAGACCTCCCTATTGATGAGTTAATCATAGAATTTTCATCAAAGACCACATCTCTTCTATGTATGACCCTGGACTCTGCTAAGGACCAAATTCTATAACCCTTAACTCCATCACAATACCCTACAAACACTCCCTTCTTGGCTTTTGGTTCCAGCTTCTTTCATTCACATGATAGTAAACCATGCTTCCAAAAACCCTTAGAGCTGAGTAGTCAGTAGGCTTGCCTGACCACATCTCAAATGGTGTCTTGAGATTGATCCTTGTGTGAGGACTCCTATTGATCAAGTAGCATGCTATGGTTACAGCCTCTGCCCAAAATCTCCTTGATAAACCAGCATTTGAGAGCATACATCTTTTCATCTCCAGAAGAGTTTGATTCATCCTTTCAGTTACACCATTCTGCTGAGGTGTATTCCTGACTGTATGATGTCTGGAAATACCCTTATCCTTACATAATGTATCAAACTCTAACCAGCTGAATTCCAGACCATTATCTATTCTGAGCCTTTTGATTTTCTTGCCTGTCTGATTTTCCACTAGAGCCTTCCACTGCTTGAAACTGTTGAATGCTTCACTTTTATGTTTCATCATCACCACCCAAGTCATTTTTGAATAGTCATCTAGGAATGACACAAAATATCTGTGACCACCCAATGATTCCACCTTTGATGGACCCCATCAATCAGAATGAATATAGTCAAGTGATGCTTATGTACTGTGTATGCCTGCTGAGAACTTGCTCCTTTGTACCTTCCTAAACACACATTGCTCACAAAAGTCCAGATTCTTGACCTTATATCCCCCAAGAAAACCTGCTGAAGAAAGGACTTGTATTCCTCTTTCACCCATGTGACACCTGAGTCTCACAGGACTAATGAATGAATCTGAGGATGCCACAAAGAAAGAGCAGAGAGCTGATACAATAGAGACTTGTAATATACATAAGGTTCCCTTCTTGATACCTTTGAGGACCATAACTGAATCTTTGTAGACATTCAGCTCTCCACCTTCTCCCTTGAAATTGAATCCCTTGCTGTCTAGTAGACTAAGAGATACCAAATTCTTGGTCATCTGTGGAACATGTCTAACATCTTTTAGTGTGCATAATCCACCATCCTCTGTCCTCAACTTGACTGAGCCAATTCCTACTATCTTACATACCTTGATGTTTGCCATAGAAATATGACCACCATCTATCTACTCATAAGTAGAAAACCACTCCCTATGGGGACAAATATGATAGGATGCTCGAGAATCTAAGATCCAAACATCAGCATGATATGTTGTAGTATTCACACTGATAGATTGACTATATACACATGGATGGACTGTTTGATTCAGCCACAGCTGCTGTGCAATAATTGTTCTCCTACTACCTTTTCTTCTTTGGACAAATAGACTTCCAATGCCCCTGCTCTTTACAGTAATTACAGACATCTATGGACTTAGGACCTTTGAAACTACCATTCTTGGATTTCATCTTTTCTCCATGCCCTTTCCCACTACTAGTGACTACTAGTCCAGCAGCCTGATTGTCTGTCCCTGCTACCTTGTGTCTCAGCTCCCTGGCATGCAAGGCTGCCCTCACATCCTCAAAAGACACTGTATCCTTCCCACCTATGAAGTACTGCACAAAGTTTTCATATGAACTTGGTAGTGACACCAACAGGATTACAGCTGCATCTTCATCTTCAATTTTAACATCAATATTCCTGAGATCAAGTAATATTGTGTTCAGCTGATCCAGATGTTCCCTCATCAGACCTCCTTCATGCATCCTCAGACTAAAAAGTCTCTGCTTCAGCAGCAACTTGTTGGTAAATGACTTTGTCATAGACATGCTTTCAAGCTTTGCCCACAACTTGGCAGCCGTGTCTTCCTGAGCAACTTCAGTGATAACATCATTAGATAAGCACAACATGATGGTTGAATGTGCTTTCTCTTCCAGACTATCAGAATCTGCTGAACTCCTTTACCAGATAAAGGAGTCCATAATCCTTGTTGTTTTAACAAGGCCCGCATCTTGATTTGCCACAGACTAAAACTGTTTCTTCCTGTAAATTTGTCAATTTATGTTAACTGTAGACATCTTTATTGCAAAAGATCACAACTTTTATCACAAATCCATAGCACCGGTGAAGGTCTTGGTGAAGATAAAGGTTGTCCGTACAGATGATTCTCTCAGAACCTACACTCTAATGCCAGTTTGTTATAATAGGATAGAGAGAATCCAGATGCAATAAGATAAACACAGAAGCAATCTAACATAAACAATCACATAGAGGAATAGAAACAAGAAGAACACATGATTTAATATGGTTTCCGGTGTTGTGCAAACTACTCCATAGACAGAAAAGAGATATTATATTATGCACTAAATTTTAGACGGATTACACACTTTACAATGATCAATATAATTGGTATTTATAGACACAAATCCCTAAACCCTAACCGACAAGAATCATTGTCGGATTGCCAATAATTCCCTAAATGTTGGATCACTCTGCTGATCCAACTCAGCTGACCATTGCACAGATGCAGAACTCTGATGTACTCAAAACCTCAGTAGACCTTCAACAGGCTGCTGACACCAGAAGAAACTCAGCAGACTTCCCAGCTGACTTTCACAGACTTGGATACACTTCTCAGCAGACCATCACTCTGCTGATAACCAGATTAGTTCCACAAGATGTAGAGTTTAAGTCATTTTACTGACAACAGTAATATGAAGTATGTCCTTTGAAAACTTTCTGAGCCTGGCCTACAGTGCTCAGTTTGATTTATCTGACATGCAGTTATAGGAAGTATGTCCTTTGCAAACTTTTTGAGCCTGACCTGTAGTGCTCAGTTCGATTATCTGACCTGTAGAGTTCAGTTGTCAGTCCCGCTGACTTATAACTTTCTGATGAGTCCGACGTACGGAGCTTAGTTTTCAGTCCTGCTGACTTATAATTTTTTCACTGAGTTTGACTTGCGGAGCTCAATTGTCAGTCAAAATATGATGCCGAGCTGGAGTCGGGATTATAGAAAATTTTCTTGAGAGAGTTCCAAATATGATGCCGAGCTAGAGTCGGGCTTATGGTGCCGTGCTATTAAGCGGACGGTCTTGTGGTGCCGTGCTGTATTAAGCAGACGGTCTTTTTGTTGGTTATGCAAAATCTCATGTGGATGGCGAGCTCGTAATGAAGAGCTCACTGATGGAGAGCTTGTATAAGAGAGCTTGTTGATGGCAAGCTTATAGTGAAGAGCTTGTTGATGGCAAGCTCATAGTGAAGAGCTTGTTAATAGAGAGCGTATAATAAGAGAGCTCGTACTTTGAGAGCTAAAGAAATTGTATATAGAGAGCTAAAGAGCTCGTATATAGAGAGCTGGAGGTCTCGTATATGGAGAGCTGAAGAGCTCGTATATAGAGACCTGAAGAGCTCGTATATAAAAGATTCGATCGAGATGATGCCGAGCCGAGCTCGGTCTTATAGAAGATTCGCTCAATAGAGCTTCAAATATGATGCCAAGCTGAGCTCGGTCTTATCAAAGATTCGCTCGAGAGAGCTCCAAATATGATGCCGAGCCGAGCTCGGTCTTATAAAAGATTCACTCGAGAGACCTCCAAATATGATGCTGAGCTGAGCTGAGCTCAGTCTTATAGAATATTCACTCAAGAGAGCTCCAAATATGATGCCGAACCGAGCCGAGCTTGGTCTTATAGAAGATTCGCTCAAGAGAGCTCCAAATATGATGCCGAGCCGAGCTCGGTCTTATAAAAGATTCGCTTGAGAGAGCTCCAAGTATGATGCCTAGCCGAGCTCGGTCTTATAAAATATTCGCTCAAGAGAGCTCCAAATATGATGCCGAGCCGAACCGAGCTCGGTATTATAGAAGATTCACTCAAGAGAGCTCCAAATAAGATGCCGAACCGAGTTGAGCTCGGTCTTATAGAACATTCCCTCAAGAGAGCGCCAAATATGATACTGAGCCGAGCTCGGACTAATAAAATATTCGCTCGAGAGAGCTCCAAGTATGATGCCGAACCGAGCTCGGTCTTAAAAGATTCGCTCGAGAGAGCTCTAACTATGATGCCGAACCGAGCCAAGCTCGGTCTTATAGAAGATTCGCTCAAGAGAGCTCCAAATATGATGCCGAGCTCGGTCTTATAAAAGATTCACTCGAGAGAGCTCCAAGTATGATGCCAAGCCGGTCTCGGTCTTATAAAAGATTCGCTCGAGAGAGCTCTAAATATGATTCCGAGCCGAGCTCATTATTATAGAATAATCGCTCAAGAGAGCTCCAAATATGATGCCAAACTGAGCTTGGTAGAATATTCACTCAAGGGTGAGCTCCAACAATAAGATAGTTCATTTAAGTTGTAGAAACGGAAATAAATGCCAATGAGAGCTTGTACCTGCAGAGCTCATACTTGGAAAGCTTGGGAGCTCATACGGGGCGAGCTCATGCTGTGTGAGCTCATTTGGGCCGATCTCATTCTGGTGGTGCTCATTATGGCCGAGCTCTGGAGATTTGGATGCAGAAAATTCGCAGCTTCTTTTAGTGTAATAGTAGCATCTTTCCGGTGACGATCGGGCATCGAAATGGATTCCGATCGGCACAAAATTGTGAGGGATTGTTCGTCCCTTCTTCTTCTTTAATCTGAACGGTGGAATTCTTGTTTCAATGGTTCAATTTCCAGAAATCAACCACCGATCTGACTTCTGCATTTTTGCTGATACAGCAGGAACTTTCCGGCGATGATCGGGCATCGAAACGGATTCCGATATGAATGGTGGAATTATTTTTTCAACACTTCAAGTTCCGGAAATCAACCACCGATCTGATTGCTGCGTTTTTGGTGATACAACAGCGACTTTCCGGCGATGATCGGGTATCGAAACAGATTCCGATCGGCATGAAATTTGGAGGGATTGTTCGGCCTTCCTTCTTATTCAATATGAATGGTGGAATTATTTTTTCAACGGTTTAATTTCCGGCAATCAACCACCGACCCTGCTGCTACGTTTTTGGTGATACAACAGCCTTATGGATTGTTCTTGCCATTAACTTGATCAAGAACAACCTTGATCCATTACCGGTAGAAGGACCTCCTTCTAGCACCATTTGACGATGCTAGAAATTGTCGGGTTTAAATCTGGGGCCGTTTAATCAAATGGTAAAGGATTCAAGATCATAAATCGAGAATAATATGAATGAGGGATGGTCTTTTTTGGGTGATTTTAGACCGAGCCTGGGTGTTTTCCCAAGTTGCCTACGTATCATGTTATGTTTTAGGAATCAAGTCTTTGTAGTTCCTTAGGGGTTGTTTATATAAGGGGCTTCTCATCCTTTTCTTTGTTCTAGAAGATTTGTATTCTTATTCCCTAAGGATAATCATGAGTAAATCCCTCTAATTTAGGGATAATTATGGATATATTTGAATGACAAGATCAATGTCATTATATCATTGGATTCTTTCCATGTTTATATGATATTATTAAGCTTGTGTGCCAAATACGAATAAGGAAGGTTCTAGACGACCTTCGTCGAACCCCCTAGGCACTCTTACCGATCCGACCCGCGGTGGTAAGTTAAGAAGAGCTGAGCTGTCCTCACACTTGGGGTTCAGTCCGCTTTCTCAGTTAAACTCTAGGGCTCCTGGCCTTTATTAGCTATTAATTCACCGTCTTCAATTAATGGTTAGCCAATATAAAAATGACACATAGCAAGGCTTACTTAGACCCTCATCGATACTTTAATGAAATTATGTACTCGCATGAAATGGACAACAAAAATGCACGTTCCGCATCTGCAATGAATAATTTTAGGTCAGTTCTCCCTGAGTGTGATCTGTTCGATCTGGGTTATAAGGGAGAAGATTATACCTTTTGTAATAATAGAGATAGTGACGCCTGAGTAAAATCACGAATAGACAGAGGGGTTGCTACAATGGAATGGAAAATGCTTTTCCCTAATCATCACGTTTATCATCTCACCACATCTCACTTGGACCACCTTCCGTTGCTTTTGCACGGGCTCTAGTATTGCGTCAAAATAGTTGAAGTGGAGAAAGTTACCACGGTACGACCCATTCCGGCTAATAGACGAAGAATTTGCAGATTTGTTTAGTATGACATGGAATAGTCAAAGGCCTTTAGGTCACTTCTCTGTTCAATCTAAGATCATAAAAACGAGAGAAATTCTGAGGGGCTGGTCCAGGCAGAATTATGGTGATTTATCAAAGTAGATAGAATCACTTAAGAAAAGGTTGACTTCAATTCGAATGGGCTCAAATTACTCAAGGGAATCAGAGACAGACATCATGAAGGAGTTAGAAAGCTTGCAAGATAAAGAGGACATGTTTGGAAAACCAGAGGAAAATTTGAGTGGTTACAAAAGACGGATTGAAACACGAAATTCTTCCACCATAAAACAAGCTCGAGACGTCAGTGAAATAATATTGAGGCTTTATCAGATGACGGATGGTATTGTTTACACAGATGGAAAGAATTAATGAAAATTGCACACAGCTTCTTCGTAGACCTCTTCACATCTTAGTCGGCTGGGGAACTCAAAATTCCCGATCTACTCTTCTTGACTTTATCCGACGAGGACCGCATAAGACTTTCCCTCCCTTTCGCTGAAGAAGAAATATGCCAAGCTTTGAAACAAATGCCTGGAAATAGATCTCCCGGTCCTGATGGTATGCACATGCTTTTCTTACATAATTTTTTCCAGAAGTTGGCCCTCATACCTCTTTGCTGCTTGTGTGTTTAAATGAGGGACATGACATTGAAGGGTTCAACAATACATATATTGTTTTGGTACCAAAAAGAAATCCCCCGTGGATATGTGTGATTTCAAGCCTATCAGTCTCAGTAATTCTATTTACAAAATACTTGCAAAAACTTTGGCAAATCGATTAAAGAAAGTTTTGGATAGAATTATCACAAACTCTCGGTCAACTTTTATCAAAGGGAGAATGATAATTGACAATATCATTGTGGGTTTTGAAGCTTTTCACTCTATGACTCAAGGGCAAATGGGATGTGACAATCGTTTTGCGATGAAACTCGACATGATGAAAGCTTTTGACCGTGTAGAGTGAAGATTTCTTAGATTCATGATGGAAAAAGAAGGCCTTCCAGAAAGAATTATTTCTTTGATAATGACTTGCATCGAGTCAGTAACTTGTCAAGTTCTTCTGAATGGTAACCTTTCTATGACCTTTAAGCCATCACGTGGAATACGTCATGGGACCCCTGTCTCTTTTCCTTTTTATTTTGTGCGCAGAAGGATTTTCAGCTTTACTCCGGCAAGCTTTGTCTTCTAGAACGATTAAGAGAATATCTTTTAGTAATGGAAGCTTCGAATTAAATCATCTCCTCTTTGCGTACAATTATTTGATTTTCTCAAAGAATCTACTTTGGAATCTTCGTATGCTATACATGATTTTCTTCAAACTTATGAGCAATGTTCGGGTCAAAAGGTAAATTTTTCTAATTCGTCCTTCTTTTTTAGTAAGTCAGTTCATGCTGATAAGCAAAATGAAATTGCAAACTTTTTTAAGATGAACATTGGTAACGGTCAGGGGAAATATTGGGTCTACCATATTTTATCGGGAGGTCAAAATTTGAAATCTTTGAATATATTGAAGAACGAGTGAGGAAGAAATAGGAGGTTGGAAAGAGAAATTTTTGTCAACGGCCGGGAAAGAGATACCGATAAAATCTGTTATTCAAGCTATACCACAATATGCCATGCAATGTTTCCTTCTCCCAAAAAGACTAATTCACGATTTGGAATCCTTGATCCATCAATTCTTTTGGAGTAAAAATAATGGGAAAGAAGTATCCATTGGCGAGCTTGGGATTTATGTTGTAAGATGACGATGCTGGAAATCGTGAATTATTAATTTCGGGGCCTTTTTGATCCTAGTGACAACTTGCACAAGCTTCAAGAACTAAAAACGATAAAAGTGAGGGGGGGTGGTTCGTGGTGTTTTAGACTAGACTTGAGATATTGTGTCTCAAGCTGCCTACGTATCATGTGTATGAATCAGGAATCAAGTCATTGTAATTCCTTATGGATCGTTTTTATAGAGGGGCTTGTGCCCTAGGCTTGCATGGGCCGTGTCCTTGGTGGACTGTGGTTTTCGTGTTCCCTAAGGAAAAGATAATTATGATTTTATCCTATTAATTATAAGAGATAATCTCGGCGATTTGAATATCGGATCACAACCTTTATGGCCAAGAATTATTTCCATGTTTATCTGATTAGTTATGCGTGTGAGAATTCGGGCCGAGATGGACTCAGGCCGACCTGTGGGGTCCGGTATGAGTAGGTTGATCTTATGCCCTGGCCGACCTGCAGAGGTCGGAGGGAGTGGCCGAGCTTGCTCAGCTCGGACCTTGGGGCTTTTGGCCCTTAAAGTGGACTTTCTCTGCCTTCATTTATTTTTGAATCATTGTGGGGATGACACGTGGCGATGTGCTAGTTCGATCTCCGTCATAAGCCCCCCAGATCCGATAGAACTCTTGAGGTCAGCTTGGATTTGCCTAGATCACGACTTCGGCTCCGTCATCTAAACATAGATTTTAGAACTGCATATGCCAGGTGGTAGGACTGGCGTTATGATGTTGTCACAAATGTCTTAGGATTCGAGGCGTCGATGCCCACTAACTTGAATTGAGACGGTTACCAAGGCGTGTTGGGGGTTATGACCCCATCATATCAATCATTTCTTATTACCATTGCTTATTAAGTCAGAAGATTGGGACCAGGCAATCGATTGTTCTCCCCTTCAACTTACCTAATTTCCAATTTTCACAAGTAAGCCGTTCTTCAACCTCACTTGCATTCTTGCTTTGTTTGAGTCTGTTCTGTACTATTCCTCTTTGTCAGTGTCTTCAATTATCACCGGAACCCTAGACATCAAGATGGCCGTTGCCGATTAAGTTTACATGATAGACAAGGAGAAATATGAGCCTAAGTTGCCCTATGATCCTCATCTCTATGCACATGACCCGCCGGAGGAGTTCTGTGCAGTTCACAAGGAGTACTTCGAGGTTGGCCTTAGGCTTCCATTCTGCCTGGCTCTCCTTGCCGTGCTTCGCCATTATGAGTTAGAACTTAACAAAATAGTCCCCAATGGTGTGAGGGCCATAATTGGGTTTTCTATTTGGTGCCGATTAATTAACATTAAGTGTTCAGTGTGGAGATTTAAGTATTTTCATCACCGTGTGGGGGTGAAGGACCACCCAAACCGGTATTATTTCTCCCGGAGGACCGGGCGTTCGAGCGACATTCCTATTATCCCAAAAGGGATTCCTTTTCACAAATGATGGAAGGAGCGATTCTTCTTTGTTCGGGATGAAGGTCTTCCTAAGTTAAGTCGATGGAAAATAGGGAGCTAGATAATGATGAACACCCCGATATTGATGACAAGTTGGTGGAGAAGATCCACAAATCTGGCTACTCTTCGAAGTAAAAAGATTTGTATGACGAGCTGATCACGGTGGCTCGATTGGAAGACGCGGGGCCAAGCCCTTATAAAGTCCTTAGTAAAGTAGAGTGGCATGCCTGTAGGGCATCTTTTCATTTTTCAGCATGTGCTTTGTTCTTACATTAATTTGTCTAGATGACTAGCACTTGGTTTTTGTTATTTACAGTGGCTGACTTTGCTGAATTGCTAGCTGAAGCTGAGGCTGAGGTCGACTAGGAGGGGCAGAGCTCTCGAGAGGACGGTGAGTGTGGAACCTCCTACTCAATCTTTGGGGGCCGACATGGATATTGCCTCGACAGTGCCGCCCTCCTCCCACTCGGCCTCTGAGGAAGCTGATCCAACTGCCTAGGATACGTCTAACCTGGGAGAAAAAGATGATGCTGGCTTGAACCTTTAGAAAAGGGGCCAGTCAAGGGTGGGTGGAAACCCACATGAGAGGCCTGCTAAGAAGGGCCGATCAGGCGTTCTCCACGATGGATCTCAAAGGCGATAAGGCCCGGAAGGTGCTGCTTCTGACCAGGAGCGCTCTGCCAAATGTCAGATGAGGAGCTGTCGGTTGTTGGCTTTAAGTCGATGGAATTTGTATGTATGTTTTTTTTTTTATCGTGATTGTGTTTCAACTTATCTTCGTTATTCCTGACCTCTGTTTTTTGCTTTGTTGAGGGTACTCTGGTCGGGTATGAAGTCTTCCGGTGATTGGGGAAAGCTTCTGCTAGCACCACCGACCTCACAAGACCGATTGCTGAGCTGAAGGCTGGTCGGATGAAGCTGAGAGGACTATTAAGTCCAAGGACAAGGAGATCGAGGGCCTCCACTAGAAGCTTCAGCCTCGGGAGGCCGAGCTAAAAGTATTGGTCAATGAACTCACCGAGAAGAGGAAGGAAAGAGAGCGGTCTTCGGCGGAGCTCTAGAAGAGATTGGTTGATCTGGAGGTTACCGTTTCAGCCTGAGCTGCCGAGGTTGTTCAAGCATACAAAGCTTTAAATGACTTTTCCAACATTTTGAAGGTGCTGCTTATTCCCATCCTGAACCACGGGTATACTCGGGAGTGGATGAGGCCAGTGGTCAGCTCCCTGGCCTTGTCATAGACAATCTTCCCAAGAAGGTTTACTATAATGACCAAGGTCTATGACGATCGTTTGAACGAGTTTATGGCGGGAGTGGACATTGTGTCCAAGTACTCCTCAAAGTCTGCTACTCCTTCCAGCTCGATTCCTCCTCCTAAGCAGTAGAAGAATCCGACCCCAGATTCTTAGATCAATATGGTTTAGGGATTTTTTTGTCTCAAATTTCCAATGTATTGTAAATTTCTTATTTGATAATGGGAACACTTTTTATCAATGCATTTCTTTTAAGTCTAATTGTTGATGAGGTCTATTGCCCCTAGTATGCCATTCATAAATTGATGGTTTTGTATGGCATACTTATGCTTGTGCTTATTTTACATATGGCCGAGCCCAATATGCGGGGCTCGGACATCCGATTGTCTGAATCTGACCTCTCAGAGTTCGGATATTAACCTTGTTGATTGTCACGGATTTTACTAACAAGTAATAAATTTAAAATCCGATATACCTCAAGTGCAAGGATCGTAGTAAAGAGGTTAATACCGGGTCGATCTTACGGGGAATCGGAGGTTGCTAATCCTAGTTTTTATTTAACTAACTAACCTATGTCACGATTACTAAACTAAATGTGATCACGAAAATAGTAAATAGTTCACAAGAAAGATAACAATAACGTAAATCGATGAGAAGATCAAGGATCTAAAGCCGGAAATATAGTTTCAACCACTTTAAACTAAACTAAACCTAATATGCAATAAAAGACTAACTAAGCTAAACACTTCAAATTCAAGGGGTTTTTAATCAATAAAGTTACAAACGAACAAGCAATTGATCCACCTATCCTACAACATTCAATTCCAATTCAGGTTATCTCGTGATCTTTAACCAAGTTGTGATTCACCTAACCAAGGCATGAACTCCTAATTTCTTAGAAAAGTTCGTTTATTAATCTTCTATCTCTCGAGTTTAAAGATTATTACTTTCAAAGGGAAGGCGTAAGATTTCTCAATCTAGTTATCTAGAGATTCAACCTAATCAACTCTCGTTATTTTATAGGTTAAAAATCTAATCTTTATTATATTGATTCTAGGGTTCAATTATGATTTTCATCCAAATTGAGCAAGCAATCAATCATGCAATAATCTTTCGACATAATTGCAATAAACAATGATAAACAATAATAAAGATACAACGTTGGATAAAATACTCACAAGATAATCCTGAAACGAAATCAAAGTGTTGGTAGAACGGCTTCACAACGCTTGTTCTAGAGGGATTTAGCCTCTAGACATGATATGGAACCAAGGAATTGCTTGATTCGAGAACATGGAATAAAAAGATGATAAAACTGTATGTAAAATAAGAAAAACGCAGCTGAGCCACCCCTAGGGTTCAGGGTTCCAATTATATGATCCTTAGGGTTGAAAAAACGCGACTATTTACAGATTTTGAAGTCGGTTTTGGTGATGGCGGCGGCTGGACGCCCGTCCAAGGGTTCTGGACGCCAGTCCAGTCTGCATAAAAACTTCGAGTCGGGCCGAGCTGGATTGGATGCCCGTCCTATGCAAAATTGGATGCTCGTCCAGCAAATTTCTGACAACTCTGAATCAAACAGCTCCTCTTGGACGCCAGTCCACTGGACGGGACTTAGGACGTGCGTTCACTTGGTCGAAAATTGATTTTCTCATCTTTATCTTCAACCGACTTCACCTTTATCTCTTTCCCTTCATATAAACTCGATCCTTGACATCTTTTAATCCTCTTTTGAGCCAATATCGTGCATCTACAAGATAATAAAAACATCGCAAAATGTAATATCATTCGAATCAACATAGAATCATCAATAAAATACCAAAATTAACCTATTTTGCGAATAACTCATTTAAAACCTCATTTACTCAATATTTCCATTAAACACTCGTTTCTTATGCAAATTATACAAATATGAGGGAAAAACATCATAAAATATAGCGTTATAAATCGTATAAAATCACCCTTAACAACTCCCCCACACTTATCTTTTGCTCGTCCCGAGCAAAACAAAATGAAAGTCAAGGCTCGAGATAAAAACAGACATCTCAGCACATATAACACATATTCAATAACTTAGAGGTTCACCCCGGTGTGTGTGCAAAGCCATAACAAACTTCCACTAAATCCAAACTCGAGAAACTCAAAGCAAAACTAGCTAATACCCCCTTCAAACTAGAGATAACTGATACTCATAAGATGTACCCTACAAACGTGACATATCCCGAAAAGGATGATAGAAGATATCTAGGCCCTTTCTGAAATACTCAGAGGATAATCCCTACAGCATATCTATCAGTTTATACTGGGGATAAGATAGACGATAACTCAGTCTTATATCCATTTCATAACAATTCTTTAGTTGATTTAACTATTGCACTTTAAACACACATCAGAATGAGCTATTGCCCTGTCATAGCAGAATAGGATATTCGAGATATACCCTACCTTACTCAAACCATAAGGCAGCTTTTTCTGACTGTCGTGAGCTTTTAGTCATCATAGTGGTAGAGGACATACGTGGTATACCCTATCGCACCCAAATCATCGACCAGCTTTCGACACACACAATAACTTCATATTTTTCAACTTTTTCATTTGACAATAAGTTACGTGTTACTTATCACATTCAAACCTTAGATATTCACAGTATAACATACTTCGGATCTAAATACAAACTATCATAAGTCTCAGGATATATACGTAGCACTAAGTACATGACTTATAAGAAAATCAGAAATCACTCGTCCAAAAAGGGGTATAACTTTATAAATTAGCTCATCATTTACTATGGCTCGTGAAAAATAGATCTCAGGTGAAACAACTAACTTACTAAACATATGATATATAGCTTAGATGACTATAAAAATAACGAACATTGAATTGAATTGCCTACTCTGGGCAAAAACAAAAATTTTGAAAAATTAAGCTCTTTTTGCATAGACTCATAATGAATTAAGTAAATGATAGATACATATCAAATCATTCCCCTCCCCCACACTTAAACTACAACATGTCCTCATGGTGTGCAGAAAATAAACAGACAGGAACTTAGCTGATTGTAGTTCGAATGTTGCAATTATGGAAATAGTCGCGATCCAGATCCAAAAATGCCTGAGGAAATCAGTAGACTGTGGACCATCCACCGGAAAACTGGCTTCATCTGAAAGCTCACAATTTCTATCGCAAATATCCTGCACACTTGAACAAACAAAACAAAACGGACCTCGAGGAACATAGGGGGATATTATCTCAAAAATGAAAAAGAAGAATAAAGAGAAAATCGAATAAGATAAAAGAGTAATCATTCATCACAATAAAACACAGCTCAGCTGACAGATACAAACATAAACTTAATAAGACTGAATACTTAAACACCTAAAGCAAAGAAAAGAAATAACATAAAAGAGAGTCCTAATATAATAAGGGATATCTAGGATGCCTCCTAGTGGCACTTTTGGTTAATGTCGTTAGCTCGACATTCCTTCAGATCAGCCTGGATCAGGCCATTTAACTTTTCTTCCAGCCACTACCTCGTGTAAGCTTTGATCAGTAGTGTGGCTGCAGAAACAGCATCTAACACATGGGGTCAATTCTTTAATTGCCTTCCACACACGTTGAAACTTCCCCATGGTTGACTTCTTTTGTTTCTGATTCTTCCGACGACGTTTCAGCTCTTTCTTAAGCTGCTGCTCCCTTTCAAACTCTTCCATATCCCAACTACCAGCTAGAACTTCTTCAGATCGACCACTACCGTCATCCTCTGAAAATAGGTCGGGTGAAAACTCGTCAAATTCTTCGACTTCTTTAGTACCACACCCGAGGGTATCGAGGAAACGAACAATCAAAGGCTTTTCCTTGGGTTCACCAATATAGTGCTTACACCTTTGACCATTTACTCGAAACGGTTGGTCACCATAGCCTCGTAGTTCCAAAACGCCTCCAGGAATAATTTGGAGAATCTCGAAGGGACCGGACCATCGTGTCCTTAACTTTCCAGGAAACAGATGCAACCTAGAATTATACAAAAGAACTTGTTCCCCGACTTGAAATTCTCTTTTCTTAATGTTGGCGTCAAGGAGGAGTTTCATCTTATCTTTACTAATCCCGGCGCTTTCGAAGGCCTGGAGTCCAATTAGTCAACTCATGCAATCTACTGCAATGGTGCTTACTACAAGATTGGGAATCAAAGTTCGTAAACTTTGTAGCCCAATAAGCTCTATGCTCTAACTCGACTGGCAGATGACATGGCTTACCATAAACCATTTGATATGGAGATGTACCCATAGGAGTCTTATAGGCGGTTCTGTATGCCCATATTACATCATCCAATTTCAAACTCCAGTCCTTTCTATGACTGTTAACCGTCTTTTCCAGGATCTTTTTGATACTTTGGTTGCTTCTTTCAACCTGACCACTAGTCATCGGATGATATGGTGTGCCGGTTTTGTGACGAACACCATACTTCTCAAGAACTTTCTCTAGGGGTCGGTTGCAGAACTGCGTCCCTTCATCACTGATCAAGGCACGTGGACATCCAAACCTCACGAAGATGTTTTTCTTAAGAAATTTCATTACCGTCTTATGATCATTGTGAGGAGTGGCTTGAGCCTCCACCTATTTTGACACGTAATCCACGCAGACTAAGATGTATTTGTTACCGCAGGATGATGGGAACGGTCCCATAAAATCGATACCCCATACATCAAAGACTTCGCATTCTAGGATGGGTTTCAAAGGCATGTCGAAACGCCTCGTCAGAGTACCAGTTCTTTGACACCTATCACAAGCTTTACAGAAAGCTTCTGTGTCCTTAAAGATCGTAGGCCAATAGAAACCGGATTGGAAGATCTTAGCAACGGTTTTCCATGGACCAAAGTGGCCTCCAGTGGGTCCACTGTGGCACTGCTCGATAATATCGCGCTGCTCAGATTCTGGAACACATCTTCTAAGCAGACCATCTTTACAGATACTAAAAAGATAAGGTTCATCCGAGACGAAAGATTTCAAATCGGAGAAGAACTTTTTCTTCTCCTGATAAGACATTTCTGGATCAAGATATCGGGCATGAAGGTAGTTGACAATGGAAGAATACCATGGAACATCGGGAGGACAGCCGTCAATAAGCATAATGTTCTCGAGAGGAAAGTAAAGATCTATATCATCTGGATCATCTTTTTCCTCACTCAACATTCTGGAAACGTGATCAGCCACTACGTTTTCACTGCCCTTTTTGTCTTTAATTTGTACATCAAACTCTTGTAGGGTCAGTATCCAACGCAGATGAAGCGCGTTTAGCCTCTTTCTTGGTCATCGATAACGCAAGCGCGCGTGATCACCCACACAACTACTTGAGCTCCTAACAAGTAACTACGAAACTTGTCCATAGCAAAGACTACGGCCAATAATTCCTTTTCAGTGGTCGTATAGTTAACTTGAGAAGGATTCAAAGTGTGACTGGCGTAATAGATAGGCTGGAATTTCCCGTTAAGCCTTTGTCCTAAGACCGCACCAACAACATAGTTTGATGCGTCGCACATAAGCTCAAAAGGTAAGTTCCAGTCAGGCGATATAAGAATTGGAGCAGATATTAAACGATTCTTGAGCTCCTCAAACGCTTGCTTGCAACTCTCATCAAAATTGAACTCAACGTCTTCCTTAAGTAAAGTAGACAGGGGCTTGGCTATCTTGGAGAAGTCTTGAATGAATCGTCTGTAGAAACCGACATGTCCAAGAAAGCCTCTCACTTCACGCACATTCTTGGGATAACTCATCTTCTCGATAGCTTCTACTTTTGCCCTGTCAACTTCTATACCTTTGGCGGAAATTTTGTGGCCAAGAACTATGCCCTCATCTACCATGAAATGGCATTTTTCCCAATTAAGCACTAAGTTCTTTTCCACGCATCTGGATAATGCTTGATCAAGATTGTCCAGGCAATCATCAAAAGACTGACCAAAAACCAAAAAATCGTCCATGAAAATTTCCATACACTTCTCTACGAGCCCGTCAAAGATAGCCAGCATACATCTCTGAAATGTGGTTGGGGCATTGCAGAGACCAAATGGCATTCGCCTGTAGGCGAATGTACCATATGGGCAGGTGAAAGTGGTTTTTTCTTGGTCACCAATCAATGGGTATCTGAAGTATCCTGAATATCCATCTAGAAGCGAGAGAATCGTGCCCGCCAGACGCTCAAGCATCCGGTCAATGAATGGAAGGGAAAATGATCCTTCATGGTCACCTCATTGAGCTTTCTATAATCGATGCATCAGAACTCAGTAACCGTGACAAGTCTCAATGCTATTTCCTCTCCCTTCTCATTCTTCTCAATCGTAATTCCACCTTTCTTGGGAACTACTTGAGTTGGGGAGACCCATTCACTATCAGCGATGGCATAAATGATTCCCATATCCAGAAGCTTGATAATTTCTTTCTTAACTACCTCTTGCATATGAGGGTTGAGCCTTCTCTGGGGCTGTCTAACACATTTCACACCCTCATTTGTCTTGATCTTGTGCATACAGATGTCGGGAGATATTCCTCTGATATCTCCTACTTGCCATCCAAAGGCTTTTTCGTTCTTTTTCAAGACGTTGATCAATTTCATTTCCTCTAAACGAGACAGCTTGGCAGATATAATTAAAGGAAGCTTGTCACCTTCTCTTAGAAACACATACTTAAGATGTTTAGGCAACGGCTTCAACACCAAATCTGCAGGGGGGTCTTCTAAACTAGATTTAAGATCTCCAATTTTCAACTCAACATCAATGAGCTTACTTAGTGGTCCCACTGCCAAAGCTTCTCCTTTCAACAACTCATCCTCAAAATCAGCTTCTAACTGTTCTAGACTTACCACACCATGATTGCTCAAATTATCAACCAGTCGCTCATACTCCGTTGCAACAGCCATGACTTGCTTTTCCATGAAATCATTGAAGTCATCAGACGAATCCTCAACGGAAAAGCCGGTTGGAGGACCAGAAGGTACTTGAATGGATCTTGAGACATTATAGCTTACTTCCTGGTCACCAACTCGTATCGTCACTCGCCCACCATCGCAGTCAATGAGGGCTCTAGCTGTAGACAGAAAAGGTCTTCCAAGAATTAGGGGGACATTTTCATCCTTTTCAATGTCCAAAACGTACCAGTCAACGGGAAAGGTAAACCTATCGATTTGAACCAGTACGTCTTTCAGGATCCCCGCTGCTTTCTTAGAAGATCTATCAGCGAACTGAAGGTTCATGGTGGTGGGTTCTAGAAGATCAATTAAACCAAGCTGCTTGCACACAGACAATGGCATCAGGCTGATGGATGCACCCAGGTCACATAAGGAGTTTGGGAAGACTAGGCCTCCCATCAGTAATGTGAGAACAAATTTCCCAGGGTCACCCCTTTTGGTTGGTAGATCTTCATAATTGATCATAGAGCAATCCTCACCAATCAACCGATCCATGTCTTCTAACTTCTTCTTAGAAGAAACAACATCCTTGATGAACTTGGTATACTTAGGCATCTCAACCAAGACATCAGATAATGGAAGATTTACCTGAGTATTTTTCAAGAGATTAAGCACCTTTTCATACTTCTTATCTTCACTTAAAGGGATGTTGCTCTTTCTTGGTGGAAAAGGAAGCTTTTTCAAGTCACTCTCAGAAAAGACTTTCTTTGAGGATGAACTAATAGCTTTGTCTTCCAAATCCTTCCACCTTACTACCTTCTCATTCTTCTTACTCGTCAGGGGATCATCCTTCTGACTCTCACTTGATTCTTCATTCCTCAGGGGATCAGCCACCTGAGGACTTCCAACTTTTTCACCTCTCAGGGGATCAGCCACCTGAGTTTTCTCTTGCAACAGAGGGGAATGTGGATGCTCGACTTCCCCTCCTGCCCTATCTCTGGCAGGAGGGGCTAGTGGTTTCCCTGGTGGGAAGGACCACTAACTTGAGTACTGCACCTTAAATTCATTGCACCGGCCTCTTCTCCACCGTAAGGAATTGAAGGAACCAGTCGATGCATTGGCCGTAATTCAAATCGGTTTGAGTTATCGACCAACCTTTTGCCCTTGCTTTGCCTCAAGATTCTTGATTGTATTCAAAGAACAATTGGAAATTATTATTTTGCTCTTTACGATAGGATTGGAAATCATCTTTTAGCTCCTTCTTATAGAGTCCACTTTAGCTTCAAGATCATCAAAGTGTGAGGAGCCTTGAGAGTTCCGAAAGTTCTCATGGAAAGATTGGTGAACTATTCTCAAACGCAGGATTTGAATTGTTTGGCCAATTTTGATTTAACCTCGATTTTGATTGGAATGATTAGTGTTCGTTCGATTGATACTAGGGTTTCGATTTAAATCTGATTTTGATTAAAATTAATTTTGATTTTGATTCGATGGAAACCCTGGTTTTGAAGATTGCCTTGGCGTAGAACGATTATTGAATCTCTGATTCTGTTGGCCATTAAAAGCATTGATTTCTGCATTATGTCCAATCATAGGACAGAAACGAGCAGTGTTCCCCATATCATCACATACCTGGCATGTGATTGGATTGTACTGTCCATTATTCTGGACATCATTGACTTGATAGGTCGATTGGGAAATGAATTGACATTGGCCAGCCATGTGGCGGTTGACAAAGATTGTCTGTCTACGAACTTGAGAGTTCTGTGGAAATGAGGAGTCCGATAACTCGGCTTTGGAGACGTGGTAAGAGTAGCCACCGCTTTGTTTCAAAGATGGCAATTTCATTCTGCATGTTCACCTCCTCGATCCTGGAGGAGGAGGGGGTGGTGCTTGAATAGCTTGATACGAGGGGCATAATTGTATTTGGCAATATCCTCGAATAATGCCCACCCTCTTCAGGTGTTTTCCTTAAAATGCCCCACCGTAAGAACTATTAACCATGCCCTTCGTGAGCTCGGTCAATCCACTTTGAAAACGTGTTGACTTGCCTCTGCAAGTCCAAACCGTGGTGGGGGCATTTACGAAGAAGAGCTTTGAATCTCTTCCAAGCATCAAAGAATGATTCGTTTTCCGTTTGATAGAAATTAAATATTTCTCTTAGGCACTGGGCTGTCTTGGATGGTGGGAAATATTGACTTAGGAACCCTTTTTTGAGTCTAGCCCAGGTGGTAATGGATTCAGCAAGGAGAGAGCTGTACTACTCTTTTGCCTCTCCCTTCAAGGAAAACGGAAAAAGTTTCAACTTTATGGCATCCTCACTGACTCCTTGGATGCGAGTCGTACCACATATCTCCAGAAATGTGTGTACGTGTGTATGAGGATTTTCAGAAGGAAAACCATGGAAGATTGATGCTTGCTGCATCATTTGAATGAGTCCGGGTTTGAGCTCGAAGGTAGGTGCATTTATGGTTGGTAAGACGATAGCCGGGTTGACTTTGACTTCGCCAGGCATGGCGTAGTCGATAGCAACGTCACGCTATCTTCTGCAGCCATAATGACTATGTCTTCGATCTCCTCAGTTAACCGATCCTCAAGCACAACTATAACTAAAAACTAAAGGTTAAACTAAGAACTAAAAGTTAAAACTTATGAAAAGAAACTAAAATAAAATAAAAGAGGACGGCATCAAGCGTCCAAGGTCTCGGGCGGGCGTCTGCTGGAGGATGAATCCTGACGGGGGCGTCTGGATAACTGAACGCTCTCGTCTGACTAGCCAAAACGATCAGAGTAGGCTTTATTTGGGCGGACGGGCGCCCACTTATTCTCGACGCCCGCTTGGTCTCAAACAAAAAAGCAAACAGGATTAAAATCAGGTCGTCCTAACTAAAACACAAAAACTAAAGACGAAGATATACAATAAAAATTAATAATACAAAACTAAGGGTACCTACCTACGAAGAATTTAAAACAGAAAATAAGAAAAAAAAAAAAGAAAAACACTAAAACGGTGAAAAAAAACGTGTTGAAATCTTCTGGGGCCAAAATGGAAGGGAAAACAGTGGATTTTGACCTCGAAAATGGTGTCAAACGGCCTTTGGCCGTTCACCACGTTGTCGGCGTCGGAACGAGATTTCCGAATTGGGGTACTGCGTTCCAAACGGACACTCGAGCCGAAAGTTACGGCCAAAATACTACAATGTGCCCTAACGAACCCTTCTATCCCAACTTATAACAAAAAATCAGAAAAATAATAAACTAGACAACCGTACCGATTCCCCGGAAACGGCGCCAAAAACTTGTCACGGATTTTACTAACAAGTAATAAATTTAAAATCCGATATACCTCAAGTGCAAGGATCGTAGTAAAGAGGTTAATACCGGGTCAATCTTACGGGGAATCGGAGGTTGTTAATCCTAGTTTTTATTTAACTAACTAACCTATGTCACGATTACTAAACTAAACAGATACGAAAACAGTAAATAGTTCACAAGAAAGATAACAATAACGTAAACTGGACAGAAGATCAAGGATCTAAAGCCAGGAAAATATAGTTTCGAACCACTTTAAACTAAACTAAACCTAATATGCAATAAAAGACTAACTAAGCTAAACACTTCAAATTCAAGGGGTTTTTAATCAATAAAGTTACGAACGAACAAGCAATTGATCCACCTATCCTACAACATTCAATTCCAATTCAGGTTATCTCGTGATCTTTAACCAAGTTGTGATTCACCTAACCAAGGCATGAACTCCTAATTTCTTAGAAAAGTTCGTTTATTAATCTTCTATCTCTCGAGTTTAAAGATTATTACTTTCAAAGCGGCGCGTAAGATTTCTCAATCTAGTTATCTAGAGATTCAACCTAATCAACTCTCGTTATTTTATAGGTTAAAAATCTAATCTTTATTATATTGATTCTAGGGTTCAATTATGATTTTCATCCAAATTGATCAAGCAATCAATCATGCAATAATCTTTCGACATAATTGCAATAAACAATGATAAACAATAATAAAGATACAACGTTGGATAAAATACTCACAAGATAATCCTCAAACTAAAATCAAAGTGTTGGTAGAACGGCTTCACAATGCTTGTTCTGAGGGATTTAGCCTCTAGACATGATATGGAACCAAGGAATTGCTTGATTCGAGAACATGGAATAAAAAGATGATAAAATTGTATGTAAAATAATAAAAACGCAGCTGAGCTGCCCCTAGGGTTCAGGGTTCCAATTATATGATCCTTAGGGTTGAAAAAACGCGACTATTTATAGATTTTGAAGTCGGTTTTGGTGATGGCGGTGGCTGGACGCCCGTCCAAGGGTTCTGGACGCCAGTCCAGTCTGCATAAAAACTTCGAGTCGGGCCGAGCTGGATTGGACGCCCGTCCTATGCAAAATTGGACGCTCGTCCAGCAAATTTCTGACAACTCTGAATCAAACAGCTCCTCTTGGACGCCAGTCCACTTCCTTGGACACCAGTCCACTGGACGGGACTTAGGACGTGCATTCACTTGGTCGAAAATTGATTTTCTCATCTTTATCTTCAACCGACTTCACCTTTATCTCTTTCCCTTCATATAAACTCGATCCTTGACATCTTTTAATCCTCTTTTGAGCCAATATCGTGCATCTACAAGATAATAAAAACATCGCAAAATGTAATATCATTCGAATCAACATAGAATCATCAATAAAATACCAAAATTAACCTATTTTGCGAATAACTCATTTACTCAATATTTCCATTAAACACTCGTTTCTTATGCAAATTATACAAATATGAGGGAAAAACATCATAAAATATAGCGTTATAAATCGTATAAAATCACCCTTAACATTGATTTTCATCGAGATAAGCTAGATGGTATTGGCGTTAAGTAATGGGCGAGTTAGGCCAGATTAGACTGACCACGTTAGGTAATAGGCGAGTTGGGCCAGATTGGACTAACATCCCGCGCTAAGTAATAGGCGAGCTAGGCCAGATTAGACTGACTCCCTGCGTTAAGTAATGGGCGAGCTGGGCCAGATTAAACTGATTTCCTGCGTTAAGTAATGGGCGAGCTGGGCCAAATTAGATTGACTTCCGGTTAAGTAATGGTCGAGCTAGGCCAGATTAAACTGACTTCCCACGTTAAGTAATGGGCGAGCTAGGCTAGATTAGACTGAGTTTCTGCGTTAAGTAATAGGCGAGCTGGGCAAGATTAAACTGACTTCCAGCGTTAAGTAATGGGCGAGCTGGCGCCCGTGAACTCGGTTAATCTGTCTTTGTGGACTTGTACTATCAATTTTAGTAAGTCATATGTCATCTCAAAGTAAGCATATGAAAAATTAAAGCTGGGCGCTTCTGGAGTGCAATTTATTCAGACATTGTTAAAAAAAAAGACTGTCAACAGAATAGAAAATGACAAGTGTAAATGACTTGCTGAGCTCTTCAAGCCAGGATCACTCCCTTATTCCTGATAGTGGCCGCGTTGCAGTTCCTGGTGACCTCCAAGTCCCCCTTGATCTCGACCGAGCCATCTGCAGTAGGAAACTTTAAGCTGTTGTGAGTGAGAGAGATTATAGCCTGGAGATCGATCAAGGCGGGCCTTCCCAAGATGATGTTATAGGCTGATGAGGCCCTGAACACGACGTAGGTGACCATGAGGGTCCTGCCCTTTGATTCTTGTCCAAAGGTTGTTGCAAGTCGAACCATCCCCAGAGGATGGATTGGGGATCCAGTGAATCTGAACAGCGGTGCCAAGAACAAAGTTAGCTCTGAATCCTTGAGCTTCATTGACTAGAAAGCCAAATAGTAGAGGACGTTTACGGCACTTAGTGTATCCACGCAGATCCTCTTGACCAAGTTCTTGTTTACCACAGCTTCAATGACCAAGCCTTCATTATTCGTAACCAATGGAAGTGGGTCTCTAGGACAAAGGTCACTTCCCGAGCTGGCCTCTAATCTTTATTGTTTGCCGATGAGTTGGCAGGTCAAGTACTAGGGTTGCCTATTTCTCTGAATGTGTTGCTGGGGCCACCCACGATTGTGTTGATGGGGCGATTGTCTATCTGTCGATCTCTTTCCGAGATCGATCACTTCTTCTCTGGAGGTTCTTGTCTACTCCGATTCTGGTTGAATGTCCTTCGCTGATAGTCTTGCTGACCTCACGGCTCGACAATCTGAGATCGGTCAATGACCTTATCCAACTTGCCCTCGGCAATTGCCGCATCAATGTCCCTCTGAAAATCTCTACAACTGTCCAGGTCGTGCATCCTTATGATAGGCACATAACTTGCTCTGATCCCTTCTTTCTGGGATACTTCGTATGGGCGGTGGGGTGCGGCCAGACCTTTTCTTTCCATAATGGCGAGAACCTGGTTGTGTGGTCTGTTTAGCGGGGTGAAGTCCATGTGGTGTAATGCTTGCCTTCTCTCCGACCGATCCGTTGCCAAACTGGCTACTCGGTCCCCAGTCGATTTCATTTTCTTGTCAGATTGTTCCTCTAACCTCTCTTTCTTGTGTTCTCCTTTATCCGACTCCCTCTTCAGTCGGTTGGCCTCCTCTTATTGACAGTGCTTTAAAGGCCATCTCCATGCATTCCTTCATTGTTCTAGGGAGCTTGCTGTTCAGCTTGGCGTCCTAAACCTGTATTGATTTCTCATTAAACCGCTTCAAATATTGTAGCGGGGTCTTCTTTTTATTCTACTTGAGGGTGAACAGATGTGTAGCATTCCTTTGGAACGGCTTAGCCGTAATAAAGGCGTTAAGGAACATTTTTCCCAACGTTTCAAAGTTGGAGATAGTCCTCGGCGGGATACTTTTGAACCATTCGTGAGCTCGACCTATCAGTAGAGCAGGAAAGGCTTTGTGCTTCATCTCATCTACGACACAGTCCAAGTTTATGTGAGTTAGGTACTGAAATAGGTGATCTTGTGGGTCTTTGGTTCCATCATACGGTTCCAACTTTGGCACTTTGAACCTTACAGGGCGTGGATAGTTATCCACCTGCTCGGTAAAGGGAGATACGAGGGATATAAGTGCAGATCTCTTCCCTAATATGAAATCCAATTCGCTCTAGAAGCCTCCATTGCCCGGGGAGCTATCAACTGCTTTCCCTGATTTGAAGAGGACGAACGATCGTCCTTTTTGGCTCGCTTAGGCTTCAGAGGGGGAGGTGGTGTTTCCTCTTGAGACTCTTCTGGCTTATAATCATCATTCTCTTCTGCAAATCTTATCCTTACAAATCCTCTTCCAGGATATCTTCCTGTATCAGATCGTCATCTTCTTCATCCTCCTCTGCTAAAGTAGCGTCGAGAATTGCTTGCTTGGGTGGCATCATCCATAGCCACCATTTGGTCCACCAATTCTTGTTGGGCCTCATCGAGGACAATTTCCTTATGGTCCTGATTGTGATGGTTGGTGTTGGAGGCCGAGGCATCATTGTTGTTGTTGCCGTTTGCAGCCTGATTTCTGGTGGTAACCATGTCGGTGATGAAGCGTTTGAACAAAATTGTCAGAAAAATGAGGCCCTCATTCTAGCGCCAATTGACGATGTTGGAAATCGTCATTTATTAATTTCGGGCCTTTTGATCCTAGTGACAACCTACACAAGCTTTAAGAACTAAAAATGATAGAAGAGTGGGGTGGTTCTTGAGATATTATGTCTCAAGCTGCCTGCGTATCTTGTGTATGAATCAAGAATCAAGTCATCATAGTTCCTTAGAGATCGTTTATATAGAGGGGCTTGTGCCCTAGGCTTGCGTGGGCCGTGTCCTTGGTGGACCGTGGTTTCGTGTTCCCTAAGGAAGAGATAATTATGATTTAATCCCCTTAAATATAAGAGATAATCTCGGTGATTTGAATATCGATCACAATCTTTATGGCAAAGGATTCTTTCCATGTTTATCAGATTATTTATGCATGTGGGAGATTCGGTCCGAGATGGACTCGAGGACTTGTGGGGTTCGGCATGAGTAGGTTGATCTTATGCCCTGGCCGACCTGTAGAGGTTGGGGGGAGTGGCCGAGATTGCTCAGCTCGGACCTTGGGGAATTTGGCCCTTAAAGTGGAATTTCTCTGCCTTCATTTATTGTTGAATCATTGTGGGGATGACACGTGGCGATTTGCTAGTTCGACCTCCGTCGTAAGACAAAAAAGAAGGGCATAGGTTTTCGAGACTTGGACTCTTTTAATTTAGCAATGTTAGCGAAACAATCTTGGCGCCTTATACATTTTCCTTCCTCTGTAGTTGCAAACCTTTTCAAAGCTAAATATTTTCGCACAAAATCCTTTCTGGAAGCAAAGCTCGGGTCCAAACCATCTTTTCTTTGCAGAAGTATTTTGGCCGGTAGAGAACCTTTAAATAAGGGTTTGCGATGGTCTATTGGAAATGAAGAATCTGTCCAAATAGGTGTTGATCCGTGGCTGCCAATGGAGCCATGTTTTAATGTACAATTTCCGACTGATGGCGTTTTTATGGACTCACAGGTAAGCTCATTAATTCATCATGGTACTAGTACTTGGATTACTGAAAAGGTTAAATCAATTTCATCCTATCGAAGAAGCAAAAATCTTACAATTTCCTCTCTCAATTCAACCTAGACCTGACCGTCTTGTGTAGCACTACTCAGAAAATGGAATTTATTCAGTCAAAACAGGTTACCATATAGCCTTCCAATCTAAGGCACATGGAGGACTCTACAATGCGCTTTCAAGCTCAACAGGAGGAGATCGGGTTTGGAAAAATCTTTGGAAGCTGAATATCCACCCTCGAGTGATCCATTATATTTGGAGAATTATCCAAAATGGTCTACCTACCACCCGTAACTTGGCCTACAGATGAATGCGGTTGCCGACGTGCCCGGTATGTTGTAGAGCGGAAGAATCCATTCATAATTGTCTTTTTGAATGCACAATAGCAAAAGAGGTTTGGGCAAAACTTGATTCTGTAGTCTTATGGACCAAGCTACAAGTATGCTCTTTTGAGGATTTGTTCGTTGTCGTCTTTAGCTCCAAGGAGGAATGCATATATCTCGTTTTATTGGCTTTATGGCACATTTGGAAGGCAAGATGCTCATGGGTCTTCGAGATACATGGTGTTTACATGGAAAGGATTATGATCTGCTCTATTATAATCCTTATCATCATCAGTATATGCCATCAAGCCGAAATTTTCCTGATCATCATGATCACCCATAGTCTCAAATGAATCACTCCATGATGACTTAGTGGCGAATGACCTCTTCTTGTACTTTTTAGTGTGGTGACATTTCCACTCAGTATATCCACTAGCATAATTCCCTGATTGTACACTTTTAGCATTTGACTGGTCCTTTGCTCCTTGAAGTACCTCTATTTTGCATTTTTCTTTTGAGGTTGTATCCAAGAGTCTTCTTAGCAAAGTGTTTGAAGTTCTTGACCAGCAGATACAATCTTTCACTCATCTCCATAACCCTATTCAGAGGATCAACATTAGTTCTGATTTTAGCATGTGATCTGGTCTCACCTCCTGTGCTCTCAGTAGCATCAACAACCAACAAAGCAACATTTCTAGAGTTTTTCTTTTTAGACTTCCTCTCATTCATGTTTATGTCATAAACAAACATAAAACCAATCAACTCATCCTTTTCAAGAATAGATAAGTCTTTTGATTCTTTAGTATCGGTGATCTTTGGATCCCATTCTGGGTAGACTTCTCACAAGTTCTTGAAACTTTTCCTAGTTGGTAAGAACGTTTCTTATTGAATCAAGTCAAATGACAATCTTAGATAGTCTTGCATCCATTTCACATATGGATTCAATGGGATTCATTTTGAACAACTCATAAGAATGCATCAAGATTAATCTTGGATTTCTTAACCCTGCTTGTTCCTTCATATTCCTTTCAAGTTTCAATCAAATCTCTTTGGCAGTTTTGCAGAGAAATATATCATGCCTCCTCATTACTCATGGAATTAAGTTGAATGGTGATTGCCTTAGCATTTACATAGACATTTTTCTTATCGGCTTCTTCCTATTATTGTCTTGTCTTGTCTTCGATACATACTTCACAACATCACAAGTAATCGTGGTTTTCACTAGGGATGAAAGGACCATCCTCACTGACATACCAAAGATCACCATCAAGAGATTCAAGCTGCAATCTTATTGTTCTCTTCCAATGAGTGCAACCGATTACTAGTAATTTATGGTGGTCGATCTCATACCAGACATCCCCTCTTGGGGTTTTGTAAGAGTCATGGTACACAAGTATCCAATCTTGTATACCAATTGAAGGATCACTTTGGGTCAATAGGATAACCATAAGGAGTAAGGGGTTGAATGATTATACAAAACTTTACCCTGTTTGAAATCCTTCAAAATTTTATCTCAAAGACAAAGTGTGTAACTGCCTGATCCTTAATGACGAAATTTGTTTCAAATTTTAGTGACAAAAAACTAAAATTAGAAACATAAATGAGCGGGACGAACAATTCGAACAATTGAACTAGTTTCCATTGATGATTCTAAGAATTGACGATTACAATTGATTCAAGATCAATATATACAACATTACAAATCATTAGGAAGATGAAAAATCAATTGTAACAAACAAAAACACTCTAACTAACTTCCTAACTGATTTCTTGCATGAGTGTTCGACATATTGCTTCAAATGAACTTTCTTCAGCTGAATTGTTTTGTAATCGTCCCAGAATTCACCTTACACTCCATCTTCCATCCTTTTACGTTAAGAAGCTCATTTTGGAATTATTGAGAGAAATTATTTTCTATGACCGCAGCTTGTATATGCCTATAGTATCAATATCGTCCTAATACAGGTGGAAATGACATATTAAAGAATAAATAGCTTATATATAGAAAAGAGTTGTGATACCTGCACAATAAAAAGTTACAACTTGGTCACAAGACAATTGTTTACTACTTATTTTGTATTGCGACTTATTTATTGATTTGAGTCCCCAATGATTAATGATATACAAGTATGTTGTAACCATTAGTTATGGTATTTTATTGTGGAACAAATATTTTTAGAAAAAACACAGAGAATGAAAACGGTAATGGACTTTTTATCCTATATTAGAAAATAGAAGTGGGTCAGTACTTGTTAAGATATGATGTGACACAATCACAGCCCTCCATGTGTGCTCTAATTCTATGGCAGTTATTGTCTAAGAAGTTGGAATATTCCCCTAAGGAAATCTTTGTTAGATTTGGATAGGACCGTTATGTACTAGTCAGTCCTCCAGGATATTAGCTTGATAAGATAACCTTCTGTATTATTGAAAATCTATGAAAAAACTATCAATGAAGTTCATCTTCTTCACTTTATCCTTTTTCTAAGTTGGTATCAAAGCAAGATTTAATGGCGTCTGCAGCTTCTACCACTGCTGCTACGACCATCGCTGCAACCGAACAGAGTGCAGCTCCGGCAAGTACTGGTACTATGTCTCAGGCACCTATGCAAGCTCTATGCCGGTTACCTGTCCGCCTTCCTTTTTTCTGCAGTTTTCTTCCTTTGGAACTCCAATTTATCCATCTGGTGGATCTTACACCAGTTTTATGCCGTCCGGAGTTCCACCTCCTCCTCTTTTTTCCTCACCGATGCTTTCTGCAACGTCATCACCTTTTCCCAGTTTGATTTCACCTCTGCATGCCAATGACTCTACTTTTCTTCTCAGATCTACATGTACTGTGAAGCTCACCCGGGACAACTATCTTCTGTGGAAGTACACTGTTCTTCCTATAGTGAAAGGCTACAAACTTGAAGGATTTCTTCTTGGGACCATACCAAAACCTATGCTTCAAGATGGATCTGGGCTCACTCCTGGCATGAGGTTGCAAGTATCTGCTACAATTGATCAATGGAACTCTACCGATCAGCTTTTGCTAGGATGGTTGCACAGCTCTATGACTGAACAAGCCTTGACTGAGGTAATAGGCTGTGCTACGTCTTTTGAAGTTTGGAGTAACCTAGAGAGTCCGTTTAACACTCAATCTGAAGCTAGAATGCTTGAATACAAGACTTCCCTAACCAAAACGAGAATCGATCAATGGCTGATTATTTGGCCTTAATGAAGTCTTATTCTGACAAGTTAGTTGTAGCTGGCTATCCTATCTCCAATTCAAACTCATACTCGCTGTTCTTGGAGGCCTTGATAAGGAGTATGAGTCTGCTATTGTTAATCTCACTACTAGGGTTGGAAGCCTTAGTTGGCAAGAAGTTCAGTCCCAACTTCTCACCCATGAAAGGCTTGTTGCTAGATTTAATCCTCATAGCATTGCAAGATCTAACCCCTCTCTTAATCTTGCTCAAATGAATCCCAGAGGTTCTAGTTCTTCTGATGTTAGGCCTCAGTTTCATAAATCAAACAGAGGCATGGGTGGTTTTAGAGGTGGAAGGTCTAGAGGTGATGGTAGGGGAGGCAAGTCCAACTCCAATAACATGAGTGTCTGTCAACTTTGTGGCAAGAATGGTCATACTGTCTTGGATTGTTGGTATCGTTTTGATGTGAGCTTTACTGGTATTAATAATGGGATTAACAACAATATATCTAGGCCTACTGGAAATCCAGGAAATCCAAGACCTACTGCTTATATAGCCTCCCCTCAGTTTGTTGCTGATTCTTCTTGGTACATGGACAGTGGTGCTACCAACCACATCACAGGTGATCTTAACAATCTCCACCTCAGTGCTGGATATTCAGGTTCTGACACAATTGGGGTTGGTAATGGTGTGAACTTACCATTTTAAATATTGGTCAATCTATTCTCCCCACTACACACCCACACAAACCTCTTGTATTACAGTCTATGCTACATGTTCCTGATATTGCTATAAATCAGTTAAGAGTGTCTAAGCTTACCTGTGATAATGATGTGATAATTGAATTTATTGATTCTGTTTGTGTTGTGAAGGTCAATAATATAGGGATACATCTTCTCATAGGAACACTAGATGGTGGTTTGTATAAGATAGGCAGTCCAACTGAGAGTACAATGAGCTCTATTCACTCCCATCAACCTCAACACAAATTTGGTTCTCTTGCAGAGTCTAAACCTAAGTCCGAGTCTAGTGGAGCTCAGTTTGTTAATGTTAATAAGAATCCTAATGTATGGCATAGGAGACTAGGGCATCCTTCTTCAAGGATTTTGAGTCAAGTCCTGCAACAATGTAATGTTTTCTTGAATGCAAATCTTGTTGTTTGTGAAGCATGTCAGTTTGGAAAGTCACATGCTTTGCCTTATGTTTTATCTGATTCTCATGCTGCTCACATGTTTGATCTTGTTCACACTGATGTCTGGGGACCTTCTCCCATTAAATCTACAAATGGTTATTCTTACTATATGCATTTTCTGGATGATCATACCAGATATACTTGGTTGTATCCACTAAAACATAAATCTGAAGTTTGTAATATCATGAAACAGTTTCAAAGAATGGTAGAAACACAATTCTCGACCACCATCAAATTTATATAGTCAGATTGGGGTGGAGAATATAGGAGCATTGAACCATATCTTAAAGATTAGGGGATCCTTTTTAGACACCCTTGTCCTCATGCTCGATGCTCAACATGGCAAAGCTGAAAGGAAGCATAGGCATGTTGTTGAGTTAGGACTTACTCTCTTGGCTCAAGCGTCAATGCCCTTAATTTTCTGGTGGCATAGTTTTCAACATGCCACTTTGATCATCAACAGTTTACCTACACTTGTTTTAAAAGGCCTTTCTCCACACGAGTGTCTGTTTAAAACCAAACCTAACTATAAACTCCTTAAGGTTCTTGGGTGTGCCTCTTATCCCCATCTTAGGCTCTTTTAGACTACTAAATTCTAGTTTCATTCTAGTAGGTGTGTTAATCTTGGGGTCAGTCCAATGCATAAGGGTATCAGTGTTTGGATATGACATGCAAAATCTATGTCACTAGAGATGTTGTGTTTGATGAGCTAACTTTTCCTTTTGCTACCGGTTTTACATAAGGTCTTCACAAGTCTGTTGTTGCTTCTTCAGAACTTGAAAGTCAGTTTTATCTACACTCTTTGTACTCTTAACATGATGCACATGCACACACTCCAGTTGTTCAGGTAAGCCCTGATGTCTCTCTTGATCATTCTACCATGACCCCAATATCTCTTATACTATCTGCTCCTAATAGCCCTAATCCTCACATATCACAAAATCATAATTCCCCTGATCCTGTTTATTGTCCTGATTCCCCTACTCCACCAGTATTCACACATACTTCACCATCTCCAACATCACCCACACCTACATCTACACCTCATAACTCACCTAGTTCACCATCTCCCACACCTACACCTACACCACCTCCAATTCCTACTCTTGTTAACACACATCCTATGACCACAAGAGCCAAAAATGGCATCTTCAAACTTAAAGCCTTTACCATTGTTGCTCACACTATTGAACCTGCAAGTGTTTCAGAAGCTATGGCTAGTGCTGAATGGAGACAAGCCATGGAGGAGGAGTATCAGGCCCTTATGAAAAATGATACATGTGTTTTAGTTTCACCAAATCAGACAGTGGTTGGTAGCAGATGGGTGTATAAGCTTAAAATTAAGCTAGATGGCTCTGTTCTTAAACATAAAGCAAGGTTAGTAGCTAAAGGATTCAGTCAAACATATGGGGTGGACTTCATAGAAACATTCAGTCTTGTAGCAAAGGCATGCACCTACAATTAGAGTTATTCTTTCCTTGGCTGTGACATGTAATTGGCCTATCAATCAAATTGACATAAATAATGCCTTTCTTAATGGTCCTTTCAAGGAACTAGTGTATATGGCTCAACCCATAAGCTATGTTGATCCTACTAAGCCTCAATATGTTTGCAAACTTACCAAGGCTCTGTATGGCCTTAAACAGGCCCCAAAGGCATGGTTTGAAGCCCTTAAGTTTAGCTTCTTGACTGGAGCTTCAAACAGTCAGTGTGTGATAATTCCTTGTTCATTTTGAAGACTCATCAACATATTCTTATTGTATTAGTTTATGTAGATGACATTCTGGTCACTGGTAGCCCACCTCATCTTATCAACAAATTTATTCAAATGTTGGATTCTAAGTTTTCTCTCAAGAACTTGGGGCCAGTATCACATTTTCTGGGCATGCAAGTTGTGAGGGATTCATCAGGTCTGTATTTGACCCAAACTCGATGCCACTCAACTCCTCCATAGACTGGGTTGTGACTCCCTTAAAGTTGCTCCTACACCTATTGTTCCTGGTAAGAAACTTGAAGAAGATCTAAGGGAGATATTCCAGAATGTTACACTCTACGGAAGTGCTATATGTGGTCTTCAATATCTGACCTGTACCAGGCCTGATGTTACTTTTGCAGTGAACTATTTGAGTCAATTTATGCAAAAGCCACATCTTGAACACTGGAAAGCAATCAAGAGGCTACTTAGATATGTGCTTGGAACTCTTAACCTTGGCTAGCACTTCAAACATGCTGCTTGTATTAATCTTACAAGTTTTTCTGATGCTGATTGGGGGGTATCCACTGCTGATAGGAAATCTATTGGAGGCTATTGTGTTTATCTTGGAGACTCACTTGTTTCATGGAGATCCAAAAAGCAAGATGTTGTTTCAAGATCAAGTGCTGAGTCAGAATATAGAGCTTTGGCAAAACTCACTGCTGAAATCAAGTGGATCACATCTCTGATGTCAGAATTACAGATCAAACTCACTGGTGTTCCTACTGTTTGGTGTGACAACATTAGTGCTTCCTACTTAGCTCAAAATCATGTCTATCATGCTAGAACCAAACATATAGAAATATACATTCATTTTGTCAGAAATGAAGTTCTCAACAAAAAACTGAATGTATGCTACATTCCTTCTGTAGATCAAGTTGTTGATTGTATGACCAAGGCTCTCACCATTGGTGCATTCCAGAATTTCAGAGGCAATGTGTGTTCCCCACTATTGAGTTTGAGGGGGGATGTTAAGATATGACATGATGTGGCACAATCACAGTCCTCCATGTGTGATCTAATTCTATGGGTTTTATTGTCTAAGAAGTTAGAATATTCCCCTAAGGAAATCTTTGTTAGATTTGGATAGGACCGTTATGTACTAGTCAGTTCTCCAGGATATTATCTTGATAAGATAACCTTTTGTATTATTGAAAATCTATGAAAAAACTATCAATGAAGTTCATCTTCTTCACTTTATCCTTTTCTAAGTGTACTAAAGCAATAGACTAAACTTTACTACTCTCCGTTTTATTAAGTGTCATTTTTCAAAATTTTTTTTTCATTTATTTGTTATTTTACAACACTAAAACAACATTTTTTATTCTTTTCCATCTTTTTCCTCCCTTTTGATTAAGCCAAAATTTAATACTATTTCCCATGCCACTAATAAAAGCACCCGTTCAAACAAAATGGCTTGAAATTGAACAAGCTACTAGTACTAAATAAGCTTGGCACAATTTATATATTCAGTCTTTTTATTATTCCAGTGCACATATTCATTTAGGAATATATCATAATATAATAATATAATAATTAAGGATAACTTTGTCTTTTTATACGCTAATTCAGATACATTAATCATTTTCTTAATCATGCGATAAATCTCTATACAACAGTTAGAAAAAACAGAGGGAGTATTATTTATGGGAGCATAGACAAAGCAAATAGCTATGCCGTGCGCATAATTACCAAAATCTTCAATTAGGATTTTGTAAGCTATAGCTACCTTGTTACTTGAGGGCACCAACTATTCAAAATTTTATAATGATCATAAAACAAGTATGACTTAATTTATGACCGATCTTTTTTCGGTTTCAAAATTTCAAAAAAAGAGCTCGACCAAGGGTTTGGATGTTGTTTTTGGTCATAAGGGTCATGTCTTTGGCATAGGGTTTGACGTGTGGGGTTGTTATTGTTGTTGTGTTATTCAGTGTCTGTTTATGTATTTTTCATTATCGAGAAATATGTGACACAGTTCAATTACAGCATCAAGTCAGTCACCGAAAGATACAAAACATCGAAGGCAGGGTATCAACAAGTTGTAAATCAAACATCTGAAACCCAGGTAACCTCCACAACTACTTTTGCACAACAACATATATATTTAAATTCTCAAACATATTTAAAATGGCTTTGTCTTCAGATTTTGAGAGGGAGTAATATAATAAGGATTGTATATATGTGGTGCAACATCAACGTCTTGGTGGGAAAATTTGTAATGTGAAACCTCAAACGAACTACTACACGTCACTTAATTATGATCATCAATAGTATATCAACATTTTTGAGATGCGGTTCTAATGGAGCCACACGTGCACATCGATCTTGGTGTGCCTTTGTTTCAAAATTATTAGTTTTGGTAGGTCCAATTGTGACGCCTCATTCTCGGATTACCGAGTTTTAATTCGGAAAAAGTGATCGACACACATATAATTAAATTAAATCAATTATATACCTTGACGAAAAAAATCATTAATATACTGATGAAACTGAATTTGATTATTGAACTCAAAAGAAATTGATACAATGTGCAAAAGGAATTTACATATGGAGGTGCGAAATATGAAGAAGTAAGATTTCGATCTAAACGTCTGACTGTAGTTGAGCTGCCTACTTGCTTTATATAACAACAAGTGGCAGTTACAAAAGGTATATCATTAATTAACTAATCCTATAACTAACTAACTGACTCAAGTAAGTTCAGCTTGCATTGGAAGCTGTAACACCCTCTCTCAAGGTGAAGTTACTTGACTTTTTAAATGTTGCAGATAGGGTAACATGACAGCAGAAATCTGGAAAGTGGCTTTGTCTAAGGGTTTTGTAAAGAGGCCTGCCAGCTGCAAGTGTGTGGAGATAGGCAATGGTTTTAGTAAACCAGACTGATATCCGCCCCTTATCACATGACAGTCTATCTCTATATGCTTTGTTCTTTCATGAAATATAGGATTTTCTATAATGTGCAGGGCACTCTTGCTGTCACAGTACATAGGTATATGTTTTTCTTGATTTATGTCAAACTCGGCTAGCAGATAAGTTAGCCATTGCAATTCACATGAAGCCATGGCCATGGCTCTATACTCTGATTCAGCAGAGCTCTTGGAGGCTGTGGTTTGCTTCTTTTGCTCTCCAACTTATCAAGGAATCTCCTAGGAAGACTGAGAATCCTGTAATGGACCTTATGGTGTCATCACAACCAGCCCAATCTGCATCTACATAAGCTTTAAGTTCCAGGGAACCTTGTGCAGAAAACATAATTCCTTGTCCAGGTGCATTTTTCAAGTATTTTAGGAGTCTGTGTGCTACTTTCAGTTGCAGTTCAGTGGGAGCATCAAGAAATTGGCTTAAATGTTGAGTAGCTAGTGTAATGTCCGGTCTAGTTATTCCAAGATATAGAAGCTTTCCTACTAGGCTTCTGTAATAACTATTTGATTCCAGTTTTGGTGAATCTTTGCTATGTAATTTATGTGAAGTATCCATTGGAGTTTGTACTGGCTGGCAATCTGTGTAGCCATAATCTTCCAGCAATTCCAGACAATACTTTCTTTGAGGCAACACTATACCTTCCTTTGATCTTGCAACTTCCAACCCTAGGAAGTACTTAAGGTCTCCAAGATCTTTGATGCCAAATCTTGAGTTTAGAAACCCTTTTAATTCTTGTATTTGGATCATATTTGGACTGGTGACAAGAACATCATCAACATATACCAACAGAGAAATGAAGTCATCATTTTTTCCTTTAACAAACAAGCTATAGTCTTGCTTTGATTGTCTAAACCCCCTCTTAAGCAGAGCTTGGGTTAACTTTATATTCCATTGTCTACTAGCCTGTTTTAGGCCATATAGAGACTTCTGTAGTTTGCACACATGTCCAGGTTGAGTATTATATCCTTGTGGAATGGTCATATACACCTCTTCTGTAAGGTCTCCATGTAAGAAAGCATTGTTAACATCTAACTGTTGCAGATTCCACCCTTTAGCAGCAGCAATGGCAAGCAATGTCCTGACAGAAGTTAGTTTTGCTACTCGGGAAAAGGTGTCAAGATAATCTAGTCCCAGTTGTTGAGTGTAACCCTTAGCTACCAATCTTGCTTTGAATCTCTCCACAGATCCATCAGCATGTCTTTTTATTCTGTACACCCATTTACATCCTATGGGAGTCTTGCCTTTTGGTAATGGAACAATCTTCCATGTCCCTATTTTTGCAAAGCATCTATTTCATCTTGCATTGCTTTCCTCCAGGCTTCATCCTTCACTGCCTCATCATAAGTCTTAGGTTCAGTAAGTACCTGAGCACTAAGCACATAGTTTTTGTAAGTTTTTGACAAATGTGTTAGAGAGTCAAAATTATGGATACTATGAGGTGTGGTCCTAATCTTAGAATGATGACATACATAGTCATTCAGGTAGTTAGGAACACCTCTAGTTCTGGATGATCTTCTTTGGTCAGGGATAGGATTTGTGGTTACTACTTGTTCTTGCTCATAATGTGGAACAACATCTAGTTGTTCTGGTTCATGAGAAGAATCTACAGCAGCATCACTATCATGTTCTTGTGAATCCAAAGAAGTTGAGCCATCAGCATGCCCTTGTGTGTCAAAGACATCAGCCTGCTCTTCCAAGAAAGGTAAAGGAAGGGAAAAAGTATCAATATTACCTGATGGCTGCTGATAAGGGAATACAAGTTCATGAAATGTGACATCCCTACTTATGAATATTTGCCTTGTTTGCAAATTTAGTAAACAATAACCTTTAACATTTAAGGCATGACCTAGATAAATGGACTTGATAATTCTTGTATTAAACTTATTACCATCAGTATGAAGATTATAAGCATAAGTCAAACAACCAAACACTTTTATATGATTATAAGAAGGCACAGAACTAAACATCAATTCATGAGGAGATTTTTCATGCAAAACATGTGTAGGTAAGACATTTATCAAGTTAACAGCATGTATAACACAGTAAGTCCAATATATAACAGGAATTCCATATTGGAACCTCAGACTTCTAGCCACATTTAATATGTGCTGGTGTTTTCTCTCCACGAATCCATTTTGTTGTGGAGTATGCACCACACAAGTCTGATGTACAAGCCCTTTAAGAGCATAAAATTCATAAAGATTGAATTCAAGACTATTATCAGACCTTAACACTTTGATCCTTTTATTAAACTGTGTTTCATTCAGTATACAAAACTTTGGAATCAAAATTTTAACCTCAGACTTGGATTTTAACAAATAAACCCAAGTATATCTACTAAAATCATCTACTATTGTAAGAAAGTATATGTGTCCATGCACACCTGTGATCCTGTAGGGACCCTAGATATCCATATGAACAAGATCAAAGCATTGCACAGAAGAAGACTGAATTATAGGAAAACTATGCCTCTTCTGTTTTGCAAGTGGACAAATATGGAAAACAGCTTCAGTATCTACTTTAATCTCTTGCAATGATGAGTCAAGACCTGCAATCTCTTATGAGAAGCATGACCTAGTCTGTAATGCCAAAGCAATTGAGATTGATTGGGAGACACAAAAGCTTCAGAAACAGCACACACAGAAACAACATTAGAACATGAATCTTTATCAGCTTTTAGAATGTATAATCCTTTGATTAAGTCAGTTGAACCAATCTTCTTCAAACTGATTATGTCCTGTATCACACAAGAATCTAGATAAAACTTGACATTGTAGGCTCTACTTCTTATTAGTTGACTGATAGACATGAGATTAAAGCCAAACTCTGGCACACAAAGCACATTATCAATGACTAGATCTTTATTGATCTTAACCTGTCCTATATGAGAAACTCTTGCATTCTTACCATTGGGAAAACTAACAAACATCTTTACCACAGATATCCAAGACAAAATTTTAGATATACCTGACCCCTCTGAGTGAAAATTAGTAGTTAGAGCCACATCATTAACATTGGAACCACTAGAATCTTGATGAGATTTCAGCGGGTTCAAAATCTGTTGATATTGCTCTTGGATGGCACAAATTTGAGGGTTGCCCTGTACACCTTCATATTCATCTTGGACCCAAGAATCACCATTCACACAGTTTGCAAAGATCTACCCCTTCCATTGCCTCTAAAATTTGGGGGAAACCCATGCTTTTTGTAACATCGATCCACAGTATGACCCAGCATACCACAATGTGAACATTGTGGTTTCTTATTTCCATTACTAAAATTATTTCTATAATTCTGATTATGAGATTATGCTGCTAGGGAAGCCTTCTGATCTGCCTCATTACACCCAAAAAACAGCAACTGATTCAACTATTTTTGCTCCAAAAGTAACACCATAATGCTGTTGTTTTTCTTGTTTAACAGCCATAGAAAAAACAGCTTTAATTAAGGGCAGATGATCCAACATTAACGCTTGAGACTTAATAGCAGAATACTGCTCATTTAGCCCCTTCAAGAAACGAATTACATACTGTTTTTCTATGTAACCTTGAAACCATTTCTTTCCACAATCACAATCCGGTGGAGTTGTAAGGGTGATCAATTGATCTCACAACACTTTCAATTTTGTAAAATACTGAGAAACAGTAAGATTACCTTGTTTGGCATTCTGAATTTCTTCCATTATATCTGACAGTGTATAAGTATCTCCTCCTCCAAATCTATCTTCTAGATCATCCCACATGTCTTTCGTTGTTTTATAAGAAGCTATACTCTGGGCAATATCTCTATAAACTAAATTCACCAACCAAGCCTTAACCATACTGTTATACATTGGCGCCAAGAAGAATAGTGATTATCTATAGGAGCAAGAATAGGAATAGATCCATCTACAAATCCCACCTTGTTCTTGGAAGATAAAGCCGTAACCATAGAGATCTTCCAGCTATGATAATTGTTGTCATCAAGAAGTGGTGAACCCAGAATCAAAGCTGGATTCTCATTCGGATGAACCACAAAATCAGCAGGAACAACAACTGCTTAATTCTCCATCTTACATCAAGAAGAACATCAAGACTTCCTGTGATTGATCGATTGAGTATGAAGTGGAAGTATCAATTATGCTCCGATACCATGATGAAACTGAATTTGATTATTGAACTCAAAAGAAATTGATACAATGTGCAAAAGGAATTTACATTGGAGCTAAGAAATATGAAGAAGTAAGATTTCGATCTAAAAGTCTGACTTTAGTTGAGCTGCCTATTTGCTTTATATAACAACAAGTGACAGTTACAAAAGGTGTATCATTAACTTAACTAATCCTATAACTAACTAACTGACACAAGTAAGTTCAGCTTGCATTGCAAGCTGTAACATATATGTCAGCCAAAACTTATTTAGCATCAGGGTACAAAGAAAAAACTTAAAGATTGCCTCAGAATCGAAGAAGGGATTTACAAAGATCTAAGAAACACCAAACACTGCCAAATAATTAACTTCAAACCATAACTAAAAGAAATTCAAATCAAAGGTCTAAAGAAAATATAACATCCAAAAGCCACAACCGGGACAACATAAGATCAGAATCTCAAACAATGTAAAGAAAAAAGTAACAAAAAATACATCAAGAAATGATAAACAAGTGTTAAACAATCATTATTCAAGAAAAATGGGTCAAGAGCACGCTTGCGCATCTTAGGTGCACGCCTGACTCACCAGAAAGCCTTCTGCAATGTCCCTGGTAACAAGCGCACACTTAGGGTGCTTAGGCGCATGCTTTTCCACTTCACTTCAGGTATACCCTTGGACGACCAGACGCATCTTGTCGAATTCTCAGCCTCTCAAGAGCACGCTTGGTCAAACCGTGCGCATGCCTGATAGACCAGAAACATATTAGTTCAAACTTCAAGCAGCGGTGTGCCCTCCCTTTCCAGACTCACGCCTGATTATAGCAACATGGAAAATAGTATGAATGCCAAAAACCTATTCTTTCCCAAACATAACCATGCACTACACAAAATTTATCAAACCGGCAATTCTATTAGCACAAACAGGTACCATATAAAAGCAACAAAAAAGACAAAAGATCCAAGAACACCCATTTACCTCAGAATGATGAAGAACACGAAATATAAAAACCCAAAAGATCAACTTGATTAACCTCTAATATGGTTTCTGCAATTCCTACAACACAAACTATAATTTGATTACAACTAAAGCATGAAAACTCAATTGGATGATCATATCAACGCTACGATTATTCACCGAACTCAAAATTCTAACAAATGGATGAAAATCATGCCTCTTGGATCGCCATAAAACTTCTACAGAATGCACAGTACTGAGTCACGATGGTGACAATTATCTGCTCTGGTCTTAAGCACGTACAACGGTTGGATCAAAGTAAATCCAGGACATTCCCAATTTAACATTCTTCTTCTTCTCTTTTCTTCTTAGAAATGTTTGAACATAAGGAAGGGGTTGGGGTTACAGAAAACTGATGTGAATTAAGGGTGGAGGTTTTTAATAGTTATCAGGATATTAACCAAAAATAACCTCTACCCTTCAATTAAATCCTTTTCTTCTTTTAATAAAGAGATTTTGACATTTTTGGTCCCTCATGGTTTAGCTTTGTTTCAAAAATAACTCTTATGTTTATGAATGACACTTTTTGTCCCCTATGTTTGTATTTTGTTTCAATTTTAGGACAATTACCTAATTAACCATCTAAGTTAACGTCGACTAAACGTTTGATCCAACATGGCAGCCATGTATGATTTTATATCCTATCTAAACGATTAAACATCGGCATTAAGAAAAATTAAATACCTTGTAGAGATTTTTGTTGTTATGCAGTTGTGTCAATTTGAGGGAAAGAAATTGGGGAGTTGAAAGAGGAACGGGAGGATGTGGATGTTTAATCGTTTAGATGATATATGAAAGCATACGTTGCTGCCAGGTTGCATCATCAAACATTTAGTCGATGTTAACTGAGACAACTAATTAGGTAATTATCCTGAAGTTGAAACAAAATACAAACATAAGGGGCCAAAAATGTCATTCAGAAACATGTGTCCTAAAATTGAAACAAAATACAAGACATATTGGACCAATAGTGTCATTCAAAAACATAATGGTTGTTTTTGAAACAAAACTAAAACATAATGGACCAAAAGTGTCAAAATCCTTTTAATAAAAATAGCGGATGACAAAATAAATAAAAGAATAAATTGTAATCAATCCCTAAATGACAACTTTACCCTCCCTTAATAAGCAATGCTCTTGCATGTTGTTTTGATTGATTGTTATGAAAAAAATTGTATCAAAATATTGCTGAAATATAATGAATAACATAATCTATTTAAAAACCGTAGTGACAATGACAATCTAAGTTTGCAGTATGTCTTTTTTTTTTTTCTAAATCCCTTGGTATTCGAAACCAACTGACCTGACTAATTCGAAGTTCGGCCCGGGCTGACCCGACTAATCCGGAGTTCGGCCCGGGTCATGCCTACAGAGTCTGATTCTTACACAGAGATAAGGCCTGACCAATTAAGAGTTTTTTCAAATGACGCTTCAGAGGAGAATCGAACCGGTGACCTCCTAGGCATTCTTAAATCATTTACCACTTGAGAGTTTGAGAGTTTGCGGTATGTCTTTATCGCTACAAAGTTACATTTTAGATGCAATAGCCACAACAACGATGTTAACCTAAACATGATTATACTCATAAAAACATGATTTCTTTTTAAGCTATCCTCAATTCAATAATGTAACAGTACTATAATAGGACAAAGCTTCATAAATCCGAATATAGGTTATAAGGTTAGTATAAATATATCATTCTCTAGACAACAAACATGCGATGAATCTTTGGCGCCAACATAAAACAATAAGAACTTTTTTATTTTCAAAACATAGGAGCTCGAAAACCCCTTAGAAAAGGAAATCTAGTATGCATGAAGCATTATACCCACACGCAAAGTAAATGTTGGGTTTCAAATTTCAAATGTACTGCAAACAACATAATATTAGATTAATTACAATACAACGCTTAAAATCGTGAAAAATAATATGTTCATTCTCAAAACTTTACATAAAATTTACATACAACATCATCTTTTGTTTGTGAGTGCTTCTAATATTTTTTATTTGATTTTTTTACAAATAAAAATATGTGTAGTAAAAAATAGTGTTTGGTGTATTAATATAAAGATTTGTGATTAATTTTATCATTTCCCATAAAATCATGAAATTCCGTCTTTCATACCTTGTACCACAGAAAGACCATTTCTATAAATGTATCTAAGCTAGTTAGATAAGCAAGACAATCACTAATCATTAAGCATATCACTACCCTTTGGCTGACAGTTTTGGCAAAGCGAAGCTGAAATGTTAAGGCGACAACTGCAAAACCTGCAAGAAGATCACCGGTAAGTCTTTTCCTCTTTTTGATATGTCATTAAGTTCTAAAAAATAGTGATTCAAGACTAAGTATACGACATGTTGTCTAACTTGGGAAGTTATTGGGTGCTATCTCCATTTGCACTTAATTGACGAGTTAATAAATCTGGATCATACATTTTGAATTCAGTTTGGAAATAAAATATTCTCATTTTGCCACATAGATGCACTCCGCATATGACGGGTGCACCCAATAACTTCCCGTCTAACTAGCATGTATGGTACTTCCCGAACCTATGTGAAAAGCTATATGTTGAGATATATAACAAGAGGATAAGTTTTTTGGTTCTTAATTAGAGTCTTTTCCCAAACACTTAAGTTGGTAGTTAGTTAGTTAAGTTTGTTACAACCGATTGAGCTCACATCTCCATTATAAATACCAATTGGAGCTGCAGAAACTCAATTGAGTTGTTCAATTACATTTTGATGCAAAGCTTTGGTTGTAATTCATTCACATTCGTTTTCCCGCATTTTCTAGTTTTGAAATTGGGGAAGAACACATTCAATTGTTCTTGATCAACTTTTTGTTCCGAATTTTTTTTTGATTCTTTCTGCTCTTTTCTTGTATTTTTCATGTTTTTCAACATGGTATCAGAGCGATAATCATTTCTTTGTCAATCTTGAAGTTATTTCCTATTTTCTTGATTGATTTTCTGGAAAAACATCAAGTTCTTCAAAACCATTTCAATGGCTGCTGTAACTGCAAATACTGGAAGTTCACTCGATAATCCGAGTCGATTCTTGTTCAACTTTTGCTTAAGGGTGTGGACAATTATAATCATTGGAAAAGATCCATGACAAAGGTGTTGTCCTCTCGTGGTAAACTCTCCTCATTGATGGTTCATCCACTGTTTCTGAAATCACATATCCTGGTTATTCATCTTGGCTTCAAATGAATGATTTGGTTCATTCTTGGTTGGTGAAATCTATGATTCCCTCTGTAGCAGAAAGCATCATGTACTTTGATACTGCAAGGGAAATTTGGCTGGACTTGCCGGATGGTTTTGGAAGAGGAAACGCATTTAGGCTTTCGAATCTTGAGGAAGAAATAGAGAAGACAAAGCAATGTAATCTTACAATGACTGATTATTATACAAAATTGGAGTCAGTGTGGGATCAATATCTAGTTCTGAAGCCTATTCCACCATGTGTTTGTCCTGCATTACAAACTATACGAGAACATTATGATAATGCCTATACTACTAGGTTCTTGAAGGGGTTAAATGGAAATTTTAGCACTGTTAAGTCTCAGGTCTTGATGACTCTGCCCCTTCCTGACATTAAAACTGCCTTTGTTATGGCCTTGAATCATGAGCAACAACTCAATTATGCAACCAGTACATAATCTGCAGTTCTTGCCTCTAGGAGTAATCATGTTGTAGAACCAGATTGCAATCAAGCCATTGGTTATGTTAGACCTTGGAATCAAGGAAGAGGTTCTAGAGGTGGTAGAGGATCCCAAGGGAATTCCAAGAAGCCCTAATGCACATATTGTGGCAAAGAGGGGCACACTATAGACAAGTGTTACAAGAAATATGGATTCCCGCCAAACTTCAATGGTTATGGTAGAGGCAATGCAATGGTAAATCATGTGGCCTGTGATCAAGAATCTGAAGATATGCAGCCATGTGAGGCTCAGCAGCAAAATCAAAATTCTGGGGATCCCACAATCACTAAGAGTCAGTATGATCATCTACTTGCCCTCATACATAATCTGCAACCTTCAAAGAGCCAATGTAATTCAGTGGTTATGGCTGCAGGAGCTAACTCACAAGGGCAAGGTATCAAGGGCAGTGTAACCCATTGGATCATAGATTCAGGGGCCACTGACCATATAACCTTCACTTTAAGTTACTTGGTCAATGTCAAAAGAGTGAAAAATCTATATGTTGACTTACCTAATGCTACATATGTTCTTGTTACTCACATAGGAGATATTCATATCAATAGAGACATCACTTTACACAATGTATTTTGTATTCCAAATTTTACTTACAACTTAATCTCTGTGAGGAATTAGCTGCTGATAGTGGTTTTTCTGTTGTTTTTGGTCCGAATGGCTGTTGTGTGCAGGAACAGTCAACTATGAGGAGGACTGGTATAGTTGAAATTCAGAATGGACTATACATTATGGAGTCTCAAGCTTCCGATGAAAGATTGATCAGTACTAAGTCTAGTCCTATTTCTTGTAATTCTGTAGCAAATACAAACCTATGGCATTATAGACTAGGGCATCCCTATATTAATAGACTAAAGGCTTTGAGATCTTTAGACATTAGAATAACACTTCCTGATTGTAAATGCAATGTTTGTCCTTTGGCTAAACAAAGAAAGCTGCAATTTCTTGTTAGTCAATCTTCTACTGTAAATTGTTTTGATTTCATACATGTTGATATTTCAGGACCTAATAGAATTCTTTCGGTTGATGGTGATAGTTATTTTTTGTCTATTGTAGACGATCACATCATGTATACTTGGATTTTCTTAATGAAAACCAAGGATCAAGCTGCTGATCTGTTAAGAAATTTCTGTGTTTTTGTGCAAACACATTATGACAGATGTGTTAAGACCATCAGGTCTGATCAGGGTGCTGAATTTGGTATGAAAAACTTTTATAGACAAAAAGGTATTGTACACCAAATGACCTGTGTCAGAACACCTCAGCAGAATGGTCTAATTGAAAGAAAACATCAACACATTCTGAATGTAGCTAGGGCACTCAGAATTATGTCTAATGTACCTGTAGAATACTAGCACTATTGTGTCCTTCATGCTGTCCATTTGATAAACTTGTTACCTACTCCTTTATTACACAACAAAACACCTTATTTTGTTCTGTACAATAAAGAACCTACTTATGATATGCTAAAGGTGTTTGGTTGTTTATGTTTTGTGTCTACTACATCTCAGGGCATGGGTAAATTTGAAGACAGAAGCTCAAAATCACTTTTTCTAGGTTTTGAGCAAAACATCAAAGGGTATATAGTCATGAATCTTCACACCAGGAACATATCTATTTCCATAGATGTGATTTTTCATGAAGACACATTTCCTTTTTCTAATATCACTTCTTCTGATTCTACACAGATTTGCCTTCCTTTACCTTTAAATGATTCTATTGGTATATCTTATCAACATACTCACACTGATGACACTCCTTCAAATCAATCTCCTAACACATCAGATATACCACCACAAAGAAGATCTAATAGACAAAGATCTGTTCCCTCTTATTTGACAGATTACATCTGTGCAAATCAAGTAAAGAAAACTTCACCTCATACTTTAGATCTTGTTGTTTCTTATTCAAATTTGTCCAATGCTTATCAGGGGTTCATTGGTCACATTTCTGAAGAAAGAGAACCATCATCATACAATGAAGCAGCCATAGATCCTAGATGGCTAGAGGCCATGAACTTGGAATTAGCAGCTTTAGACAAAACAAATACATGGTCACTAGTTCCATTACCTAAAGGAGTCAAGCCTATAGGTTGTAAATGGGTGTTCAGGATCAAAAGAAAGGCAGATGGATCAGTGGAAAGGTTCAAAGCAAGATTGGTGGCAAAGGGTTTTACACAGACAGAAGGTATTGACTTTTCAGAAACATTCTCTCCTGTGGCAAAATAGACAACTATTAGACTTTTCATGGCTTTAGCAGCAAAAAAGGATCGGCATTTACATCAACTAGATGTAAATAATGCCTTTTTACATGGAGACCTCGAAGAAGAAGTCTACATGAGACCATCACCAGGTCTACAGGCACAAGGTTTAGTATGCAAGTTAAAACATGTCCTTATATGGGCTTAGACAGTCCAGCAGGAAATGGAATGCCAAATTAACAAAGAAACCACTGGATCATGGTTACACACAATCTCAAAATGATCATAGTTTTTTCACAAGAGGCCAAGGAAGAAAGTTTGTAGCATTATTGGTATATGTTGATGACATTGTTGTTGGAAGTTCAGATTTAACAGAGATTCAATATTTAAAAGATTTACTACATGAAGCTTTTACTATAAAGGATCTTGGCACTTTGAAGTACTTCCTAGGTTTTGAGGTGGCAATATCAAAAAATGGAATTGTCATAAATCAAAGGAAATACTGCATGGATCTCCTTACAGAATTTGGTTTTTTGGAAAGCAAACCAACAATCACACCAATGGACACTTCACAAAATTTATCAGAAGTTGAAGCCCCTCTGTTAGAGTCCAACACACTTTATAGAAGCTTGGTTGGCAAGCTTTTATATCTTAGAAACACTAGGCCTGACATTGCCCTTCCCAGTGCAACAACTGAGTCAATTTTTGGCAAAACCAAATTAGGCACATCTAAGAGCTGCCCACAGACTTCTAATATTCCTTAAATCAAAACCATGAAAATGCATGTTTTTCCCTAAACAAGGTTCAGTGACATTAAAGGCTTTTAGTGACTCAGATTGGGCAGGGTGTACAAAAACTAGAAGATCCACTACTGGTTACTTAGTCTATCTTGGTGATGCCCTAATTTCATGGAAGTCAAAGAAACAACCAACTATTTCAAGAAGCTCATGTGAGGCAGAATACATGGCTATGGCTATTACAGCATGTGAAATTCAATGGCTAATATATTTACTCCAAGACTTTTGACATAAATATAACAAAAGGATGAGTTTTTTGGTTCAAGCATCACTTGGATTACACCATGTTCAGCTTGAGGGAGGGTGTTGAGATATATAACAAGAGGATTAGTTTTTGGGTTCTTAGAGGCTTTTCCGCAAACAATTAAGTTGGTAGTTACTTAGTTAAGTTTGTTACAACCGATGAAGCTCACATCTCCATTACAAATACCAATTGGAGCTGCAGAAACTCGATTGAGTTGTTCAATTACATTTTGATGCAAAGCTTTGGTTGTAAGTCATTCACATTCGTTTTCCCGCCTTTTCTAGTTTTGAAATTGGGGAAGAACACATTCAACTTTCTGTTCCAGAATTGTTTTTGATTCTTTATACTCTTTTCTTGTATTTTTCATGTTTTTCAACACTATATGTTGAATATGTCATGTATCCCATACTAATGGATGCCACTTATTTTACTCATCGTACTGAATATACATGGGTTCCACACCTCATTACATAGGTTTTGAGAATAAAGATTTTTCTCACATATGTTGTTGGGTCTTTGTTTTTCAAGTGGTATCAGAGTCAAACTCATACCTCGACCTCCTAAAAAATTATAGTGCAACTCTTGTAAGAGGTCGCATCAAACAACATGCATCATATCCTTTTATTTTACCGACTTTCATATGATAAGGGTGTGTATGGTGAATGAAAAAAAAAAGTATGATAATGACACTTGATTAGATCATCTAAAAACTTTTATACTACAAAATCTCTCTAGCCCATATGTTCATTTGGGACAACGTTAGAGGGCATGTTGAATATATTTGTCTCACATTGGATATTATGAGATAATTATCCATGCACACGTGTCCTTGAAATTACTGGTTACACTTGTCATGTTATCATATGTTATTATTGTAGGATAAATATCTTCCCTAGATTTTAGGGTATCATAGGTTGTTACTATGTAAGGCAAATTTACCTTATATTGTAACATAATGACTTGCCAATTACGTGGAAAAAATAGACATTCGGCTGCCGCTTGCTAGCATAGATATGAGTCAGATTTCAAATGAACCAATTCATGTACCCCAAAACAACACAGAGACAAAAGTCTCAGTTGCACCATAGTCTCATTGTCATGAGAACAGTTTACCTGAGTCACCAAACAACAAAATAGTTCACCGGATCGAACTAAGTGTCAATCCACTATAAACTCTCAAGACTAGACACTCCAATGATCAGTTTTTCCCCACTAGATACTCTAGAAAGATCTCATTCTTTACCCATCAACCTCCACATTGTCTCCTGCCAGCACATCATACATATACTAGATCAAAGAGGGGCATTTCAATGCCTTATACTTATTGTAACGCCCCATTCCCGGACACCGAGTCCTTATCCGGAAACAGCGCTCGGCACATATATTATCAAATAAATTCAATAATATATGTAAGCCTTACGTCATACATCAGAACCAAACGACGTGGAAGATAAAACAACTCAACAACTCGGGGAAACCAAAAGATCGAACACACGGTAATCAATGCTGTGGAAAACTAAATCCAATAAAGAGAACTAATCATCCAATATCCAAATCCCAAAAGATCTCAAAAGAAGCTAAACCAAAAAGAAGGACAACATTGTTTAAACGTGAAACAAATGTTTTAAGAAAAAAAAACAACCAAAAGAACTAAGTCTTCAAAAGCTTCATCTCAAACTTCATCATCAAAGAACTCACAACCGTAGCAACTGTTTCATCTTCTTTGGGGAAAGGGGAAGACAAACACAACGTAACGGGTAAGTACAAAAGTACTCGAACGCGTAGAAGATCGTATAACTATGATCTCATAAAGAAATAAAAGCAACGCCGCCTTTTATTAATTCATTTCCGTTATTAACCCTAGCTAACTATCATATTATGTTCATAGCATAACATGAGGTTCCAAGGGTATCTAGCTTAGCTCAAGTTTGTTACATCATGAATAACAAGGGCACTACGCCTAGTAATAGGATGTACTAGGACAATCTGGTGCAACCTACTTAGAGACACGCTCTAGTAGCCCCCGGGAATATCTCGAGTTCGATGGTGTGATAACCGCGTAATGTACCAGACGCTTTATCTAGCCAATCGATTGACCGGCGTGGTAGTACGATCTACTTTGTCTCGGTCGAGAACACATCGCGATATTGTACTATGCCTTACCAAGTATTGCATGATGTTTAAGATTATTAATCTAGCACATATGTTTGATTAGATGTTTAACTAGCCACCTAAGTGTTTTCAAGTAAGCTCCCTCACATCTCCTACTCTCTTTCCTAGACCACTAGACACGGACAAGCCCTAGCAAATACACAGACATCGATAAACTCTAGCTTATCGAAGCACAAGGCAAATCCAAAGCTTTCGACGGTCCCACACTTCATCTTTTTAGGGAATCCATGTGGTGCCGGAACTAAACGCATCAAAAGCTAATTCATAGCTTTGTCACATAAGGTTAAGCAGTAAATATGCTATTATAAAGCTTGAAACACATAAAAAGAAGAAAAACAAAGATCGAATAGTCCCCTCGTCCGACGGATAAACTTTCATCCGATCATCGAGAAATAGCCAGACGGATACACAACTCATCCGTGCGGATGAACCAACACTCGGTCGATCGAATGGATAGGCTCGGTCGACCGAGCCTCTCTCTTGCACTGTTACACGCTTTTTCTTGCACCACAGAGACAAGCCGCACTCTGCGTTTTCAACTCAAATTCAACCCAAACTCGACTTAAACAAATTAAAACCATGAAAAACAATCATACAAATTGCTCTACCACTTTACGAAACCTTAATCATACGATAAGAAAACCACGTTACCTTAAATTGCATGGTACAACGATCCAAAGCTTCAACCCGTCAAAAGTTTAACCTTTAAATCCAAACGTTAATGGATTTAAGGATTGTTGGTATCAAAACGATCCTCGTCTCGCGGTGATCCTATCTCTCTTGAGACGTCTGTTGAAAAGAGCAACGGATTAGCCTCGAAAATCGAAAGCCTCTTCTCCCTTTTTTTTTTTAAAACTTGCGCCCCCTTTCTGCGTCCCTCTTCTTTTTTTTTTGTCAAAAACAACTAGGTTAAAATTAGGATTAGTTTTCCTTTTATAATCCCAATTATCTAATTATTTTCTTTAAAAAGAAAAATCCTTGTTTATCCCTTTTTTTTTTCTTTTTCTTAAATCTTCTAATTAAATAACATAATATTCTGATTTTTGCTAAAAGACCGAATTGCCCTTTTTCAAAAATCGGGATATTACATTCCTCCCCCCTTAAGAGGAGTTTCGTCCTTGAAACTAGATCGTACCTGGTAGATGAGGGAACTCTGGGAACTCGTTGAACATGTCCGCTTCCACTTCCCAAGTGGCTTCCGTCGGTGCATGATTGCTCCATTGCACTAATACTAACGGAATCACTCGTCTCTTTATCATCTTCTCTTTCCTATCCAGAATCCTTATCGGCTTCTCCACGTAGGAGAGATTATCTTGCAACACTTCCGGGTCAATCTCAGATTCCACGTCCACTTTAGATAGGCACTTCCTAAGCATCGATACATGGAAAACATTGTGGACTCTAGACATCGACTCTGGTAACCGAAGTCTATAAGCCAACTTCCCAACTCTTTCGATGACATCAAAAGGTCCTACATACCTTGGACTTAGCTTTCCTTTCTGTCCGAACCTCTTGATACCCTTCATTGGAGATGCTCAAGGTAAACTCTATCCCCAACCTCAAACTCTAGCGGTCTCCTTCTAACATAGGCCCAACTCTTCCGACGATCTTGAGCGACTTTGATTTTTCCTTATCAACTCGATTTTCTCCTTGGCTTGTTTGAACCATCTCCGGCCCTGTGATATGTTTCTCTCCCACTTCATCCCAAAAAGTGGAGTTCTACACTTCCTACCGTGACAAGGCCTCAAAAGGTGGCATTCCCAAACTTATGGTAACTATTGTTGTAAGCAAACTCACCAAATTGAGGTAGTCTATCCATGATCCCCGGCATCCAAAACGCAAGCTCTAAGCATATCCTCGAGAGTCTCAATTGTTCTCTCTCGACGCCCATCCGTCATGGATGAAACGCAGTACTTAAATCGCCTTCCCCCCAAAAGCTTTACGTAAGCCCTTCCGTAGTGATCGATAAATCTACTATCCCTGTCGGATACAATAGATAGAGGCACACCATGAAGCTTCACTATATTGTAGATATACATAGTAGCGAACTTCTTTATAGGCATGTCCACTTTACATGGCAAGAAATGGGCTGATTTTGTGAGTCTATCCACAATCACCCAAATCATGTCATGACCGCCCTTAGTCTTAGGCAAACCGGTGATGAAATCCATCGTAATATTCTCCCATTACCATTCCGGTACCTCCAAGGGTTTCAACAAAGCTCCTGGTCTTCTGTGTTCTGCTTTCACTCTTTGGCATGTATCACATCTTGCCACAAACTCTGCGATCCCTAACTTCATACCAGGCCACCAATACCTTTCCTTGAGATCTCTATACATCTTAGTGGCTCCTGGATGTACCGCAAAAGCAATCTTATGAGCTTCATCCATAACCTTCTCTCTTAGACCATCCACATCAGGCACACACAAACGGTCTCCGTACCAAAGATTACCACTCTTGTCCAACTGATAACCCACTGTAGGCTTCTCTCGAGCCACTTGCTTCAAATTAATCAACACCGGGTCTTTATCCTGCTTAGCCCGAATCTCATCTAGCAAATCTGACCTTGCCATCAATGGTGCCAAAGTCTGAGCTTCACCCTTCCTTTCAATCACTTGAATCTGCATCCTATCCAACTGATCCACAACTTCTTGCAAGGTAGTGATAGCATTAACCGCTCTCCGGCTAAGTGCATCAGCTACAACATTAGCTTTACCCGGGTGGTATTGAATGTCCAAGTCGTAATCTTTCACGAACTCCAACCATCTTCTTTGTCTCATGTTCAGATTCTCCTGAGTAAAGAAGAACTTAAGACTCTTATGATCCGTGAAGATCCTTGCTTTGACACCATACAAATAGTGTCTCCAAAGCTTCAGAGCAAATACCACTACTGCCAACTCCAAGTCGTGTGTAGGGTAATTCTTCTCATGCGCCTTTAACTTCCTAGATGCATAAGTAATTACCTTTCCTGATTGCATCAAAACACAACCCAAACCTTGACCCGATGCGTCTGTATATACATCATAGTTATCAAAAACTTCCGGTAATGCTAACACAGGTGTTGTGGTCAACTTTTCTTTCAATGTCTGAAAAGCTTCCTCACATTCATTGGTCCACTCATACTTAACGTTCTTTTGAGTGAGCCTCATGAGAGGTGTAGCTATCTTAGAGAAATCCTTTACAAACTTCCGGTAGTACCTGCTAGACCCAAGAAACTTCTTATCCCCGTTACTGATGTCGGTCTAGGCCACTTAGAAACGGCTTCTATCTTTGCTGGATCCACCTTAATGCCTTCTCCAGAAATTATATGCCCAATAAAACTAACCTGGTCCAACCAAAATTCGCACTTAGAAAACTTGGCATACAATTTGTTCTCTTTTAAGGTCTGTAGAACTATCCTTAGGTGTTCTTCATGCTCTTCCTCATCCTTAGAGTACACCAAGATATCGTCTATGAAAACTATCACAAACTTATCGAGATAAGGCATGAAAACTCTTTGCATCAAGTTCATGAATTTCGATGGAGCATTAGTGAGTCCAAACGGCATGACCAAAAACTCATAATGTCCATATCTCGCATCAAGGTCGCCTTAGGTATATCTCGACACCTTGATCTTCAACCGATGATAACCGGACCTAAGATCAATCTTAGAGAACACCTTCTTACCTTGCAACCGATCGAATGATCATCAATCCTTGGTAAAGGATACTTATTCTTGATTGTCGGGTTTATTCAACTCTCTCAGTAGTCGATGCACAAACGCATACTCCCATCTTTCTTCTTCACAAACAAGACCGGTGCTCCCCACGGTGATGTACTTGGCTGGATGATGTTTTTCTCTAGCATCTCCTTCAGCTGAGTTTTCAACTCTTTCAACTCCGTTGGTGCCATCCTATAAGGTGCTTTAGCCACTGGTGATGCTCCGGCAATCAATTCGATCTCGAACTCTATGGCCCTATTAGGCATATGTCCTGGCAAACATTCTGGGAAAACTTCAAGAAAGTCCTTAACTACACGAGTCTCTCCTAACGCGGGCCTATGCTTTTCCTTATCTAATGCATAAACAACGAAACTCTGGCAACTCCTCTTCAAAGATTTTAAGGCTTTAACTGCTGAGATAATCGGATAATGACCCTTGCTAGGCTTGTATACGTTACCCTGAAACGTTTTAGCTGATTTCCCTGGGGCCTTAAAGATCACCCTCTTACCTCTACAATCCAAGTAGACATAATTCTTGGACAACCAGTCCATACCCAGGATAACATCGAAATCCGAGAAATCCAACACCGTCAAAGCATGCTGACACTTGTAAGTCCCAACTCTAATATCAACTTGGGGTGTGACTTGAGCACATCTAGTGACTCTGCCCAAAGGTGTGGTTATACTCAAAGGTCTTTCCAATTCCTTAAGAGGTAGGCTCAACTTCCTAGCTATCTTAGAGGAAACAAAAGTCCCTGAAGCTCCAGTATCAAACAGAGCTGAAACTGCTAGATTATCTATGATTATGGTACCTAACAAGTGAATCAATTTACGTATAAATATGTAATATCATATGCGCGCTATATCATATTAAATATCTATAATAAAACCAAACACTGAAAAGTACCTGTCACCACAAGGCCATCTAACTCTTCCAGCTTCATCATGATTGCGAAAGACACGAATCGATCGCTACCTGCGTGGTATGATTACCTCTGGCCGTTACCTCGCCCTCCTACTGATTACCTTGAGAGAGCTTCTTAGGACACGCCTCGAGTAATGTCCCACTTCCCCACAAGGGAAACAACTCACGCTACTCCGCCATGCACTCTTCTCAGTGTGTCTTGTTACACTTAGCACAAACCACCGGCGTTCCACTTGCCGAACTCTTCGTGGCCGGATTTCCTGTCCTCTTAACATTCTCACTGCGTGCTCTCTATTACTTCCTTGAAAATTTGAGAAGGACCTCTTATCTCCAACTACAAACCGTCTGTCTCTTGGCAAATCTCTCCATGATCAAAGCTCTATCCATGACGCTTGCCATGCCTCGTAGGTCTATCTCTAGCATACCCTTTGCCACCTCGTGTGACAATCCTTCCATGAATTTATCAATCTTTTTCTCTTCACTTTTCATGATCTCGGGGTAGAATCATGCCTAACTCATGGAATTTCTCTCAGAGTATCTTGAGTTCTCAGAGTATATCTCCTTGTTTCAAACTCAGAACTCATTAGCCTTCGCATTCCGTGGCCAGTCCTAGGAAAGTATTCCTTGTAGAACAGATCCTTGAACACTGCCCAATCTGTGATCCTTAGATTAACTTGCTCATATGCTTCCATCCAACTTTCTGCATTCCCTGCCAACAAGGATATGGCTAAATGAGCCCATTCAGATTCTGGAGCTTTCATATTTCTGCACGCCTTCTCGAACCCACGAATTCATAGGTCTGCTGCTGTTGGTTCGACATTGCCAAAGAACTCTGGCACCCTATGTTTCTTCATCTTCTCATACCAATCCACTGAATCCACATAACCCCCAAACCGATGATGTTTGTACTAGCTGCTGACCGTTGGTGGGGCATTAAATCTTGATAGTTCTGTTGGGGATGGGTGTAGCCAGGAGCTACGAAAGAATCCGACCTAGGCGGTGGTGGAGGTAGAACCGTCGGTTGCGGTGTAAAACTCAGTGGTGTAGAAGGAAACGTCGATACCTATGGATAACTGAAAAACTGACTGGCCGGTGGATGAGAAAGTCCCAACCCGGTCCAACTTGTGGTCCTTGGGGATGAAGTAGTAACTGGTACGCGGGTGTTAAACCGTGAAGGACCCCCTTGTTCCACTCTACCTCTGGTGACAATGTCTGGTCCCTAATTCACCCCACGCATGATGTTGTTCATAGACGGGGTGTTCACTTGAGACACTGTAGGGCCCTGAGTAGCGGGTCCACTTCTTCTCCTTCTCGGGATGACGACTGTGGTAAAACCTGCTTGAGAGTTACTTGTCTGAGTGTTAGTTGCCTCAGCGTTACTCGTATTAGCTCCTCCTCTAGTAAGAACCATTCTGTTACTAAGAAAAGAGAGGGGTTACTAAAGCTCTAAAACTTATCTTAAAGAAGAAATCAAGTCCTACACAGCAAGGAAAACCTTTCTCTCTGATACCAACTGTAACGCCCCATTCCTGGACACCGAGTCCTTATCCGGAAAGAGCGCTCGGCACATATATTATCAAATAAATTCAATAATATATGTAATCCTTACGTCATACATCAGAACCAAACGACGCGGAAGATAAAACAACTCAACAACTCGGGGAAACCAAAAGATCGAACACACGGTAATCAATGTTGTGAAAAACTAAATCCAATAAAGAGAACTAATCATCCAACATCCAAATCCCAAAAGATCTCAAAAGAAGCTAAACCAAAAAGAAGGACAACATTGTTTAAACGTGAAACAACTGTTTTAAGAAAAAAAAAACAACCAAAAGAACTAAGTCTTCAAAAGCTTCATCTCAAACTTCATCATCAAAGAACTCGTCAACCGTAGCAACCTGTTCATCTTCTTTGGGGAAAGGGAAGACAAACACAACGTAACGGGGTAAGTACAAAAGTACTCGATGCTAACGCTGTGAAGATCGTATAACTATGATCTCATAAAGAAATAAAAGCAACGCCGCCTTTTATTAATTCATTTCTCATTATTAACCCTAGCTAACTATCATATTATGTTCATAGCATAACATGAGGTTCCAAGGGTATCTAGTTTAGCTCAAGTTTGTTACATCATAAATAACAAGGGCACTACGCCTAGTAATAGGATGTACTAGGACAATCCCAGTGCAACCTACTTGAGACACGCTCTAGTAGCCCGGGAATATCTCGAGTTCCGATGGTGTGATAACCGGCGAAATGTACCGAGACGCTTTATCTAGCCAATCGATTGACCGGCGTGGAGTGCTGATCTACTTTGTCTGGGTCGAGAACACATCGCGATATTGTACTATGCCTTACCAAGTATTGCATGATGTTTAAGATTATTAATCTAGCACATATGTTTGATTAGATGTTTAACTAGCCACCTAAGTGTTTTCAAGTAAGCTCCTCACATCTCCTACTCTCTTTCCTAGACCACTGACACGGACAAGCCCTAGCAAATACACGTACATCGATAAACTCTAGCTTATCGAAGCACAAGGCAAATCCAAAGCTTTGACGGTCCCACACTTCATCTTTTAGGGAATCCATGTGGTGCCGGAACTAAACGCATCAAAAGCTAATTCGAGCTTTGTCACATAAGGTTAAGCAAGAAATATGCTATTATAAAGCTTGAAATACATAAAAGAAGAAAAAACAAGATTTGGAATAGTCCCCATCCCGGATGGATAAACTTTACATCCGATCATCGAGAAATAGTTGTACAGATACACAACTCATCCGTACGGATGAACCAACACTCGGTCGACCGAATGGATAGGCTCGGTCGACCGAGCCTCTCTCTTGCACCTGTTACACGTTTTTCTTGCACCACAGAGGACAATTTTCTGCACTCTGCGTTTTCTACTCAAATTCAACCCAAACTCGACTTAAACAAATTAAAACCATGAAAAACAATCATACAAATTGCTCTACCACTTTACGAAACCTTAATCATACGATAAGAAAACCACGTTACCTTAAATTGCGTGGTACAACGATCCAAAGCTTCAACCCGTCAAAAGTTTAACCTTTAAATCCAAACGTTAATGGATTTAAGGATTGTTGGTATCAAAACGATCCTCGTCTCGCGGTGATCCTATCTCTCTTGAGACGTCTGTTGAAAAGAGCAACGGATTAGCCTCGAAAATCGAAAGCCTCTTCTCCCCTTTTTTTTTAAAACTTGCGCCCCCTTTCTGCGTCCCTCTTCTTTTTTTTGTCAAAAACAACTAGGTTAAAATTAGGATTAGTTTTCCTTTTATAATCCCAATTATCTAATTATTTTCTTTAAAAAGAAAAATCCTTGTTTATCCCTTTTTTTTTTCTTTTTCTTAAATTTTCTAATTAAATAACATAATATTCTGATTTTTGCTAAAAAACCGAATTGCCCTTTTTCAAAAATCGGGATATTACACTTATTTTATAAAAGCCAAATCAACTAGAGAATCAAATGCATTGAACCAACCTAAGTGGAAATATTTCATAAGAGGAAACTGAGACCAAATGTTTTAGTTTTGAAACAAAAAGTCATATTGTTTGCAAAAGGGTGTGATAAAACATATGGGTCAAATTTTACTGAGACCTTTAGTCTATTGGAAAAATCCTACACAATCAGAGTGATACTGGATTTAGTTGTAGGCTTAAACTGGAATATCAACCAAGTTGGCATAAATAATGCCTTTTTGAATGGTCCTCACCAAGTGGCTATTTACATGCCCCAACCAGAGGGATTTGTAAATCAAGACAAACCTCATTATGGTTGCAAGTTGAATAAAGATTTATATGTTCTCAAACAGGCTACATGAGTCTGGTTTGATGCTCTAAGACTGCAACTCGATCAACGGGAAATCACTCAATCTATGGCAGTCAATAATCTTTTTATATTCAAAAGGCTTATCATCTACTTTCTGTATTGGTGCATGTGGATGACATTCTTGTTACATATAATGCCATTCAGTTGATCAAGAGGTTTACCATGGTGTTGAATTCAAAATTTCACTGTCAAAGATGTGGGACCAGTCACTCATTTTCTTGGGATAGAAGCCTTCATGGATGTCTCTGGTGTCTTCCTGTCTGAAAGTGCAAATGCAACACAACTACTACACAGTCTGATGTTGGAAAACTCCCTTGCCCTGTACCTATTGTGACTTGGAGGCATTAGAGGCCAATCCAAGGTGAACAACTGCAGAATCCTGGTGTTTGTGTAAGTGCCATTGGAGAACTTCAATACATGACCTTTACTGAACCACATATCATCTTTGTCAATTGTCTAACCGTTCATACACCATCACATGTCAGTTCATTGGGAAGCTGTGAAAAGGCTACTTAGATGTCAAAGGAACACTTGAGTATTGTATTCTTTTCAAACCATCAGCTCTTTTGCGGCTCACAAGCTTCTACGATGAAAATTGGGGATGTTTTCCACATGACAGATATCAATAGAGGGATATTATGCATATTTAGTTGAATGGATGTCATGGAGCTCTAAGAAACAACATGTTGTTTTAAGAGCTATCAGAGAGTCTGAATACATATCTTTCGTAAAATTGCCAGCAAAAATTCAATGAATCACACATGTTCTCGCAAAATTATTAATTCATGTCTCATGCACACCTACAATATGGTGTGACAACACCAGTGCATCCATCTTAGATAAAAATCAGTCTACCATGCCAAGACTAAGAAAAATAAGATATATGTCCATTACAACAGAAATCAAAGCTTTCAGAACAAGCTCATAGTCAACTACACTCCTTCTTGCAGAACAAGCTTAGATCAAGTTAGTGCGAAACTTCTTAGCTTTTAGCAGGCGACTTGATAGTGTATCTGGTGATTTTCGAATCCGCTGCGCTTTCTTGGCTAGCATTGCTAACTTAAAACTAGATAAGTCTTGGAAGGCTAAACCACCTTGATCTTTTCTTTTACAACAGACTTCCCACCTTTTCCAGTGAATTTTCCATTCTCCATCTTTTGATCCCCAATAAAATTTTCGTATCGTACTTTCAATAGTACTATGAAACTTGAGAGGGAGCAAAAAAAACATATCATAGCATGAAAACAAGGGAGGGCTTGAATTACCGTTCTAAGTAAAACTTCTTTACTTACTGCCGTGAGATATTGTTCTTCCCATCCGCTGATCTTTTTCCGCACTTTTTCCTTCAAGTAATTGAAAATTTCAGCCTTGGATCTCCCGATGAGAAAAGGGAGCCCTAAGTACTTCCCATATCCTTCATTTTTTGCAATGCCAAGTGATTCATAGATTGTTAACCGAAGTGAAGCTGCGGCTTCTATGTTGAAAAAACATGCTTTTACTGTAATTGACAGCTTGACCGGAGCATCTTTCGTATTCTGATAGAACCTGCTGAATTGCATTTACCACCCCTTCATTTGCTTTGATAGATAAAAGGCTATCTCGGCGAAAAGGAGATGATTAATCGAAAGCGGCCCTCTGCCAAAAGAGACTCCTTCAATAAGGCCATCAGCTTGCGCTTTATTGAGGAAAGCTGTTAATCCTTCTGCAATTAGAAAAGTGGTTTTTTGGACCATTTGGATTAAGAGAAGTAAATGCATTTTCAACTCTTCTTTGGTTATTGTTGATGAAATCTTTGACGACATTCAAAGAAGTAGCTACGTACGTGTGGATTTCAGGTAGGAAGAGCAGAGCTACAATTCCTTGGGAAGATCGGTGGAATGATCCTTTCACTTAGTTTTATTACATGGATATTTTTTGGGTCATTTTGTTTGGTTGTGTTGTGAGACTAGGTTGACTTCCTTTGTTTGGGTTTCTGTTTGCTGCACATCGGTGTTGATAGGAGGTACCGTTGGTTTTGTTTTGAGCTTGGATCATACCTCCTACCGTATATGTTGACGATGCTGGAAATTGTCAGGTATTAATTCCGGGGCCTTCCTATCCTAGTGACAATCTACTCAAGCTTTAAGTACACTAAAAATGATAAAGAAGGGGTGGTTTGTGTGAGATTTAGACTGGACTTGAGATGTTGTATCTCAAGCTGCCTACGTATCCTGTGATTTAGTCAAGAATCAAGCCACTCGTAGTTCCTTAGAGATTGTTTATATAGAGGGGCTTGTGCCCTAGGCCTGCATGGGCCGTGTCCTTGTTGGACTGTGATTTCGTGTTCCTTAAGGAAGCGATAACTATGATGTAATCCCCCTAATTATAAGAGATAATCTCGGTGATATGAATATCGGATAACAACCTTTATGGCTGAGGATTCTTTCCATGTTTATTTGATTAATTATGCACGTTGGAAATTTAGTCCGAGATAGACTTAGGCCGACCTGTGAAGTCCGATATGAGTCGGCTGATCTCTTGTACTTTGGCCGACCTGCAGAGGTCGGGGAGGATGGCCGAGCTGGGCTCAACTCGGATTCTTGGGGCTTCGGGTCCTTAAGGTGGACTTTCTCGGTCTTTCTTTATTGTTGAATCGCTGTGGAGATGACACATGCCGAGGTGCTAATCCGACCTCCGTCATAAGCCCACCTAGATCCAGCTGAACTACTGAGGTCAGCTCGGATCTGTTTAGATTGCAGCTTAGCTCGGTCATCTAGACGTAGATTTTTGAACCTTGTTTTCCAGGTGGCAGGACCGCCATTATGACGTTGTCATAAATGTCCCGGGATTCGAGGCCTTCCTAACCCAGTGACAATCTACTCAAGCTTTAAAAACATTAAAAACGATAAAGAGGGGTGGTTTGTGTGAGGTTTAGACTGGACTTGAGATGTTGTATCTCAAGCTGCCTACATATCCTGTGAATTAGTCATGAATCAAGTCACTCGTAGTTCCTTAGGGATTGTTTATATAGAGAGGCTTGTGCTCTAGGCCTGCATGGGCCGTGTCCTTGTTGGACTGTGATTTCATGTTCTCTAAAGAAGCGATAACTACGATTTAATCCCCTTAATTATAGGAGATAATCTCGGTGATTTGAATATCGGATAACAGCTTTTATGGCTGAGGATTCTTTCCATGTTTATCTGACTAATTATGCGCGTGAGAAATTTAGTCCGATATAAACTCAGGCCGACCTGTGAGGTCCGAGCTGAGTCGGCTTATCTCTTGTACTTTGGCCGACCTGTAGAGGTCGGAAGGATGGCCGAGCTGGGCCCAACTCAAATTCTTGGGGCTTCGGGCCCTTAAGGTGGACTTTCTCGGTTTTCCTTTATTGTTGAATCGGTGTGGGATGACACGTGACGAGGTGCTAATCCGACATCCGTCACATGTGTAGTCTAGCTAGACTGATTATAATTATAATATGTTGTTGTTAAAAAAAAGACTAATAGAATTAGATAGATAATATAACATAATTACTTCATTCCTTGTGCAAGAAAAATTGTACTAAAATTTGAGTTATTAAAATGAAGGATAAAGGTGGGAAAAAATAATATATGTTGCATTGATATTGTAAAATGACAGATAAATAAAAATAATGTAAAAAAACATTGATTATGCTGTATTGAGATTGATTCTTATAGGTCATATAATGTCTAATGGTGTGAAAGAGTGTTGTGATACTTTACTGTAACAATTTTATTGTTAAACAAACATTTTCTTTCGCTCCCCCTTCCATATATAGTATGACATATTAAAGTAGGAAAACACTACATATTTTCACAACAAAATGAAGAAAAAAAGAAAGAAAAAAAACCACAACAGATATTACACCATTGATTATGATGTAGGTCGTGATGTATGCATTTTGTTATGTCCGGTTTTTTTCTTTTTGTTTTGTTTTTTTTTTATATATAGAAATTACATTACCCATTACAGTACACGTGCATTTTGTTACAATAGGAATTAGTAGAAATTTGACTCTTCTGAGATATGAGTTAAACCCTCTTCCATATCTAAATGGAGTGAAACAGTGGGTCAGCTGTTGTATTAATTGCATAAATATCTATGGTAAAGATAGGCTTACCCTTTTTTTTTTTTTTCTTTTCAACAAATATGGTCTTCAAAGCTTTCCATATTAATTAATCAATGGAAGAAAAAAAAAAAAAAAAAATTAGCTGGGTGTAGATGTAATGGCATCATTTATATTAACTACTGAATGCATATAACATTGAATTATCAGAAAAATGACGGGAGAAGAGCTTACCGGAATTAGTATAAATGATCTGCAAAACCTGGAAAACCAACTCGAGGTGAGTCTACGCAGCGTCCGTACAAAAAAGGTATGAAAAACCCGTAATTTATAACAACGTAGCCAGTGACACACACACCATATATCCTACATACACACACACACAGATATATATATATATATATATATATATATATATATATATATATATATATATATAGCTATTATAGTAGTATATGATATTATGAAGTAATTATTATTATTTTTTTTATAGGATGAAATCCTCATGAATGAAATACAAGAATTACATAAGAAGGTAAACCAAATAGGATTGTGATCTTTATTTTCATTGCATTCGATCCAGAACATGAATGTTTACAATTATACTTATTAATTTGTTGCATTCAGGGTAACCTCATCCACCTGGAAAACCTTGAACTATATAAGAAGGTATGGGTTGAAGAAACCAAATTGTATTTCCTCTAATGGACGGCCGATTCAGATTTAGTGGATAGTTCCACGACAAAATGATCACAACATGCATGTCATTTCCACTGCTATTTCCATCAGTTATTATCATGCACCTATCTTTCACAAATTAACTCCTTATGCTGATTTTTATTCGGGACGGGATGAGAATCGAACTCTGGTTCTCACCAAGAAATGCGATGGCATGTATGACTACGCCAGATTCGATTTCCATCTCGCAAATTTTGTTTCATTGCATATATACCAAACTCATCAATGACGACATACAAATCATATGCATTTTTAGGGAAAAAAAAAAGCAATAATTAATGGTTTGTGTCCCTTTAAAGGCTAAGTAAACATGTTTTCCTTAAATTGTTAGGTTTATGGAACTAAGGAAGCAAACAGGACAAACGAAACAGCCCTTCTCATAACCGGTATCGAAAATGGCTCAGAAGATCCAAATGAACTAGCTGTCCATCTTCAGCTTTGTCTGCCTCACCAACAAATGTATGATCAGTCATCGTCATCGGATGCAGCAAAAGAACTTGGGTAAGTGGTCGCTTAATAGTCAATTTACCACGACACCACAACCAATTTATCACGACACCATGTAGAAAATGGTATCACCTATCGAAGATAACAGCTCAAAATAAGTGTTGTAGACGATCAAAAAGTTGAAACTACTCATTGAGGCAATAGGTCAAACACTTTGTCATAATAAGTTGTTAAAAGTTAGTTATCGTAGTTAGAGGTGGTTACAAGCTGTAAGGAGCGGTTATATCAACCTAGATAGCATCTATATAAGCCTAATTAATCTTCTGCCAGCTTATATAAGAAGAGAATAATAAAACCGTAATTGGAATTTTCCCCTCATTATTGCCATTAACACCTCGTCACTATTAATATGTTCTTCATTTTTCTTTCTTTTCTTTCCTAGATTCAATGTTTTCTACATGGTTTCAGCGCATTTGATGTTTCTTGAATCCATTTCATAATTCCGCACAAATTTCTGGAGTTTTATGCAAATTTATGTCAATTTCCATGGCTATAAACCATAATCAAGGGATTTTACCTGGAAGCCCATTCCTTATCCATCCTAACAAGAATCCATCTCTGGTTCTTGTCCATCCATTGTTAATAACAAAAATTATCATCCTTGGAGTTGGTCTATGAAGATGGCATTGAACACCAAAAACAAGATATGATTTATCGATGGTACAATTACCACACCAAATGTCGGTGATGCTGATATCAAGGTTTGGCAACAGTGTAATACTTTTGTTATGACTTGGATTTTGAACTATGTGATTCCTTTTGATTGCATAGAGTTTTATGTACATCCAAAGAAATTTGGCTATATCTTTCTACTAGATTTTCTAGATTGGATGCGTTCAGATTGTCTGATTTATTGGAAGAGGTGAATACTCTTAAACAAGGGGATTTAGATGGTATTAGTTATTTCACTAAGATGAAAACTCTGTGGGATGAGATTGGTATTATGAGACCTGAACTTTCTTGTATGGTGAGCCTATGTGCCATTCTGATGTTATCAAGATTTTCAATGGTTATGTTGAAATAGAACGTGTGGTGAGGTTCTTGAAAGATCTGAACATCGACAATTCTCAAGTCTTGACACATGCTCAGTTGATGGTTCATGTTCATGATCTTCAAACCTTGTTTTACATGGCTTTGAAATCGGACACACAAAGAGATTACGCCCTTACTCATTCTAGTGAACCAACGGTCTTGTATAACATATCTTTTAATGCTAATAATTGTGGAAGTCAGCAGAATCTTGGTACTCAATACAATCTTGGAAGACCTCCTGTGAATAATGTCGTTGGTTCCAGGAAGAATGGGGCTAATCCAATTGGGAAGAAAATTCAGTGTACTCATTGTGCATGCATATGCCATACTATTGACAAATGTTTTAAGAAGATGGCTACTCTATTGGTTTCAAGCCTGGTTGACATGCTAGAAAGTACTTTAGATTTGACTAAAAATGACAATCTAGCTGGTAATGTTCTCACATTAGAAGACAATGAGACCTTCAGCCTGACAAAGCTCGGTATCAACAATTGTTAAGGTTGTTGGACACTCACAAACAGAAGTTTATGATCATGTGGTGATGTGTCAGGTTTGTCTAAAACTCAATGTCTTTCAAGTTGGATTATAGATTCTGGCGATACTGATCATATAGTTGGTAGAAGATATTTGTTGAGATCTGCTACTCCTATAGCACATGTGTTGGTAGGCTTGCCTAATGGTTCTAGTGTTAAAGTCACACATATGTTGGGCAAGTACACTTGAATAATAATATGGTGCTTACAGATGTAACTTTAAATTGATTTCTTTAGCCAAGTTAAATGCTAATCCAAGATCTGGTGGCCCTCCATTTTGAGGAATGAAATAAAATGATCACTTCAAGCAAAAACGAATGCTAATCCTGCTTTGTCTATATATATTTTTTTATCTTAATAAGCATATGATTCAAGATAAAAGACTTAGTACTCTGATTGGATTAGCTAAGAAGTGTAAAGGTATGTCTTAGACAGTCCTCCAGGATTTCAGCTCAAGAGTTCCTAGGATCATTCTGCTTCTCTTGTTTATAGTCACTCTAGCATATCTGAAGAGCAAGTTTGGCATTATAGGCTTCGTCACCTGTCCAATAAGAGGTTGTCATAGTTGAAACATATAACTAATGCTTGTGCTAACATAAGAGTTCTGTCACATTTGTCGTTGATCAAAAAGAAATAAAATTCTTTTCCTTTAAGTCATTTTACTGTTAATGGTACTTTTGATCTTGTGCATATTGATATACGAGGTCCTTATAAACAAGATATTTTGCATAGTCAATCTTAATTCCTCACCATTGTGGATGATTTTTCTAAATTTACTTGGTTATATTGGATGAGACATGAATCCGAAGCTAGACAAATTGTTCAATCCTTTTGTCAGTATGTTCATGTCCAATTCGATAAAAACATCAAGATAGTCAAAATGTACAATAGAAATTAATTTAAAATGACAGAGTTCTACTTAGAGAAAAGGATCATCCATCAGACTTTTGGTGTTAATACTCCACAACAAAAAGGTATTGTGGAGAGGAAGCATCAACACATATTGAATGTTGCTAGAGGAATAATATTCCAATCTAACTTGCCAATAAAGTATTGGGGTTATTGTGTAAATCATGTTGTTCATTTGATTAATGTTGTTCCTTCTCTTGTTATAAACAACAAAGCACCATATCAACTGTTGTACAATAAAGAGCAAAATTATGCAGACTTAAGACTTTTTGGATCTCTTGTTTATGCTTGCACCCCTGCTCAAAATATATCAAAATTATATCCTAGATCTAGGCAATGTGTATAGATTGGAAATTTGGAATGCCTTTGTTTACTAAAGGTCATATTCTGTTAGATAAATACACTAGAGACATTATTATTTCTAGGGATTCTTGTTATTATGAAAAGATTTTTCCTTTACATGTGAAAGGTACAGACAATACATGATCTTCTTTGAATCCTTATTTTTCCAATTCCTTTTTTAGCTAACATGAGGGAGTCATCAGCGAGGAAATCTCTTATCAGCAACCAGTGCCAGATATTCATCAAATAGAACTTCCAGCGCTTGCCACACAAACTCAACAACCTGTTCAATCTGCAGTAAGAACATCCACTAGAGAAAGAAATCAGCCATTCTAACCTCAAGAATATGTCTGCCCTACCAGGAGGTCTCATCTTTCCAATAAGAATGTTTCCACTTATGACAATATCACCAACAACTATAAGAACTTTGTGTGTCTATCAAATGCTATCACAGAACCAATGACTTACGATCAAGCTATTAGACATAATTGCTTGAAAGAAGCTATGACGAAAGAATTGGATGCTTTACAAGCAATGAAGACCTGGGAAATTGTTTATCTACCTTCATGCAAGAAGAAAGTAGGTCGTAAGTGGGTATATAAGTGATGCAAACCTTTCTAGGGTTCCAATCTCACCGGCAGTGTACCGGGTCAATTGTAGTCTAGTACGGTGAGTCAAGGTCGTATCCCACAAGGATGTGAGGTCAAACACCAATTAGTTATTATTATCTTGATCCGAATCACAAGTTTGTTTAAGAAACTAATGATTAACTACAAAAGTTGATAAAATGATAAAAGAAACCTAACCAAGACAATGTGTAGATTAAGCTAATCTCTCGTAGTATCGTGGGAATGATTTCCATCCATCCTACCATTGGTGTTCAAAAGTGTGAAACGGTGCATTCCTAAGCAAGTAGTCTCCCCTCATACGAGTGTATGAAACTACTCTATACCGCCTCCTTGGCCTAGGTGCCCTAAACCTAATGAATTGGTATGATAAGCACTTGAATGCAATGACAATGTCAACAACCCCCGGATAAGAAATCGAATGCCAATTAAGGTCAATTTTACCTTCCGGTTCTTCTATTCCTTCTCCCACACCTAATATCTCCTTTCGGTCTCAACTAAGTGTGTGTGTGCTAGTGCTAGGTGATCAATCCAACACCAACAAGCAATTCATTGCAAATAGGAAAAGATTCATGACAATTGAAACTAACAACATAAACAATCATTCACAATCAACATAAGAGATTAGCTAACTATCACTACAACATCATCTTGGCTAGCAAAAGCTTAGCCTCCCATGGCTATGAAATTCATATTGTCACTTAAGAACTCCATAACTATGAAATAAGAACTAAAATTAAGAATAGAAGTTACCAAACCAAGATTTCAAGAACTTCAATGAAGATAAATGCAAAAATTTCTCAAGGTTCGTCCATGGAGAAATTATCCCCAAAAAGATGAATGTTCTTCCACAAATTCTCCTTTAAAGATCAAAATAAGGTTGCTTCAATGATTACAAGTAGAATTAATGACTAAACTATTGCTATGGTTGGGCTAGAAGAGCCCTTAGAAGAGTTTTCTTCAAGCTTGGAGAGTTGGGGAAGAAGATGGAATGAATAGATGCAGAAAACTGCTGCAAAATCGTGTTTTTAGGGTGAAAACGCGTAACGAGCCGAGCTGCCAGAAGTTCGGCTCGACAAGTGGTTCGGTACTAGAACGTCTTCAGTAAATTGATCATAACTTTGCGTGTAGACCTCTGATTCGAGTGATTCGAGATGCGTTGGAAATCTTGTTCGAAGATCTACAACTCTTGTGAAGAAGTCCAAACCTAATTCTGCCTCTAAGGTGGGTCAAAGGTCGTTTGAAGATAGGTTACGGTTGAAGTACTCATGACAATTGATCCGTTTGAACTCGTAAGTTTACGACACACTCTTCTAGCCCTCAAAAGATGTGTTTAGGCTCAACACGTGTCGTCCATCGGGGTCTTGGTCAACCTATAATCTGCAATACAACACAAAAATACCAAGAGTAAACCCGACACGACGCTCCGGTTACTATAACCGGTACAAAACCTATCGAAATATGATTTTATATAATTATTACTATCTACGCATTGGGATGAAACTTAAGAAAATAATGACTTGAATTGATACGAAAACATCAATAAATTCATGAGAAATAGGGATAAAACATCGTAAAAAGTATCATCTAGTTGACTTACATCAATAAGATCCAATGCCATGCTAATAGTTCAATAGGGAGATACAAAGTAACGCTAGTAGCAAAAGGATACACAGACATATGGCATTGACTATCTAGAGACCTTTTCTCCTGTATCTAAGGTCACAACTATTAGAACCCTCCTAGCACTTGGTTCATCCAATAAGTGGAACATACATCAAATGAATGTCAATCATGCTTTTATACATGGATAATTAGACGAAAAGGTGTACATGGGAACTACCTCTGGGATTTAAAGTTGACAAAGCAAATCAAGTATGTAGACGAACAACGTTTTTATATGGCTTTAAACAAGCCAGTAGACAATGGTATTCCAAGTTTACCACAACCTTAATAGACATACGATTCATCCAGTCTGAGCATGATCATGGTCCATTTACCAGGGGCACGGGGGAAACATTCATAAAACTCTTGGTATATGTTTATGACATCATAGTCATTAGTGCATTTACGGGCCATTTCAATGAAGTGAAACATATTCTGCACAACAAATTTTAGATAAAAAAAAACATTGGTGAACTTATGTATTTTTTTGGCATTGAGGTTTCCAGATTAGAGAAAGGTTTATCCATCAATCAAAGGAAAAACACCTTAAATTTCAAGAAGAATATGATTTTCTAGAGGCTAAGCCGGATACACCAATTAACTCTAAACAGAAGCTGACACAAGGGGGCTCTAAACTTTTATCAGACAACAGTTTGTATTGGACTATATTAGGAAAATTCATCTACTTATCATTCTATAGACCTGACATAGAATTCGCAGTACATCAACTAAGTTTATGTCAAATCCTATAGTGAATCACATGCAAGATGCATAGAGATCGCTTAGATACTTGAAGAAGAATCCTGGTCAAGCTCTATTATTTGAAGCAGACAATGATCTTGTCCTAAAACGTTACACAAATTCAGATTGGCTAAATGGACAAATTCTTGAAAACCCAGTTCATGATACATTGGGTTCCTTGGCTCAGCATCAGTCTCAATGGAAGGCAAAGAAACAAACAACTATAGCAAAGAGCTCATCAGAGGCTAAGTTCATGGCAATGGCCAATGCTACTTGTGAGCTGCAATGGCTTGTTTACATCATGAAAGATCTTCAGAAACCTATCAAATTACCCATCCTTTTATTTTGTGACAATGTCCTATACACATATCTAAAAATATGATTCTTTATGAAAGGACAAAGCACATTGAACTTGATTGTCAAATTACAAGAGACAATTAAAGTCCAATCTGGTTTCAGCTAGTTAATGTCTGTCAAAACTCAGAACCAACTTGCAAATATCTTAACTAAACCTGTTGATGCTCCTATTTTCCGCTTCTTACTTCAAAGATTAAGAGTTCATTCTATTTTTCAGAATCCATCACCACTAACAAGCTCAATAAGTATTGAAGATGATCAAGAATTTGAAAGAACTCATTTAGACAATAGATCAAACACTTTGTCTTAATAAGTTGTTAAAAGTTAGTTATCGTAGTTAGAGGTGGTTACAAGTTGCTAGGAGCGGTTATATCAGTCTAGATAGCATCTAAATAAGCCTAATTAAACTTGTCTGAGCTTAATTAAGAAGAGAATCATGCAACTGTAAGATGATTTTACTATTCTGCTGTAAGTGGGATTTTCCCCTCATTATTGCTATGAACACCCCGTCAATATTGATGTGTTCTTCTTTTCCTTTCTTTTCTTTCTTTTCTTTCCTTGATCTAATGTTTTCTACATCACTGTTAATCGACCTTGAACAAGTCAACCTTCAATAAGTGGCTTTTTTGAGTTTCGAATTGTCTTTCAAAATGTCAATCTATACGATCGATATTCGAAGAGTCGATTCTTGACTCAGAAACGAATTCCCGATCAATGTGTGTGCAAGTAGCGTGATGTCTCAATAAATAAAAAAAAAGGGATGGTGAAAATACATGGTCTCATTAAATATTGTGATCATAATCGGACAAGAACCATCATTTTAACCAATATTTCTAGGACATTTTTAAATGTATCACAACAAACACATGATGAATTTCTATCTAGACAATATAATTATAATCGATTTTATGAAAGTCTAAATTCTTCGTGATAGGTATACGTGTGTTGTCACATTAAATTTGGTGTGGTAAAATATGTTGCAGAGGCTTACAACTCAATCATCCGTGAAGCATCAAGGAGATCGAATAACATGGTAATGGCCCTATACTCATGGAATGAGTTAAGTGGTGGTGGTACGTACACAAATACTTTACTTTGAACAAATGTCTTTGGATGAGGTCAAAACTCAAATGTAGCATATAAATTGAGGTAATCCAGGTTGTAATTGGCCTAAGAGTTTCAAATTTGAAGAAATACATCCATGTATTAAGCATTGTATGTGACTAATGCTTTTGTTTTGCTTTTATATGTTAGATATATTTCCGTTCATAATTTATATATATATATATATATATATATATATATATATATATATATATATATAATATATATATATATATATATTCCTCCCGATACAAACGAGTAGCCTCCCTGATAAATGTTATCACAAAGAAACAGGAATCGACCTGCCCGGTCAGTCTCGGTGGGTCGAGGAGGCAGCGTCCAATCACAGGGGTCGAGGGGCAGCGCCTAATCGTGGGGTCTCGGGGGAAACGCCTCTAAAAGCTAAACAATACCAACAGAATAAACATTGCTCTACGAAGAGTGCTTCCAATTATCTTTTCAATGTTTTGCGAAGATTTGTTGTCTTTTCGGACATGCATGTTTACGATATAAAGGCCAAAGATCGCAAACAAGAAAAGGTCGAACAGATATCGAAAAGCATCCTCAGTCAAAATTTAGAGTGTCTCTTATGTGATCAAACAAGTCACATTTTGAATTAAACACCCTTCCACCGTAATCTGAGGGAGATATTAAATAGTTTCCTACTGAGATATTTGTGTGGGGCGAAACATCTATCAATAGATAACGTGTTTAACGTGTCTTCACGTTTATTAATTCTGGTTTTTGTCATTCAATGTGGATTAACTTTCCTATAGATGTACTCAATCATAGTGGTGCAAGCTCGAATAGGATTTTTTTATAATAGTGCGCAGATGCGTTTCAAAAGGAGTGATGATATGACTCATACGAGCACAACCACTCGGGCATAACAGGTGACACCAGGGGCAGATGAACCCTTGCCAGTGGGGGGCACTCACCCCCCTCCCCTCGGATACAGAGAATAACACTACTTTATGTATATTATGTATTTTTTCCATCCAATAAAATTTAAATTCGCCCATCTCATCTATAATAATCGGATAATTTGACATAAAACTATTATGATGTAAATAAAAATACATAGTTATTACCATAGTGATACGTTTTAACAAATACTAATAAGATTTGAAATGTTGGTTTCCCTCCAAAACATTATTTGTAGTGTTTGGAATTTTTATTGATAGTAGTATAAGTGTTAATGTGTTCGATTCTGGGATATATAGTATTGTTGTTTTCCATTATATATATAACGCAAAATGTGTTCTCGTGGTTTTTTTTTTTTCTTTTTTTTGTATATATAGTACATAGTTTTTCTTTGCGGATCCAAGGGGACAGAAAAAACACTGCTATACATTTCGTGATTACAAAAAATATTTAGAATTATCGCCCCCACCCCCTCTCCCCCATCCACCTAGGATCCTACATCCGCACTTAAGTGACACAACCTATTTTTTCATCTTTGATTATGATGGGTCTACATAATGATCATTGGGCCCAACATCACGATCAAAGGTGAAAAATAAGTTGTGCCATCCATTGTGGCCGTATGGATGTGTATGTGTCATTGCTGGTTTCAAAAGTAGAAAGACTACTAATGCATTTGTTTATCTAAAAGGATGCATTACTACACATACATGAAGTTGATCAATGGGTGAGTTTCTTTAACTTTTTATAAGTATATAGTCATCCAATATGTACATTTCCTTTGCAACATGAACATGAAATTACTCTACACGGGCATGAAAAATCATCAAAAGGTGGGAAAAAAACATTCACAAACTAGACTTGAAATTTGAAGTATTGATGATAGAAACGAAAAATGTATTAAATACCTAAATAGCGGAACAAAATATCAAGAGCGTTTCCTATATCTATTGTTATCCGGCTTCATTAGCCATCTCGATCTATGCTCTGATAAGAGGCAGAAGAAGTTTTATATGCACAAGAACGGAACGGCACATGATGCTACTAGGGCTTCAGGTCTTTGCGTATTTTTCTACATGATCACCCACCGATGATACACAGACATTCTTTATTTAGGTAAAATGAGGGATCTAGTGCATTATTGAATAATGATATCAAATAGTGCTAGCCACCATTGGAGTCTCTAATAATGCTAATTAATAAACCAGATAATATATAAAATAATCATAACATGATAACTATAAGGGCCACATAATATTATGTATATTTTAATAGATAAATAAATTTTTTTCCCAACATTCTCCCACTTGGCCCGATAGTTATGTTAACAGAACTTTATAGTAACTTCAATATATATATTGCGTGCACATAATGTTACGCACTGGTTTATTAACACAACTAGAAAACATCAGCACAAGAACAATGACGTTCATGCACTATTAAGTCGAACAAATCCATCCACTATTACATGTACAACATCAACCAGTAAAGTTACATTATGAATGAACTAATTAAAATGACGTCATTCAGGTCCTTGAATCCAAAATGGATTATTTTCATACATGAACTCGGTATACTTTCATGTAAAACTGCTACTATGATGCCAAATTTTGACAATTACAGAGAATTCAGACGAATCAACTTTATGTGTCTATAAGTCAGATGTGAGAACGATATATGATTGTGAAATAACATAAGCCAACAAAAGTCGACTTATTTGACACTCGTCTTATAGCTAGCTTATCTCTCACAAAATGTCTCGTAAATGTCAATTTGCTAATTTCAACATGCAAAACATTCCTTATCAAAAGGACAAGGCAATCGTATTGAACATGGCCAAAAGTTACATTGATTAACAACCATATGTCAAACTCATAAAGTCAGTGACTTAACAACGTAAAATTTTCGGCTATTCGACAAAATGAGCCATCCCTATCGAAACACAATCTCCTTTAAAAGGCACTAAATGCAAATTTGATGAGATTCTCAAATATATCATCCCAACGAACCTCTTAATTATTATGAGATTCATATAATCTTGCAATATAGCCTGTTAGGGAACCTCGTCTATTTATAAATAGCTCGACAAAAATGGAGGTACAAAAATTTGAAATATCGTCAATGCTCTCATTCTATAAAAAATAGGGGCTTTGGACCCCCTATTTACAAAAAATTGGAGAGATTTTTTATATAGGAAGTCAGTCACATCGATACAAAAATTTGAAATATCGTCAATATAAAAAGTGTCTCTTAGACTGGTCTTACCAAACCAATATAAAACGTTTTTTCACCCATATTCATTAAGCTTAGTAGTAAAGAATAGAACCCACCTAAAAATATTGGAAGCTTACAAAATTCATCCTCATACTTGCAAACCGAATAGAAATCTTCAGCACTTTTATTCATCAACACATGTTGTGTACCGTTCTATGGGTCTTCACATAAGAGAAGATTACTATAGTTGTCAAATAAAGCATATTATCATCGTGAACAACAATCAACAAAAATAACACATAAATCTTCAGTGACCAAATAGAAGAATTAGTAGTCTAGAGTGATTCCAAGAGAAAATTCTCAGCAACAAATCCAACATTAATTTATTTATCATAACAAGAATAAGTTTTCACGTGATTCATAAATCACCAATATGAGACTTTAATTTATAATGAACAACAAAGGACTAGTACAAACATGAAATTTACTAAAGATTTAATAATGTGATTGATGCTCACAGTGTTCCAAAGAACATATCCATTTAATGGTCAGATAGATTAATGCACACAACTCAAAATTTAATTAGGTTTAATAATTCAGAAATTTGCTCTCACCATTTTTTTTAATTATTGGTTTATCATGAGTAAACACAATATGTGGTTGCCCTCAACATGTGATCAATCTTTAAGTGACTCTCTGTATGAGGTGATTTGATAACTAGAACTTTGCTTCCTATCTACAAGATGACCATTTATGGATTTAATCTTAATCCTAATGTGATCATAAACTTATTCCTTTTTAGCGGTAGTGTTTTATGTGACATTATAGTTAAAGCACACCGAAACATGTCCATGTCGGCATCATTCAAAGATCGGTAGTCAGGAATGTAAGTCACAAAGATAGAGTCCGCTCGTTCAGATAGGAAGCAAAGAGATGGTTCCTTCGTTTGTGAATTATGGAACTAATGGATCGGCAAATTTATGATCTTGATTGTGAACATCGACCACTTGTGAATTTAATGGTAGTCGAGGATAGGATGCTATGAAAATGTCGTATGAACAATGCCTTGTTTCATATCTGAATCGACTATGAAAGGTTACCAATGTGTAATGGTGATATCAGTGGGGACTTGGTATTCATACACATAGTAGAGTATGACATTCTATATCCAAATGAATGCGGTCCCGGATTTATAGTGGTATAATACTAGGATTAATAAATCGGGTAATTCAATTGCAAAATTTGATTGATACTTGATTTGTTGGTGATTATACGTCTGGTCCTAGATTTGACTCCTAATATATTTGTTGAAACTTGATCTTAATTATATTCAGATTGAAGAGGAAAAGTGTTTTTCTATTTAATGATTGAAGCCATTAGTTCTCTATTAACTAGTTCTCAATTAAATATATAAGGTAATTGGATGGAAAGAGTTTTTCTATTTAATAAAATAAGATGACTATGAAGTGGAAAAAGTGTTCGATTTAATAAGAAAATGATAAGTATCATAAATTATTTATGAGATAAATATTATTCAAAATAAGAAAATGATTTTCTAATATTATTTGGAGTTATCGGAATCTTAATCTAACCCGTAAACACGAACAGGAACAGGTCCAACAACACCAACTCAGTGCTGGCAGCACCGACTGAGCAGCTCCACTGCTTCTACGGTTGTACTTTCGAAAAACAGTGCAACATAGATTTTGAGACTACCAACTCAGTTGTGCACCTTCCGATGGAAGTGTGCGATCCATACACAATTTTCGCGTCAGAATCCCACATATTCGTCCTGATCTCGATCCGATTGGGATCTTGAACAGGAGCATAAAAGTTCGAAGCGCCTATTTTTGTAGTGGAAGCATCCAGATTTTTTTTTTCTTTTTCTGAATAACTTATAGAATTTATAAGACTCCAAATTAGATTAAAAAAGAAACTAAGTTCTGATGGATTATGTTACCATTAAAAAAAAGATACCACATACACACTAAAATCATTCCGTGTGACATGTTTTTGATTGAATAAAAATAGGGGGAGTGTTTTGAATATAACCTTTCATTAAGGAGTATACATAATAAAATTACTCTTATTATTCCAAAGACTCCAAGGTGTGGAGTTACACTTGCACTCAATAAAATACGATATTTGATATCGAACACACTGCAATCAAACTCATAAACAAGGTAGGCTACCACAAACGCGCTAAAATAATATTCCAGGTAATGTGTTTTGATTGTATATTAGTGTAATTCTTCATTAAGAAGTATTCACACTAAAATTAATCAGAAAAAATAATGTTTGAGTTCGTTCATAAGAGTTAACTTTACTATGCTCTTGTGCATGTTTTAACCTCCGTTTACGACGCTTTTGGCTTATTTTGGGTAGTTTTAGACCATTTATAGGGCAAAATCACATTGAGCACTCACTTTGAGGTAAACCGTCAAATAGATGGAAAACCTCACAATTTTACGGTATTTTGACCCTTTTTGAGGCCTATCTTTCTTGCGGAATTACGCTCGGAATGTTGTTTGGCTTGTTAAATTCAGGGAATAGGTAACTCGTAAACCCGGACGATGAGGCATGAGGCTTAGAGTGGCATAACCGAAGCCCGGGAATGGAAACGGATCAAATATAGTTGTTGTTTTTGCCTTACATTTACTTTATATGCAATTTGAGCAATGTTTGAGGCATTCTCTGGACTTGTGGTCTTTATGAAAGTTGTAGATAATTGAATGAGCTTTCCAACGCATTTTGAATCACTCAAATCAGAGCTCTACACTCAAAGACATTGCCATATTACTGAAGGTATATCAGTCTAGAACTTTTGGCGCGCACCAAGGACTTTGGAGCGCGCCAAAGAAGAACAGAGACCACATGAAGTCACAGAACAGCTTCAGCGCGCGCCGAGGACTTTGGAGCGTGCCAAAAACTGCTTTTCCTGCTCATTTTTTGGAACCTATAAATAGATTTTTTCCACCCTCATTCCATATCCACTCATACCTAAACATACCTAGACACTCTTAGGCCAATTTTCATCTATTTTCTACCTTAGATTAGCTCTTCTTTCACTCTTTCTCTTAGATTAAACATAATTTAGCTTAGATTCGCTCTCTTTGTTGGATTTTGGCATTTTGGAGTCCCCTTCTTCCCCAAGTGATAATGGGTGTGGATGAATATTGATGTAATTCCAATTTTTGTGCATTTTGGTAACGAAAATCATCCCTTTTCTTGTTTTATAGCTTTGATTTCCTCTTTGATTCTTGTTTCTTTCATTACTATGAGTAGCTAATCTCCTACATAGCTAAATCATGTGAAAGTTGATGAAATTCCCCTCTAATTGATGAAATTGGGAATGAGTAGTGCTTAATTGTTGTTATTTTGACGAATTTGTGTCTTAGAACTTGTTCTTAATACTTGAATTAGCTTGTACACCTAGTTCATGATTTAACACACCACATTTATAAATGTATTTTGCGAGAGGGTGTGGGAAAAAGGGTTCTAAGATAGTTATTTACAATTGACTGAGTTGTTTAGTTTCGATTGGGTAACGAGGTTTGTCGGTGTGAATCGCACGGCTCTAGTCCTTAATCTTGTTTCAGTCAATTAAATCCTTAAAGGCGGACTGTTGAACCGGGCAAAGGGTGTTTGATATTGCATGGCGTCTTGCACCATTTTGGAAGTTTGCACCCACGAATGAGTTAATATAAACCTTAGGATGGTTGGTTGGTAATGCTTATTCCCGAATAATCGATTAGAGTGACGAAACTAATAAATTGGATCATGGTTTCGCTATGCTTCTCTTTCTTGTTATTTTTCATTACTTTGTCGTTTTAGCATAATTGTATACGTGAACAACCTATTATTGACCTGAACTAAGTTTGATAACAACTTTGGTACTCGATTGATTCCTCGTGGGATCGATCTTGCTTGCTACTATAGTGCATCCGACTCGATACACTGCCAGTTAAAGTTGGACCGTCATTATTTTGACCATCATTCGTAAATAAATAAATATGTTAAGATATATACTTCGATTTGAACGTTTTAACATAATGTAAGATTCCTTAAAAAAAACATATGTAAAAAAGACATAAAACATTAAATGATACTCCTCCCTCCCTTAATACTAACACCGTCTCAAAATCTAAGTCCGTTTAGCATTTTGGATTTGTCTTAAAATATAAGTTTATTTAGATAACCAATGAAGCATTTATTACTTTTTTCTCATTTTACCCTCTCATTTATTATACACTCGCCCACTTTTCATTACTTTACACTAATACGGTCAAAGTTCATTTTAGTCTTTTTCATCAGAATTAATGACACATAACCAATTTAACTTACTTTTTTAATCTGTGTGGACAAACTTAAACGGATTTACATTTTGGGACAGAGGTAGTAAGTCACATTTATTGAGAAAAGTGATTGTCTCAAATTAAGTGATGTTAAGAATACCAATACATCAACTTTTTAACATATTTAATCATCTCCGCCACTAATAATAGTCAATTTACAAAAATAGTTTTATCCATTAATATTAGTCATTTTTTTTATAATTAATACTACCTCCGTCCGAAAATGTAAATTCATTTGAGATTTTTCATATAGATTAAGAAAGTTGGTTAAATTAGTTATTTGTCATTAATTTTGATAAAAAAGACTAAAATGACCTTTGAGTGGTATTAATGTAAAGTAGTGAAAAGTTGGTGTGTAAATAATAAATCAGGGGTAAAAAGAGATAAATGTAATAAATACTTCATCGGTTTTCTAAATGAGCTTACATTATGGGACGAAACAAAAAAAAACTAAATTGAATTACGTTTTGGGACGGAGATATTATTTGTTATTTATAGAATACCAAGAAGCATTTATTACATATTTCATTTTTATTACCCCCAATTTATTATATATTCAACAATTTTCAAACTTTACATCAATTGTATTAATGTTATTCAAAGGGTAAATTGGACTTTATCATCTAAAATTAATTACATACATCCATTTTTTTTCTTAATATGCATAAAACCTCAAATTGACTACCTTTTGGACTTTTCACACAGATTAAGAAAAATCATAAATGAGTTACTTTTTAATATTTCAAGGCAAAATATTGTATTGTTTTTTGGGAGAGACTTATAATATTGCATTGGTTAGTGTGAAATTGAAAACAATGCATTAATATTGTATTAAAATGTGAGAAGGATTTTTATTTTAGGACACCACAAAAAAGTTAAAAAGACTTATATTTGGGACGGAGATTATTTAGGCACGAATGTGGTATCTTATTAACTACTCTTAATTATTTCTTTTTCTGATAAGACAAAAATTTACCTGATTTGGTTGTCAGAATCACGCATACCAAGAAATGAGTTAATGCATTGACTTTAATATTAAAATGACAAAAAGGCCCTTGGGTATAATTAATGTAATCATTCCTTTTAATACTACATTCGTCCCACAAAAAGTGTTCACTTTTTGTGGTACATACAGATTAAGAAACTTAATTAACGTGTTCTGTTTTGGTATCATATTGACATATTTACCCTTCTCGTTATAATTAATACTTGTTTTGGGATGTGAAATGAGTGCAATAAATACATGTTGAACTAAGGGTAACTTTAGAAAAAAAAAGGCATTAAAGAATGCATTGGTATTATAATGTGACACTTTTTATGGGATAATCTTTTTCTAAAATGTGGACACTTTTATGGGACGGAGGTAGTATCTACAGATGGTATTAGAGCCGACTACCAGACGGAACTAAGTGCTACACCATTAGAGATGATGTGGCGCACCTCTAGATACCTTTGGTAGGATCCTCACGATGACGCATCTTCCTTAAGAGGAGATAATGTAATATCCACACTGACAGATTAAGAGAAGTATCATTTAGATATAAGGCTAAGATATAATGGACTTAGTAACTCGGGTAAACAATTTTAGGTCAAGCGAGGATGATGAGCCTAAGTATGTATTCATTATGCCTCAAGTAGCGCCGCCAGACCCAAGTTCTTGGGTGCTACAAAAACTATTTTGTAAAATACATTGTCCTTGTATTTTAAATTTTGTCATTCTTTAAAAAAAATCATTGGTAAAATAGGTATTACATGGTGTACTTTTATGTTGTTGAATTATTATCTCTTCCAAAAGCTTAAGCTGATGGGGGTAGATATTTGACATTGATAATTAACATCTTATATATCTGTTGATGGGAGGTAGATAATTAAAATTGTATATATCTAATACGCTCCCTCAAATTTGGGCCTATTTATATATCTCAATACGCCCCCTCAAATGTGTGCCTAGCTATAAGAAAGGAGATACCTGCGTGAGCCTATTAGAAGGAAGAGAAGCCCAACACTTGTAAGTATATTTTTCCGGGAAATTTGTGCTTGAAGCGGGTTTGAACTTAAGAAATCATGCTCTATACCATGTCGTATCTTCCAAATGCATAAGCTGGTGTGAGGAAGATAATGAACATTGTATATATCTACTGATGAGGATGTAGATAATTAAAATTACATATATCTCAATATATGCACAATTAGTAAAATTCGTGTGTAAAAAAAGTTAGTAAAATTCGGAACGTGAATTATACGTTATAAAATCGGACTATCATAATACTTTTATTTTCTTAAAAAAAATAAGGTAAAAAATTCGGCGGGGGTAAATATATGTTTTAACAAACGTACTTGTAATAAATGTCTATTGTTTCAAAAACAGGTTACCAAAAAACTGCAAAATTGTTATACATTTTGATAACGTCTAATAATAATAGAACACAACCATAAATAGAAATTAAATATGGTCTAATGAAAAATGTCATTACACTCACCGATATAAACTAGGGGCAATGGTCCAAAAGACACATATTATACTTAATTAGGCAAATATGACACACTTAAATTTTATTTGGTAATAAGGACATAAAATTAGTACATACACCAAACTACCCTAATTAATTAAAAAAACAACGCTAAATTTTTTTGGACGCTAAAAAAGTTTTTTTCCTCGATGCTAAAAAAGTGTTTTTTTTCCTTTTCTGGACGCTAAAAAAGGTTTTTTTTTCCTGTGACCACCTCGATGCAGTGACCATCCCCGATGCAGAGACACCGCGATGCAGTGACCACCCTCGATGCAGAGACACCGACGATGCAGTGACAACCGCGATGCAGTGACACCGCGATGCATTGACCACCCCCGATGCATTGACACTGCGATGCATTGTCCATCATGATCATTCACCACCGCGATGTAGTGACCACCCCAATGCATTGACAACCGCGATGCAGTGATAATCCCGATGCAGTGACCACCTACGATGCACTGACCACCCCCGATCCATTGACCACCGAGATGCAGTGGCCACCCTCGATGCAGAGACACCGCGATGCAGTGACCACCCCCGACACAGAGACACCGCGATGTAGAGACGCCGCGATGCAGAGACACTATGATGCATTCACCAACGCGATGCAGTGATCACCCCAATGCATTCACCACCGCGATTCATTGACCACCACGATGCAATGACCATCTCGATGCAGTGACCACTTTCGATGCAGTGACCATCGCGATGCATTGACCACCCCCGATGCATTGACCACCGCAATGCAGTGGCCACCCCGATGCAGAGACACTGTGATGTAGTGACCACCCCCGATGCACAGACACCGCGATGCAGAGACACCGCGATGCAGAGACACCGCGATGCATTGACCACCCGATGCATCGCGGTGTCATTTCATCACGGTGTCTCTTTAGTGTCTAGAAAAAAAAAACCTTTTAAGCGTCCAGGAAAAAAAAATCATCGCTAGTTTTTTTTAGGGGTAGTTTTGTCTAGTTACTAATTTTATGTCCTTATAACTAATAAAGATTTAAGTGTGTTCTAAGTGCCTAATTAAGTACTCAAACATGTCCTTATAAACAAATACCCATATAAACTAATATTTAAAATCTTCATCCTGGTCATAATAAAATTAAAACCCCATTACTGAGATATAAAAGAAAGAGGGAGATGAATTTTATTCTAAGATTGACTTATCGTCTTGAGTCTTCTAAACTTTTCTATGTTGAATAATTTGGAATTCGGAAATAAAAAACAAATAATCATGTTAAATGTCAAATAATCGTATTATTTGATATTATAGCTAAAAAGAAAGATCATATATTCTAATAAAATAGGGAACTTTTAAGCCCGAATAATTATGAATCCAAATTACACGTACGAATTTTTGAAACAGCAAAAAAAAAATGCGAGCGAATTTTTACATACAATTGAAATAAGTACGTGATACAAGAGTATTTTTGATTAATTTGTTCGGACTGAATTACTCATGTTATTACGTATCGATCAAGAAGTGATAGTGATTGTGAGTAAAGATAAAAGATAAACAAGCAAACAAACACATAAACAAGAAGAACACAGATTTAACGTGGTTTCCGACAACGTGCCGACTACTCCACGGACCAACGAGGATATTTTATTATTATCACCAGAAAGTTACATCAAGTTACGATTAATACAAATGGTATTTATAGCCTTGGGAATGAAACCCTAACCGACTTAACAGTCAACCCAATAAATGACTGAAATACCCCAGAAGTAACTCGAACAAACATGCAGCTGACGTGTTCTACAAGTCTGCTGAGCATCAACAGACTTGTCTTCAGTAGACTTTCCATCAGCAGGTTGATCAACCCTGCTGATCCTGCCCTAGCTGAACACCAGACTTCAGCAGACGCTTTATACATTGCTGATCCAAACATGTTTCCATACCAGACCTCAGTAGCATAAGTTTAAGTCACTATTACAAATCTCCACCTTGACTTCAACTTCATACAAACTGACCAGATGCACAACCAAGTGCCATAAATCCTCTTTGTCTTTAGATTTGAATATCTCAGCAGACCCCCAACATCATCTGAGTATTCCCAGATTCATATTAACAGCTTTGGATATTCAGCAAGTCCAGACACAACTGAAACTTGCCTCTTGGAACTGGTTTACATATCAGTAGGGTTCACATCAATGCTGATCTTATCCACTTTAACCCTCCCCTCATTCCTCAGAAAATGATACCTAACATCAATGTGCTTGGTTCTTTCATGATAAACCCGATCCTTAGCCAAACATATTGCACTAAGACTGTCACAATACACCTTGGCTTGATCTTGATGTAGACTCAGATCATTGACTAGCCCATTTAACCAGATTGCTTCCTTTGTTGCTTCTGTCAGTACCATGTATTCTGCTTCAGTAGTAGATAATGTCACTGTACCCTGTAAAGTTGTCTTCCAACTTACCACAGAAACACCCAAAGTAAACACATACCCAGTCATAGACCTCCTCCTGTCCACATCAGCAGCATAATCAGAATCAGAGTACCCTGTGACAAAACATTGAGTACTACCTCTATAAATGAGTCAAATATCTCATGTACCCCTAAGGTACCTGAATATCCTCTTTACTGCTTTCCAGTGTTCCTTTCCAGTTTGAGCCATAAACCTGCTGACAACACTGCCTGCCTGAGCCAAATCAGGCCTAGTACAGACCATGGCATACATTAAACTACCCATTGCACTAGCATATGGAACTCTTGACATGTATTCCTCCTCTGTGGAGCAAACACAATAGACAGATGTAGATTTGGTGCCATAGGAGTATCTATAGGTTGTTGAGTATTTTGTATTGACGTATTTCAAAATATATTTATTTTGGGATATATCTCATAATTACTCTGCAATTAACTATGTCACTAAATGTCTTAATCTTATGTGACATGTGTTTGAAAATTATCCAAGTCACATGAAAGCTTATTCTTTATTTTACATGTGACATAAGTGTGTCAAGTACATTATGGTACTACAAGTATTTTATCTAAATTTTGTGTATGTCACATTAATAGATTAATATTATAAGTGTGTCAAATGATTTTTGTCATGACATCACTTTAATATTGTAATGTGATATATGACACTACCTGACTATTTCTATATTTTCTATGTGACTAAAATATCTTATTATAATCGCTTGATTAATATTTTGTGTGTCACATTGTTCTTATTTCTATCAACCTTTATATGTGACCCAAGTTATTTTATAAGTATTTTATCTTAGTCTTTGTCTATGTCATATTATGAATTTATTTCTATAAGCATGTCAACTGATATTTATCATGACATGATTTTATTGACATAAGACATCTTAACTATTCTTATATCATTATTATTATTTTATATTCTAAAAATTATAAGTATGTAATACTTAACTTTCGGCCTCTCCTTTTTGTTATTACCTTTGGACCTATAAAATCCTTGGCCCTTTTTCTTTCCTCTTCTATTATTATTTTATATTCTAAAAATTATAAGTATGTAATACTTAACTTTCGGCCTCTCCTTTTTGTTATTACCTTTGGACCTATAAAATCCTTGGCCCTTTTTCTTTCCTCTTCTAGCCTTTTAATTAACCGAGCCCTTCTTTTTTTAACCCAACCAAAACTTTTATCCAGCTTTTAGCCCAATGGCCCAACCTTCACCCTAATATATATCTTATATCTCTTCTCTTCCTATCCTACTATCTTAGAAGAAGGAAGGGTTTTACCCCTTCCCTCCACGTGGCCGCCCGGATGCTTAGAATTTCATTAGGAAAAAATGCTTTTGCTTTGCTTCTCTTTTGAAAAATGAATTGATACTATTATTAATTGTTTGGCCCAGTTGTTTGCAGCCCATTAATTGAGTATTTGTTGACCAGGCCTGTTTAGAAATAAAAAAAACAATTCCCCGCGAAATTCGTTTAACATTATTCTGATGCAACCGGCTAATTAAGTCTTCTTCCACAAACCGCACAAATATTTTCTCCTTCTTTCTAGCACAAAACATCCCGGAAAATCAAGAAAATTTATCCGAGTAAGATATTTCGGAAATCGGATGAACTCGATGAGTTTCAACGTGACAACTGATTTCGGTTCGGCGACGAAACGGGCTTGGCGAATTCGACCCTTAAACGATTTAGAAGTCTTGCATACGTTTGTTTGGCTATCACATAAATGAGCCTTAATTGTAAAGAACATAACTTATGTTCATCATACATGGGTTTGTACGTGTTTGAAAGCTAACATCTTAGATGTTTTCAGGTGAAAATTAAAGTGGGGTATCTGCAGATCTTGCTTTCGAACTGTCCCTATGGTTTGAGATCATTTTTTTCCTTGTTTTTATAGATACTTCTCGCTATAATATTTTTGAAATATTTTTCAAAACAATTTTGAACGATTTGAGGTAATTGATGATTGTGGTTACAAGTTTTGATGACATTTACAATTTCTGATTGGCGCTTTTCGATCCAATGCAGATTCAGATGATTCAGGAGTGGACACCTTCTTTGGTCTCTACACTTAACCCGGGCAAGAGTTGCGACGTCGCATGGATTTCAAGGTTATCCTTCTCAAGGTTGTAGTTCCTCTTTAATGTCAAAAATCATTTGTCGACTTGTTTTAGAGCTCAAAAGATAAGAGATTAATTCTTTAAGTGAAACGTCTGTCATGTGGAGAAACACCTCATTCAAAAGTTCAAAACCTAATAGGCTCTTTAGTTCTACTTTCTTTGGTTGCTATGCTAATTTTTTATGCGCAGGTTTATCCGAAGGATATAAATGCGGTTGGACTGCTAGCTTGGACTGCAAACGACGTATTAAACAGGAGGTTAGCTCAGTAATCTCCTATGGACTTTCTTCACCTTAGATTATCGAATTTAGCAAAATCAGTCATCAATTTAGCAATAGGCACATGCTGTATATCTTCTATTGAGTTTTCGCCGCTCACCAGCGGTGTAATACAGGTTTAGGTTACTAGCAGAATTAAAGGGGTTCCGATTAGATGATACGGGGTTGTTTCCAGCTACTCAGTCACGTGGCAGACATGTATGGTCAATGGCTTCATAATATATAAGCTGAAATACTATGGTTGGTTCGCAGCCCTGAGTACCGTTTGTTTGGCTATCACATAGCTGAGCCTTAATTACAAAGAACATAACTTATGCCCATTCCTACATGGCCTTCTAGTTGTTTGAAAGCTAACATCTTTGGTGTTTTTAGGTGAAATTTAAAGTGGGTATGAGCAAAAATCTTTCTTTTAAATTGCCCCTATGCTTATAGATCATTTTTCCTTATTTTTATAGATATTTCTCACCGTAATATGTGTTTGAAATATTTTCCAAAACAATTTTGAACGATTTGAGGTAGTTGATGATTGTAGTTACAGGTTTTGATGATGATTACAGCCACGATTGAGCCATTTGATCCAGCGGTTCTGATTGATTTTTCAGTTGGTATGAAATCTATGTAGTAGGGGTTTGTTTATTCAATCGATTACACTTACACATGCTTTCTGTTTTCTTCTATTCTTTTTCTCTAGCTAATGATTGTCTTTTTTGATGTACCAGCAACTGAAGCTTGTTATCGAATCAATAATTTGGGCTTTCTGGCATGTTGAGAGGAATATTGTTGAAAATGTGTTTAACCTTACATTAGAAACATTCGAGAACTTCCAGATATTGTGTATAGCTAATGTATATGTGGTACCTGAAAAATCTCTAATATTCACCTTGGTCATTGGGTAATGCAGGTTTAGGACAAACTAGAGCTCAAGTTGCATTGCAGATTCTGATTTTGCAACATTTGGTTTGCTGGGTAAGATCTCTTCATATGCATCAATCCAAAAGCATACATTCTTATCATGCGCACAATTTACATGATTTTAGCTTACTACTACTGGTTCTTTGACATGGAATGCAACCACATTAGAGACTTTTGCCAGCAATTTAAAGAATGCAAAACTCTTCCTCTTAAATGCAAAGCACTTCAGATTGTTTAATGTCTTAAATAATTGAAAAAGAATAAAATATTGTGCTTTGGATTTGGTATGAATACAATCACATGAGCTGAAAAATTCCACTCAGAATGTCATTTTGTTTTTCCTGATAGTATGTACTTGTAAAATTGGTTTTTAGCTCAAAGCAAGAAGGGACTTTTGCTTCTTTAGTGAACTCAGTTATGGCTGGTACATCTGTGTGTGGGTGCGGAAGACTTCCTCATTGCTCATAATGTGAAAATTGAAGTGTCACCCCAATTTCACTTAAAACCAAAATAAAAATACAAAGGCCATGAAAAACTGAGCTAAGTTGTAGCAACTTTAATGCTCCGTTGATAATATGCTTGCAATATCTTTTGTATGGTCTGAAGAATATTAGATGCCATGGTAGAATAAAGGCTAACGGTTATTAATATTATATGTTGGATGTTTTGTTGAACCTTTTCTATTTTTGTAGACTGATAGACATCACAACGATGGCATGATATCTCTAATATATTTAGTAACTGCTGAAATTAATGTAGTCATATAAACTAGGATGTCTACTATGTTTTATAAAAGTATTCAGCTTCGTTGATTTATACATATGCTTTTATCACATATGCAATGCATTTGGTTTTGTCACATAATTTTTCGATTGCCAGTTTTATTTCATACATATATTATGATAATACTATGCCTCTTTCGAGTCACTTTTCTAATAATAGAAACCAGTCAAACCGCTATATGTTAGTCAGTAGTTAAATCAGGCTATACATTGTTCTTAATATTCTTCATGCCTCTCATCTAAAAGTATTCAGTACAGTGCTCAGTTGGATATAGTCATTTTCTCTAAGTAAGCTTTCATTTGTCTTTCTTAGATTTGTATAGTTTTATAGACGAAAGATGCCACTACTGTGTGTAAGATTTGTATAGTTATAACTTATAAGCATGGAGTATATTTGTATGTAATTAATAGCTAGATCAAAGTATAGAACTTCACAATATAGCAATTGTAAACATTTGAAGTTCAGAGAAATGGAAAGAAACAATGATATTTTAATCAACTTGTGGATGAAAAGCAGGAAATTCCCATGATTTTGTTTGTGGAGTGTTTTTGGTAGAACACATGATATTTTAATCAACTTGTGAATGCTTTTGTTAGTTTATTTTGGATGCAGGTTTATTTTTTTCATTAATCTTCGCAGTTGTTTCTGACTATCTAAGGTATGCAATATGTTAAAAAGGTTGTGTTGTAACAGAGTAGGATCATTTATGCATGAAAAGAGTCCGGTGAGTATCTCTATGATTGTGTTGTATTCTGCCAAATGTATGTATCATGTTGGCTTGGAAGGTGCTCATGATAAGCGTTTGTATTCTATTTGCAGATGAATAGGGTGTAGAGACAGGTGCATTGAAACAATGAAGTCTCATTTCGAAGTCTAATTTGGAAACAGAGGAAGCATTAGGAACTATCCCATAAAAAAAAGAGGAAAAAGAAACAACAAATATACCCATGAATATTCATCATCTGATCACCTTCATTATTTTATGAAAAAATGTTTCTATAACAAGCAACTTACTACACATCTGAACTATTAAATTGTAAAAAACAATCTGATGGTAAGAGAATCTCAACATGCCAATACTTTTTGTGTCATATTCTGAGTTGCAGAGTGCACTACTTCCAATTTGAATCCAATCAATAGCTTTTGTATACCCACTCAAAAAAAAAAAAAAAAAAAAAAAAAGTTTTGTATACAAATCAGTTTGTTGTGATTACATTTGAAAGATATGCAAAGTTCATTTCTATTGTTACTAAAGTTTTAAATACTTATTGTGATCTACTTGCTTAATCAATACCCACATAGATATTTTCTAACCTGCTCAAGCTTAAAGCCTTAATTAAACTAAAGAAAAATGAACAACCCTGATTTCAATTTACTAAAAATTCAATATTTTTCAATGTATAAACCCAACGGTTCAATATATATACTCCTTCAGTCTCATAATATAAGTCTTTTTAGTTTTTACACACTCTCATAATACACACTCTGTCATGGTTAAGATTTCATGACAGTTTTTTACATTGTTTTAGGAAAGTGGCTTGTAATATTGAATTGTTTAACGTAAAAGTAAAAATATAGCATTTAATATTGTATTGTTTTATGAGAATGACTTATATTTTGAGACACCACTAAAAAACCAAAAGACCTTATATTACGGGACGGAAGAAGTATATATATATATATATATATATATAAGTTTAGAATCTTACGAGGGCCTTACGGAGGGTCTTGCGGTGCAAGGCCTAAATCACACTAGTCCCTCTCTTATTAATAAGAAGACATGGTGTTAACCATGTTGACACTTGTTTTTTTTTTTTTCATTGGTTCTTTTTTTTTTACTGTTCATCGGCTCAATCCAGTTCCTTTTTTAACTCTTTATTTGATTTTTTTACTGTTCATTGACCCATTCCATTTTTTTTAAACTGTTCATCGGCCCAGTCCAGAAATTTTTTTATTTTTATGTTTTTTTTTTTAGAAGAATGGTTTGAGTTAAATTATTCTATTTTGGAGGACTCAATTGTATCAACTTTTAATGTGCGAATATATGTAGCAAATGTATGACTATTTTCAAAATATAAGGCCACGACTTGTTGCCGACACGATCTTTGCATCATGCCAAAAAAATTGTGTTTGACGTTTACATGAAATTTTATAAATTTCTAAAAATAAATTCATTTTATAAGAAAACATATCGTTTGTGCACGGAGATATAACTATTTTCAAGATATAAGGCCACGACATGTTGTGTACACGATCTTTAAACCTTGCAAAAAAAAAAAATGGGTTTGACAATTACATGAAATATTAAGTTTCTTGAAATGAATTTTTTTTCGTAAAAAAACATATCGTTTATATAATATATTAAATATCCTGAAAAAAATTAGTTCGGCCACAAATATTGTTAAACTGACTATAATGTATTGTTGATTTAATTTCTATGGAAATTTGAATTGTGTATTTTACCTTGACCGTTAAAATTAGCCTAGATCTGAGAATACAAAAAAAAGGTTCACTAGTGTCGAAAGGTGTCGATTTTGTGTCGTGGAGTGTTGATAGTGTGTTAGATTTTAATTAAATTTTTTAATTAATATTCATTTCATCAACCGACAGCTGTTGGATATGGCGTTGGGGTGTATCAGAGCGTGTCGTCGTGTGTGTTTTTGGTAGAACACATGTTGTTGCAAATAATGTCGAAAATAGCTTCATTTTTTTCGGTTAAAATAGATTTAAGTAAAAATTGAGAAAAAATTGTTCAGTAGTGTCGAAAAGTGTCCATACGATGTCGGGAGGTGTCGAAGATGTGTCGGATATTCATTTCATCAACCGACACGTGCCGGACATGCCATCGTAATGTATCAGAGCGTATCATGTCGTGTTGGTTGTCGGACACGTATCGTATACCTTTTTATAGTTTACTCGGGTTATTTATTTCAGTCATCTGTGATTATTACATTTGCTGATTCACTTTTGATTTTCGCATTTCGGTGATTATAAAAATAAACCGGAGCACCAATTGTGCAGAGCACGAATACTTTTCTTCCTAGTATCTACCTATTAATAAGAAGTGAACTCTCCCCATTGTGTGCCACGTGGCACCTAATAATTTTTATTTTTATTTTTTTGGGATTTCGGTTATCTCGTTTCGTTATATCTACCTATACTTGCCACGTGTCCATCTTTGTGTTGTTGTTGTTTTTTTTGTTTTTTTATTTTATAACTTTGCTTCTCTTATATTGTATTTGTTCAGGTGTGTTCACGGTTCTCCTATATTGTATTTGTTTAGGTGTGTTTACGGTTCGGTTTTCTCGTTTCGTTATATCTACCTATCTATAAAATGAAAGAGCAAGAAGCTCTCTCAATGAGCCACGTCCCCCTCTTTTTTTTGTGGTGTGCAAAGTTTGAACAATGCCCCTACTTGCCACGTGTCCATCTTTGTGTTGTTTTATTATTTTTATTTTTTTTAAACTTTGCTTCTCTTATATTGTATTTGTTCAGGTGTGTTCACGGTTCTCCTATATTATATTTGTTTATAGGTGTGTTTACGGTTCGGTTTACTTCGGTCTTAACTATTTTCAAAACAAAAAAATGAAATCAAAACCAAACATATCATACACGGTTTAGTTCGGTTTCTCGTTGTTACGGGGTGTTCACGATTCGGTTACTTCGGTCTTAACTATTTTCACAGCAAAAATATGAAATCAAAACCAACCATATCATACAATGTTTAGTTCGGTTTGGTTTTCGAATTAATCGGACCACGTAGTATTACTAATGCTTGTATTGGAATGTGAAATTAACATACAACAATAAATGTTATGATCGGACCTATCTCTACCTATTAATAAGAAGCGAACTCTCCCCATTGTGTGCCACGTGGCAGCCTCTGTGGCTGACACGTGGCACCTAATAAATATATATATTTTTTTGTGATTTCGGTTATCTCGTTTCGTTATATCTACCTATACTTGCCACGTGTCCATCTTTGTGTTGTTGTTTTGTTTTGTTTTTTTTTTTTTTTTTTATATTTTAATTTTTAACTTTGCTTCTCTTATATTGTATTTGTTCAGGTGTGTTCACGGTTCTCCTATATTGTATTTGTTTAGGTGTGTTTACGGTTCGGTTTTCTCATTTCGTTATATCTACCTATCTATAAAATGAAAGAGCAAGAAGCTCTCTCAATGAGCCACGTCCCCCCCCCCCTTTTGTGGTGTGCAAAGTTTGAACAATGCCCCTACTTGCCACGTGTCCATCTTTGTGTTGTTGTTGTTTTATTATTATTATTATTTTTAAACTTTGCTTCTCTTATATTGTATTTGTTCAGGTGTGTTCACGGTTCTCCTATATTATATTTGTTTAGGTGTGTTTACGGTTCGGTTTACTTCGGTCTTAACTATTTTCAAAACAAAAATATGAAATCAAAACCAAACATATCATACACGGTTTAGTTCGGTTTCTCGTTGTTACGGGGTGTTCACGATTCGGTTACTTCGGTCTTAACTATTTTCACAGTAAAAATAAGAAATCAAAACCAACCATATCATACAATGTTTAGTTCGGTTTGGTTTTCGAATTAATCGGACCACGTAGTATTACTAATGCTTGTATTGGAATGTGAAATTAACATACAACAATAAATGTTATGATCGGACCTATTAATAAGAAGTGATTTCTCCCCATTGTGTGCCACGTGGCAGCCTCTGTGGCTGACACGTGGCACCTTTTTTTTTTTTTTTCGTGATTTCGGTTATCTCGTTTCGTTATATCTACCTATACTTGCCGCGTGTCCATCTTTGTGTGTTTTTTTTTTTTTTTTTTTTTTTTATTTTTAACTTTCCTTCTCTTATATTGTATTTGTTCAGGTGTGTTCACGGTTCTCCTATATTGTATTTGTTAAGGTGTGTTTACGGTTCGATTTTCTTGTTTCGTTATATCTACCTATCTATAAAATGAAAGAGCAAGAAGCTCTCTCAATGAGCCATGTCCCCCCCTTTTTTTTGTGGTGTGCAAAGTTTGAACAATGCCCCTACTTGCAACGTGTCCATCTTTGTGTTGTTGTTTTTTTTTTTTTTTATAACTTTGCTTCTCTTATATTGTATTTGTTCAGGTGTGTTCACGGTTCTCCTATATTGTATTTGTTTAGGTGTGTTTACGGTTCGGTTTACTTCGGTCTTAACTATTTTCAAAACAAAAATATGAAATCAAAACCAAACATATCATACACGGTTTAGTTCGGTTTGTCGTTGTTACGGGGTGTTCACGATTCGGTTTACTTCGGTCTTAACTATTTTAACAGCAAAAATATGAAATCAAAACCAACCATATATATCATACAATGTTTAGTTCGGTTTGGTTTTCGAATTAATCGGACCACGTAGTATTACTAATGCTTGTATTGGAATGTGAAATTAACATACAACAATAAATGTTATGATCGGAGTATATTTGTAAAAGAACATTAAATTACGTGTTGTTTTTTGAAATAGACACTTTTTATGGGACAAATCTTTTTCATATGTAGCCACTTTTTATGTAATGGATAATTTTTTTTTCTTTTTTTATTTACCTTGGCTTCTCCTATATTGTATTTGTTTAGGTGTGTTCACGGTTCGGTTTACCTCAGTTTTAATTATTTTCAAAACAAAAATATGAAATAAAAAACAACCATATCATACACGGTTTAGTTCGGTTTGTCTTTGTTACGGGGTGTTCACGGTTCCTTTTACTTTGGTTTTCCTACCATATCGTACATTTTTTGGTTCGATTCGGTCTTTGAATTAATCGGACCACGTAGTATTACTAGTACTTGTATTGGAATATGAAATTAGCGTACAACAATAAATATTATATTTAGAGTATATTTGGAAAAAAAAATTAAATTACATGTTGCTTTTCAAAATAGACACTTTTATGTCATGGATGTAGTATATCATCAACCTAAAACCTAAATATAAAAAGGAAAGGGGAAGTTAAGGAGGATAGGCCACGTCGGTCTTTTTGGCTGAAAAATTGGCCTGCCACGTGTCCCTAACAAGGAATTAAAATTATTATTAAATAAAAACAATATCCTACTACTAATAAGAATTGTGTTCAAATTATTCAGCCATCAACCCACGTCGTCCTTTTTGTTTTGCAGCACCAAAATAAGTTGCTACCTGGGAGTGACAACTGTCCTCATTAATAAGAAGTGTGTTCAAATAAGAAGTGTGTTCAAATAATTCAGCCATCAACCCACGTCGCCCTTTTTGTTTTGCTGCCCTTTTTGTTCAAATTATTCAGAAGAGAAAAACATTTGTGTTGTGCTCCATACCAAGCATCCTCTATGGTATATATTAAGTTCCCGTAGTTCTAAGTAATCAAAGCATTTACATATTATAGCCATTAGTCGTTATTCTATTGACGATTAATGGTTTTAGCTAATATGTAACCATGCTTTTTTGTTCTTTGTAAAATAGTTGTACTTCTCTCTAAGCTTTTTCGGGAAACTTTATCATTTTGGATGTAATAGTTTGCTTCTATTGTAACCCATCCTTGGCACTCATGGTTTTATTATGTATTTATGGTATGGTTTTATTATGTATTTAGGGTTACTATTGCGCTACTACTGTACGGTATCCAACTGTACGGGGCATGTCGTGCCTTGCACGACATACCTTGCTACACTAGTATATCTATAAGATGTTAAGAGACTTTGCTCCCAAAAGGCCACGTGGCAGCCTCCTGGGCTGACACGTGGCACTACTTTCTTTTTTTCTTTTTTTAGAGTAGCAATTTTTTTCCCCTTTCGGTAAAACCGGAATTTCGGTTAACGTTATTTATAAACTGAAATTTTTTGTTCGACTCAGCATTACATAAATCGAACCAAAGTGTATATTTCGATACGGTTCATTTTTAGTACCTCCAACAGACAGTGAGGATTCAGTTTTAAATTTCAATCAACAGGAAATTTTCGATTCGCTTTCGACACAACAATTGAATAAAACCGTGTATTTTTTATCAAACGTGTAACATTATGATTCACTTTTTCCCCCTTTTTTAACAGCGTCTTTTTTCCCTTCGGTAAAAACCGGAGTTTCGGTTATCTTATATCTTATCTTAAATCTTAAATCTATAATATGTTAAGAGACTTTGCTCCCAAGAGGCCACGTGGCAGCTTCCTGGGCTGACACGTGGCACTACTTTTGTTTTTTCAAAATTTTTAGAGTAGAATTTTTTTTTTCCCTTTCGTTAAAAACCGGAATTTCGATTAGCGTTATATATAAACCGAAATTTTTTGTTCAACTCACCGTTACATAAATCGAACCAAAGTGTATATTTCGATACGGTTCATTTTTAGTACCTCCAACAGACAGTGCGGATTCAGTTTTAAATTTCAATCAACCGGAAATTTTCGATTCGCTTTCGACACAACAATTGAATAAAACCGTGTTTTTTTATCAAATGTGTAACGTTACGGTTCATTTTTAGTACCTCCAACAGACAGTGCGGATTCAGTTTTAAATTTCAATCAACCGGAAATTTTCGATTCGCTTTCGACACAACAATTGAATAAAGGGGGAATGAGGGAGAAGGACAAAAATATTTCATCAATTAAGTAGAAGGACAGTCTTTTGAAACTTTTGCATAAAGGACAAAACTATTTATCCACTATCGAAATTCACTTGTGTTCGAAATTCAATTGCTTAAATTCACCGCCGAAATTCACTCATTAAATTCACTAATTTTCAAAATTCATTGTCGGGATTCACCGATTTTCGAGATTCACTGTCAAAATTCACTATCGAAATTCACTGATTTCGGGATTCACTAAGGAGATTCGGGATTCACTGTTTGTCCTTCTCGCTATAAAAATTATGCAGTTGTCCTTCTCCCTATAAAAAATATGTAGTTGTCCTGTTGCTTAATAATATTTCAGATTGTGTCCTTATCCCTAATTTTCCATTGAATAAAACCGTGTTTTTTTTTATCAAATGTGTAACGTTTCGATTCATTTTGTCCCCTTTTTTAACAGCCTTTTTCCCCCTTCGGTTAGTGTTATATAGAAACCAAATTTTTTGACTATCTGTTACATAAACCGAACCTAAGTGTATATTTCGATACGGTTTATTTTTATTACCTCCAACAGACAGTGCGGATTTAATTTTAAATTTCAATCAATCGAAAATTTTCGATTCGATTTTGGCACAACAATTGAATAAAACCGTGTACTTTTTTTTATCAAACGTGTACCGTTAGTAGTTTGTAGAGAAAAGGAAAAAAAGAAAGAAAGACCAACGGATGAGTCAAGTTTAGCTATAAAATACAACAACAACAAAAATAAGGGCAAACAAATATATGCGTCAAGAAGGTTTGCCCACATGTGACCACGTGGACACCACATTAAATATTTTTATTATTTTGAACAACATAACGTCGGTGGTACCGACGGCCGTCTGCAGTACGAAACGAACGTCACTAAAATTGACGTAGGAATACCAAATAACTTTTTATTTTCTTCGACCGTTTGACACGTGTTTTTTTCCCACCAAATGAATGAACACGAGATCAATGACGTATTCATTAATGATAAAAAAGAGAAATGTCGTATAAAAAATGAGCGAAACATATTTTCAAGCATATTAATGATCTGAAAGCTAAGGTGTCACAGAAGATTTGACCGTGTAGTTATGGTCCGCTTATTGTTTTTCTATAATGTTACATTGCGTAAAGTCGAAGCTAAAGTGGTCGACTTTATGACATTGTTCTCCGATACATCATATTGTAGTTTATTTTGTAGATGGAAACTCCTGATAGGGCTGGAAGAGAGGTGATTCACAATTTTCACGTCTTTAAGAAATAGCTACCTCTTGGAGAAAATGTGATATATTTCTCTTGCTCTCTTTGTCTTGTGCCTTGAATTTGTTACTGTTTAAGATGAATTTGTCACGTCTTTACGGTTTATCTTTACAAACTGAACTTGTGTTGGAAACATATCAACTGAAGTTAACTTAGGTTCCTTTAGTTAATCGAAACTTGATCTTCTGCCTAGGTTCGTTAACTGAACTAAGTTAAGATTATACTCTGATTTTGTGTGATAAACCACTTTAATTGTTTTAATCTGCTTAAGTGTTTTAAAAGTGGTTAAAGAATTTTTAAAAGTCCATAATACTTTTTTCACCCCATCTAGAGTATTGTTTGTGCGTTCTCAATCCAACATAGGTTTGGCTTCTGACATGCCAAACTTGGATAATATCTTTTCAATATACCCCTGCTGAGATAAGAACAACTTCCCGTGCTTCCTAGCTCTATATATCTCCATCCCCAAAATTTTCTTTGCATTCCCGAAATCCTTAATCTCAAATTCAGCCTTGAGCAGATTCTTCAGATCTTGAATGTCAGACTTGTTTGCAGCAACTATCAACATATCATCCACATACAGCACCAGATATATAATTGAACCATCCTTCAACTTGTTGTGATAAACACAACAATCATATGGACTCCTGCTATAACCCTGCTGAATCATATAACGGTCAAACTCCTTATACCACTGTCTTGGGGCCAACTTAAGTCCATACAAGGACTTCTTCAACTTGCAAACATATTTTTCCTTGCCAGGAACTTGGAAACCATCTGGCTGAGTCATATATATTTTCTTCTCTACATCTCCATGTAGAAAGGTTGTCTTCACATCCAATTGCTCAAGTTCAAGATTCTGATATGCCACTATTACTAATAGCACCCTGATGGAAGTATGTCTGACCACTGGAGAAAATATCTTTTTATAGTCTACCCCCTTTTTCTGACTGAACCCCCTGGCAACCAAACGTGCCTTATATTTGATATCCTCAACAGATTTCATTCCTTCATTTTTCTTGAATATCCATTTGCAGCTGACTACCCTCCTATCCTATGGTTGTTTGACCAAATCTCAAGTCTCATTCTTCTGAAGTGACTCCATTTCTTCTCCCATGACAGCAAGCCATTGGGATGCCTCAGAACATGTCACAGCTTCCCTGTTAGTGTTATGTTCAAAACCATCCACTTCCTTAGCTACCTGTAGTGCATATCCAACCATATCCTCCTCAAACCCATATCTTCTTGGAGGTCTGATATTGGTCCTCCTAGCTCTGCTGAGAGCTATACCCTGCTGACCAACATCAGCTGTTTGAGTGTCTCACGACCCTTTCAAAGCGGCTTGATCCACTCTCTAGATCTGCTGATTGTTGACTATCCCCTGCTGAGTCTTTTGATTCAGTAGACTCTACTTGAAGCTCCATCTGTTTGTCAACCTTCTTAGTCTCAGATCCAATTTCAGATTCAGATGTGGCTCTCACAGATGAGTTAAGCATAGAGTTTTCATCAAAGACTACACTCCTGCTGAGTATAACTCTATTTTCAACTGATGACCAGATTCTTTATCCTTTAACTCCATCTCCATATCCAACAAACACACCCTTCTTGGCCCTAGGCTCCAATTTACCCTCACTGACATGATAGTAGACAGTGCTTCCATAAACCCTAAGTCCAGAGTAGTCTGCTGACTTTCCTGACCAAACATCAAGTGGTGTTTTAAGTTTGATTTTAGTGTGAGTCCCCATATTGGTTAAGTAGCATGCTGTGTTAACAGCCTCTGCCCAAAATCTCCTTGCTAGACCAGAATTAGAGAGCATGCACCTTGTCCTCTCCAAAAGAGTTTGATTCATTCTTTCCGCAACACCATTCTGCTGTGGAGTATCTCTGACAGTATGGTGCCTAGCAATGCCTTCATTCTTGCAAAATTCATCAAACTTAGACCAACAGAATTTTAGTCCATTATCAGTTCTAAGTCTCTTGATCTTCCTCCCTGTCTGATTCTCAACCAAAGCCTTCCATTGCTTGAACTGCTTGAATGCTTCACTCTTGTGCTTCATCATAACTACCCAAACCATCCTTGAATAGTCATCTATAAAGGACATAAAATACATGTGACCTCCCAGTGACTCCACCCTTGAAGGTCCCCAACAATCAGAATGGACATAATCAAGTGTCCTTTTTGTGATGTGAATAGCTTTTGGGAACTTGCTCCTATATAGCTTCCCAAACACACAGTGTTCACAAAATTCCAACTCCATGACCTTATGCCCCCCGTGTAGATCAGACTTAGACAACATTCGCATCCTTCTTTCACCTATATGACCCAATCTCATATGCCACAACTTAGTCAATTGTGACTGGTGAACCTCTGATGATGCAACAGCAGCAGAACTTGATACAGTAGACCCTTGTAGTATGTATAATGTCCCCTGCCTGATGCCGTTTAGAATCACACTTGAACCCCACCACTCCACCTTCACCCCTGAACTTGAACCCTTTGCTGTCTAGTAGACTAAGTGATATCAAATTCTTGGTCATTTGTGGAACATGCCTAACCTCATTCAGTGTGCAGAATTTACCATCATGTGTCCTCACCTGAACAGATCCAATCCCAACTATTTTGCAGACCTTGCTGTTAGTCATTGCAATATGACCTCCCTCCACCTGCTGATTAGTTGAGAACCACTCCCTGTTTAGACACACATGATATGATGCCCCAGTGTCAAGAATGCACACATCTCTGTGCCCTACTGACTCTGAAATTGCTAAGGCCAGATCTTCTTCAGAGTTGGTGTCTTGTTCTGCCAAAGCAGTTGTACCCTGCTGAGTACCCTGCTGCTTCTTCCTTTTTGGACATTTATTTTTCCAATGCCCCTGCTCCTTGCAGTAGTTACAGATATCCTTAGCTTTAGGACCCTTGGAATTCTTCTTGAATTTCTTATTTCCAGAATTTCCTGGCCCCCTGCTGACTCCACTGGCCACCAATCCAGCAGACTAACTATCTGTCCCAGATCCAGATGCCCTATGGCGTAAGAGCATGGAGTGATGACCTTACATCCTCCAATGATACTGAGTCCTTCCCAACAATAAATGACTGTACAAAGTTCTCATATGATGCAGGCAATGATACAAGTAGAATCAATGCAGCATCCTCATCTTCAATCTTCACATCAATATTCCTTAAATCAAGCAATATTATGTTCAGCTGGTCTAGATGATCCCTCAGCTGAGTGCCCTCATGCATCCTTAGACTGAACAGACGTTGTTTTAATAACAACTTGTTGGTTAGAGACTTAGTCATATACAGACTCTCAAATTTGGACAACAGCTTCTCAGCAGTGTCCTCTTCAGCAACCTCTGTGATAACATCATCTGACAAGCACAACATAATTGTTGAATGTGCTTTCTCCTCCAGACCGGCTCTCTCAGCAGCACTTCCTTCTGTTGATTTAGACAAAGGACCCCATAATCCATGTTGCTTAAACAAAGCACGCATTTTGATCTGCCATAGACTAAAGCTGTTCCTTCCTGTAAACTTGTCAATCTTAACATTTAAAGCAGACATCTTTCTCACCAGAAATGCTTGTGTAGATCCCAAATCCTAGCGTCAATTATGACCTTGGTGCCAATCTACCTTGCTTAAAACAGATAACAGATTTCTTGATGAACCTGGACGCTCTGATACCAGTTTGTTTTTACGGATTGATCAAGAAGTGATGGTGATTGTGAGTAAAGATAAAAGATAAACAAGCAAACAAACACAGAAATAAGAAAAACACAGATTTAACGTGGTTTCCGGCAATGTGCCGACTACTCCACAGACAAACGAGGATATTTTATTATCACCAGAAAGTTACATCAAGTTACAATTAATACAGATGGTATTTCAGCAGACTTGTCTTCAGTAGACTTGCCATCAGTAGGTTGATCAACCCTATCGATCCTCGCCCCAAATTGAACACTGACTTCACCGACGCTTTATACATTGCTGATCCAAACATGTTTCCATACCAGACCTCAGTAGCATAAGTTTAAGTCACCATTACAACTCACGAATTTACTAATTACCCTTTTATTGACAAAAAATATTGCTTTTTGTAGGGGTGTTCACGGTTCGTTTTGGTTCGGTTTTAAGTATTTTCAAAACCAAACCAAATATTTCTGTTTGAAAAATATGAAACCAAAACCAATCATATCATAAACGGTTTGGTTCGGTTCGGTTTGGTTGGGTTCGGTTAGTCGGTTTACACTACAAAGACTACCGTAAATTAAGCATAGTAACTAACTTGATCTAATTACACATAATTACCCCAAGATAGACAAATTACTAAAGTTATTTTCTGATTGTGTCATTACTTGCTACTCAATAGGTATTAAGTCGCACTAATTTCAAAAGGAAAACACCCCGTCAAATAATATATGTAATTAAGAGCGACAAAACGCTCTAAAATTGATATCAAAATAAATAATAATCAGCAAACGAACGATAGAAAAATTAATTCATCGAAAATGCGAGAACACTAAGTGAATTTCAACATACTTCAGTCGTTGTAGATACACAAGTTCATATGTTGATATAAACCTCACGTTGAACTGCTATATCTATATTATTATCTCTCTCTCTCTCTCTCTCTCTATATATATATATATATATATATATATATATATATATATATATATATATTAACTATCTTACTTGTCGGTTCGGTTCAGCTCGTTTTTCGATCTTAGTTATTAAAACCAAAATCAAACCAATTCAAGTCAGTTTGGTTCGGTTTTTATAGTTTTGAAAACCATCTAAAAGGTTCGATCGGTTTGATTCGGTTTTAAAAACGTTGAACAACCCTAGTTTTTTATATTAGTGTTATTTTTATTAAGGAAAATTAGGGATTATGACATTTTCCATATATTTTTTAATTAGCAGTCCAAGTTAACATTTTTTATAGCCTGAAGGACATAAATTTAATAACATGACTGAATTGCCCTTACTTAACCCATTCTATTTACATGACATATTTTTACAGCTTATCCTTTATCGGTTTGAAGAAACTCGCTGACGATCGAAGATCAGAAATTGCTTGGACAGAGTTCGATCGTGAATCTGAAATTGATTCTTTTCCAAATTCACATCGATAATCTAATTCAAATCCTTTGTCAGCAGATCATTGATTCATCGGGATTATTTGCCTCTTTTTTTTATCATTGATTGCTGAAATCGTGGAAAGCAACACCTTTCAACCTCGACAACGTTATTGAAGCGTTGATGAAGCATCTTTTGCATCAACATCAGGAAGAACAGCAAATCGGTTCGCATCAGGTATGAAATCACTCTCATCCGTCAATTTTCGCAGCTTTATTGTTTTCTGGTGTTGGAAAAATGAATTTCGAAATACTGATGAGTATGGATTAAATTATGAATATTCATTAGAATCATTACAGATTGAAGAAAATCATTGAATTAAAAAAGCTTGAATGGCAAAGAAACAAGCTGGAAGCAGTAGAACCTATCAGTGAATTTACTGACGTTTTTCCAGCTTTTTCGGACAGTTTGCATAGTATTCTTTCTCTTTAAGGTTCACTAATGCATTTCATCTTCATTCCAAACTTGGTTCTCTTTATGATTCACTGGCGATTGAGAAATGTTATGGTTCTCTTTCTGATTCTCTGGTGATTAAGAAGTGTCGTGCTTCTCTTTATGATTCTCTGGCAATTGAGTTATGTCATTGCTATCTTTCTGTTCCTCTGTCCATTAAGTTATATTGACTAGAAAAGAAATGCAATGCAATGCTTGCTTCTCTGTGGAGTTCACTTTTGTTTGAATGTGTTTAATGCTTATGATTCTCTAGTTGTTTCACTTATATGTTGTCATGTTTCGGAGATATTCACAAAACATTATGTTCACTATGTAACCATGATTTCGGGCCTATGATATTCACTATGTTCTAACACTATGTGTGACTAAGTCAGTAAGATTCAATAATGTATGGTTTTGGACTTTTGGGGCTGTGTGAATAATTACCATGAAGTAATTCTATGTTCTTTTCGGTAATGCATTCACTATGTTTGTACGTGTGCGTTTATAACGTTATTCACTAACATCGATAGAAGTCTTCGCTATAATGTTTATGTTTTTTAGGAATGCAGCAAGAGTAGACATTGACTGCTACAAGTCTTTTTTACTTACTGTGATGGGCTCTTTGAGAATTATTGCTGCTCTTTTGGGACGCAAACAGGTGCTTCTCAAAATCTTGCTGACATAAACCTGTTTACTTTAGAATTTTGGTGTTTTTGCTGTTGGCTCTTCTGGTGTTTAATTTCATATGCTAAGGAGGCATATTTACTGCTACTGCTGATGCAAATTGATGTTGATGCATATACTCACACTTGATGACTTGGTGCTTAATGATTCAAGAGGGGATTCAGCCTCCAAAAGCTTTAGAAGGGATGTGATTGGTAAATGCTATGATGGTTTTTTGCTGCTGTGAAGGGGTGTGAAGGGGTATGAAATCCATCACAAGCTTCGTTACACTGACGAGTCCTTCGTTGCCGCAGCCCAACTAAATTTTAATTAAGCATTTTTCTTTGTGATGTTCTGTTTTTTTTTTGGTGTTCGTAGAATTATGTTCATTATTATATTATATGTTATGTAAAAAAATAATGCAGCCAAACAATCAACTGTGATAAGAATTTCACCAAACTCTTGTTTTAATAGTCTTTTTTTCGTTTTGAGAGTTGGTTTGATATTGTTACTCCATTTTTCATGAGATTTACTATTGAAATTTACTAGTGAATATTAATAGTGAATTATTGAATAATAGTGAATTTTGACAATAAAATTCGAACAAACGTAATTTTTGACATTAGCATTGTAGTTACTTAAGTTATGACTCAAAATCATACTTGTACTAATGAACCAAGAGACAAAAAAAGAGATCATATAATAATTGAAATATGTAAACATCGATTAAAATAGTTGTTTTCCTTCTCCCCAGTAATTCAAATCGCTTCAATTTAGAACAGACATATGAAAGTAAGACATGGAGTTCACTTGACATCTACACATTAAGAGTCTACATATGAAGAGAAGTTGTGAATGCCTTTTTTCTGGTACGTATGCTGTTATGATATTGTCCAACACTTGATCTTCTCGCTTGTTGGCACATATCCTCTTCTCTTCAACAGCTTTGAAGAAAAGCTTGAAAGGAGTTTCTTGAATAATGGTCTTGTGACCGTTTGTTAATTTTTCCCTTATGATGTCATATACATCCAATAAGTATGTGATACTGTTTTGGCATTGATCATACCTGCAAAAAAATGAATGTAGACAACACATTTTTGTTAGTTAATATATTTATCTTCTGAATCAAGGTTAGTACTGTGAATATGACATTCACATACATGTACTGTCAATATTCACTGTAGTGAATATTCTCAGTGAATCAAAATTTTCAGGAACATTAAAGACAATGGCAACAAACAGCTATTTCAAATGTTCCTATATAACAATCTTGTTCTTGCATGCCTTAAAATCATTATAACAACATATGCTATTAGACAAATGGTCCTCTATAACAATCATGTTCTTGCAACATATGCGCTTACAATCAAAAATCAGAATCCTCTTTGATGCAATCTTCCTTAATTTCATGTGCTTACAATACCAAAAAACACAAAATAAACATTTCGTGTACTAACGAAATAGTTACTATAAGAGAAAGATACGAAGCAACTACGATTACCAGAAATATGTATCGGAGATGGAGGGCGAAAAGAAGCTAAATATGAATCGGCACATACACGTACTGTCAATATTCACTGTAGTGAATATACTCAGTGAATCAAACTTTTGAGGAACACAAGTGCTAGAAAAAAGTTAACCATGAGCCTAATAAACAATCAGGTAAAGCTAAAGTAGACATGATAAGTAAGAAATCAGTTGAATTTAAAGAACCAAAACATGGTGCTGTAAGAGAGCTGAATACCATCACTATCATTGCATGTAAATGGTGAATGCATGTTAAAGTGAATTTGAGTGAATATTCAATACTTGGCTTAGTGAATTTTCTCAGTGAATCAGACTTTTATGAACTAAAACATAAAAAATGAGAGACAAAGGTAGGACAAAAGAGCTACATTAATGTTTAACAAGTGAACTAATCATTATATGTACAAGATTGTAGTAGTAACAGCTCTTCAAACCTACCTGATTTCTGTAACATTCATGAGAACCCTCCTTAACCTGTTGGAAGTTCCATATTACACTTAACTTGCCAACTGTAGCAACTAGATGCCGTTCGTGCTTCCCGTTCTCTGTAACCTGGTAAAAAACAAGGCATCAAGAAGAAAATTGTATGTAAGTCTGTATGTCCGTCCAAAATGGAGATTTTGGACACATATACTAAAACAATCATGTGGGGTGGTGTTACTTTTTCATGTAATTCTCAACTATCATCCATGGAACCATCATTCAAGCTGTATAATAATAACTTGTTATCCTATACATGGTTTTAAGCAATAACAGAAAAACGCAGCTAGAAAACAAGATATGGAAATCTACATATTTTGCAGTAATCTATCTACAGGTTCATTTGTAGTATGCTTCATATCCTTGCATCGATTTAATGTTAAAAGAAGCAGCCACTTATTTCTAAGACGGAATTTCGAAATATATACCTTTTGATAAAAATAGTTTTTTTTGTATACCCCTATTTTTAAGTTTTACAAGCATAACTCTCATTAGGACGGGTAATTTGGCATTCGGGACGCGTGGTATAATGTCATGAGGACGAGTTATTTTTCATTGAGTCGGACTAAAATAACACGCCCTCAATAAAATTTCTCATCCGGTCGTCTAAAATACCCGTCCCCGAATTATTATTTTTTTAGCAATTGTCCGATGTTTTATTTATCTATTTTGTGGCTGAAAATTATATTGTGTTTCAATTACAAATCTTCAGGCCACATAGTACGGGATTGGAAAAGAAAGAAAAAAAAACCATTGTTGATCATCTGCAAAACCCTTTCTCCTCCGGCGAATTATTGTTCCTCCACACTATCAAACCGGCGCGTCATTTTCCTCCCCCTCGGCATGATTTAAATTATCGAGAATCATTTAATATACGGTAGAATTAATCGGGATTTTGCTCCGTTACGTTTTACGATTTTTTTTTGCTAATCAGGATTTTGCTCCATTGCGTACCCTTCCGGTTGATGCCGCTGTTCAATCGTTCAATGATTCAGAGTTGAGTTGTTTATTTTTTAAGGCATCAGCATATATGTACAGTATGTCCAAAGTTGATTTAAAGAAAGAAAAATTAAAATGAGAGCAGATTCAAGAATTGAATTTGGGGTTGATATAAAGGTCGCCAAGGCAAGTTGGCCAGAGGGTTGCATAACAGCATAATAATTATGGCATTTCTTTTTCCTTTTAATAAAATTAAAAAGGGGCAGTGTGGTTCGGCTGAACCTTGTCCAATTTTGTTAATTACAATTGCAAAAAATAAAAAATAAATAAATATATACAGGACGGGTTTTTTTAGCACGACCGGATGAGAAATTTTATTGAGGACGTGTTATTTTAGTCCGACCTCAATGAAAAATAACCCGTCCTCATGACATTATACCACGTCCTGAATGTCAAATTACCCGTCCTAATGAGGGTTATGTTTGTAAGAATTAAAAATTTGGGTATACAAGAAAAACTATTTTTACACAAAGGTATATATTTTCAATTCCCCCTATTTCTAATCCGAACTTTCAAGACAGAATTAAAGATTTCTAGTGTGCATTAGACAATTGCAACAGTTAAGCCAATCAAGGTTTCTATTAAATATTACGAATGATACATATCACATTCACTAAATAAACATTCACTAAATAAAGGAAAACATATCAGTGAATTTGTCTAATTATGAATGTAAGTACCAATTAAAGGGAAACAGAGCAGTGAATTGTCCAATTATGAATGTCAGTACAGAAACTTGCTGCTATAAACAGTGAATGCACATTAAAGTGTATTTTAGTGAACGTTCACTGAGAAAACACTCAATTTTTCATAAACGTCATCCACTAAATAAAGGAAAACAGAGCAGTGAATTAATCCAATTAGTACTGAATGAGTAATGCGTTGCTATGATCTTTGGTGCACAACTTCTTTCTATCTTGTTTTCGCCATTTCCGAACAGTTAATTCACTTGTATTCCTCTATGAACAGGTGAAAGGAAGAGGAAAAAGTGAATTGTAACCCTAATTTTTGAAGAAAACGAATTTCGCAGAATTGGAAGCTTACCTGAGATCGTACTGCTTCGAACTGAGATCGATTGAGTATGCTTCTAAATTAGCAATGAAGTTTTGCGTTCTCTTGAAATTTCCGTCCAATTTGTGATAAATTTTGCGATGAAGTTTTGCGGTCTCTTGAAATTTCCGTCCAATTTGCGACAAAGGCGTGAATGAAGGTTAGCAGGGTTTGTTTTATTATGAAGGATAAAAATGTCTTTTTAGCTACATTTTTATCCTTTATGCAACATTTTTTAAAACTTGTCCTATTCATTAATTAGTGAAATACTCTTGTACTTGTGCCTCATTACCCCTTTTTATTTTACAATATGGGGGACAAAAAGTTCCAACCCCCGCTAAAACCTCAAAAAGAGAAATAACCAAAAATGGTAAATCCCAAGTCCAAGGACAAATGACACAAGCGTTGATCATCTATAAGAGCACTGTGCCAGATAGATGAGATCATGATCCTTTTCCATTAGTCAACGTGTCAAATTTCTATTGGTGTTTTAGACGTCCAATTATCTGTTTTCCTTAGATCATTTGTTTGATAGTACTTAATAATCAAACAGATTAAAAAGTAGAGTACTAGTCAAACAGAACTTTGAACCAAAACGAGAGAGGAAATCTTTTGTGTAAATATTTTAACAATCCAATTTATTATTGAAGGGAGCAATCCAATTTAGTAAATTAGATATTACACAAAAATTAAGGGGATAATGGGATTTCAGTTCTGTTTTTTTTTTTTTTTTTTTTTTTTGGGGTCACATTTTGGACGAAGGCTTTTATAAAGACGGTTATCGAGTACCAAGCCATATCGGTAGACAGTCTTTCCACGTAATACTTACATCTGACTTGAAAGAGAAAACAACAAGCTCATATGCTAGCTTGTTACACCCTCTTTCAATATACAAAATTGTACAGATATCAAAACTACCTATAAACGCTAAAATGTCCTCCACAATAGTTTTACAATCTATAGGGACGGGGAGGGGGGGAATATTGCCAAGATTCAACCTGACAGATACATTTAGAAGAAACAAAATGAAAAACGAATACGCCAAATAATACGTATTAAATATATGTCAATTCGATCAAACTTAATCCTCCTTTGCCTACATGTATTGTGTTTTATCTAAAAATATTTACGAAGTTGACAGAAAAAGTTTGGGAGAAAAAAGATAAAAGCGTCAACTTTGTTTAGATTGCTAAAAAAAAAAATACTCCCTTCGTTCCTATTTAATTGTCGTATTTGTTAAAATTAAAAATTCTTTTTTATCTATTATAGTTACAGTTTCTAAGTATTATTTATTGTATCTTTCTATATCTACCTTAATTTATTAAGAGGTGAGATATTGAAAACAATATTGTATTAATTATAATATGAGTTATTGTCATATTGATGTTAAGTCAATACATTAACTACCCTCCTTAATATATGTGCTTTTGGCAACTGTGATAGTTAAACGGACAGAGTATTTACATATTTCTTTTTTTTTTTTTTTTTTGAGAAACAATATTTACATATTTCAAAACCCAGTTTTAAATGTTTGTTCCATAAACACGCTGTTAAATAGAAGAAAAATAATTGAGTTACAACAATTGATAAAATAAAGAGAGAATGAGCCAAAAGTTCACTTTACAATACAAAATGAATAATAAGACACACTTCTTTTTTAGTTGCAAAAAGGGCAAACAAATTCCATACGGACAAAAATACCTTTACTATACAAATTCAAATAGACGCGCTCACAGTAACTTTTGATTTAGAACTCTGATCATCAAAAAAATTTCACCAAAATTAATATTTTTTCCCTCTTCATTTTGAGATCTCATACGATACCCTTTCGACGTAAATTTTGAAAGACGAAAAAATATTTGCATTAATCGGAGCGTTTTTCTTATAAACGACCGTAACTTTTGATTTATAACACCGATCATCAAAATTCTTTCACAAATTTTTTTTTCTCTTCATTTTGACATCTCATATGATACCCATTCGACGTAGTTTTTGAAATCCGAATAATCACAAATATTTACACTAACAATGACGGTATCACGATGCTCGATATCACGAGATCAATATCATAATATCGATATCAAAGATGTCGATATCCGCGATGATCGATGATCACAATGATCGATATCACAATAGCGATTATCACGAATATGTTTTATTAACAAACACAATGACACCATTACCATTACCATTACCATTACCATTACTATTAATAGTATACGATTAGCCAAAAATCATGGACTCGGCAAGCTTTACAACAACACCGACAACCTATATTCCTTTATGGATTAAAACGGAAACAATCCGTAGATCTTGAGAATTGCGGGGAACTCGTTAGAGATCTTATGGCTTATCATAATTGGGAGTACGTGGCCGAGCCGCCTATTCGTTGCAACGGGTCCCTGATAAAAGAATTCTATGCTTATTTACAGGTGCATCCCCATTCCCACACTGCCACGGTTAGAGGCTACACGTTTGCTATATCACCTACCACTATCAATACTTATTTTAATTTGGATAATTTAGTGGATGACCCTGAGGAATTTACAAATGTGTATGACCATTCTGACGCACTGTTAGAGGAAATCGGTAATCACTTCGATATCGAGTGGTATATCGGCCGTTATGCTCACAATTTTCAAGAGGCCACATTCTCCACTTGGGAAGACAAGGTGTTACACCGGTTTATTTGTTCCGATATAATCCCATCCGGCCATACCTCCACCGTTTATGACACTCATGCTGCCTTGATGTATTGGTTATGGTTTGAGCGACCAGTAGAGTTGGGAACAGTCTTGCAGGGGAACATGACCGAGGTAGCCAGGAAGAAAAGGACCACTCTGCCCTACGGTTCTATGATTTCAACTATTGCAATAGCGGCTGGCTGCCAAGAGTTAGGGGGCGATGTGTATGTTGACCCGGAGACTCCCTTGTCAAGAGCATCCGTTCCGGCTCTCACCAATGCCAGCCCACATCCACGGCCACCACCTCGACCCCGCCAAGCTAGGAATAGCGGTGCAGGCAATGCCACCGGACGAGAGCGAGACTTTGAGCAACATTTTGCTCGTATAGATGGAATGGAGCGGACAGTGGCTGAGACTCATCACATGGTTGGAAGGATTGTGAGAAATATAGATGGAGATGATGTCTCTAGGACCCGACGTGAACGCCGGCCTACACCACCACCTGGTTTTGAGGGTCAGGAGCCCTCTTCTTCTCATATACCTCCGGGTTTTGGATGATCTTTTGGTAGAGGCAATTGATTGTGCTTTATATTTCTTTACTAGTATTTTTCCTACATATCAAGTCTGTTGTAGTATTTTCTGAATAATAATGTTGTACTAAAAACGAGTCGGGATTAGTAGTTTTAATGTTTAAAAATGTAATCGTATTAAGGACTTAAAAAATGTTTAAGGTTTAATGTATTCTATTTACTGTCCCTTTTAGTCGATTATTACTTTTTATGGGCTAACGCCGTAACGAGTTTCGAGCTTTGTTGGAGAATTATTTTGCAGCGATATACTTCTTGTTCGATCTATGGTTTGTTGATATGCCCCGAAGTTCCACGACGTGCTTGGATTACGTCTGCATTCTGATTCTTACTTGAGAGCCGTTTCCAGAGCTAAGTCTTTTTCTTAAATTCTCAGTTTTTCTTTGTCATTGGGGACAATGCCATGTTTAAGTGGGGGTAGGAGACTTAGATTATATATGTGAAAAAGAAACGGTGGAAATTGAAAAAATTAAATAAATGCCAAATTAATAATCTCGTACCCTTAGAATTGTGAGTTCTTAACTGTGAATTCGTAAGAAAGGAACCAGGTGCATGAGTACATGATCATTTTATACTTATGTGAATGTAAACTTAAGGATATTCATGCCGACTGTTGCAAGTAGTTATTTGTTATTCGATTACTCAATCTTTGAATCGACGGTTACCGCACGAATTATAATAACTGAAGAAATTATATGCACATTGCGTAGATGATTGGTTATGTGAACTTAGTGTTGAGAATTATCTGTGTGTTAACAATGCGTTAAACACTGGGCTTGTAGTAACATTACCGAAAATCATGGACTGAGCAAGTTTTACAACACAATGACAGCCTCTATTCTTTTATGGATTAAAACGAAAACAAACCATAAACTAAAAACCATTTGGACAATAATTTAATCACATTAACACCCAAAAAACTTGTGTATTTGATAAGAGTATTTGATAAGCTGATATATGTCATAATGAATGTTAGGATCAGAATACTCTAACTCCAACTGATAAAGATGGTAGCACAAAATCTTTTTTGCTTTCATATTCAATAACAGTATCAGTATCACAGTATCAGAACGTTATCACATTCAAACGCAAGAACACTTTAACAGTATCACAGTACTTGAGCTTGCTAATGTTTGATCCTTATGACATAAACAACTTTTATAACAAAATGGATATATAATCATGTCATGTGCTAAGAATACAAAAGAAGGCAACGAAGATATATCAAGAAAGGAGTTACATTTTCTGTGGAGAAATATGGAGTTTATCATGGCATGAGGTAAAAAGCAAAAAGGCAAATAATTGATTTCTCCATTGATAGACCCACAAACAAAGTTGGACCTCAAATTCATCATTCTAAACAACCTAAATCAAACAATCACAGAAGACATCAAAAGCACACCGAACCTATAAGCATCAACACCTTCATCCATGTTCTTCTTGAAATCAATTCCACATTGGCTTTAAAGTTCAACAGAGTCGAAGGTGTTCGACCTATGTCTTAAAGTAAGTATTTCATATTCAAATAAAATATTAAAAAGTTCGATAATGCTCATGAACATTCGATTCAAGTTTCATGATGCTCAAGTTCGGCTCGTCCTCTAATAAGTCGCTTTAGAATCGGGAAAATAGCGCAATTAGATAACACCAGTACTTCTCAAAAAAGGCTCCACAAAATCCAACTGCAAATGTCACTCAGTCAGATCCTTCCTAAAACAAACAAAATACTACTATACATGACCTGTTTGTTTTTAGGGGGAATGAGGGAGAAGGACAGAAATATTTCATCAATTGAGTAGAAGGACAGTTTTTGAAACTTTTGCATAAAGGACAAAACTATTTATTCAATGTCGAAATTCACTTGTGTTCGAAATTCACTGTTTAAATTCACTGACGAAATTCACTGTCGAAATTCACTAATTTTCAAAATTCATCGTCGAAATTCACTAATTTTCGGGATTCACTGTCGAAATTCACTGATTTCGGGATTCACTAGGGAGATTCACTGATTTTCGGGATTCACTGTTTGTCCTTCTCGCTATAAAAATTATGCAGTTGTCCTTCTCCCAATAAAAAATATGTAGCTGTCCTGTTATTTAAAAATATTTCAGATTGTGTCCTTATCCCTAATTTTCCATTGTTTTTAATCCCTAAAGGCCTCAAACTGATATTTTATACTAATGAACAAGACGACTAAAATCAATACCCAATATTACTCTTAATGCTAAATATTGCAGAAATTATACTCTTACTTGCCAATGGGACGACTCTCATTCTCACATCCATGACGGTGGCGTTTCATCTTCATTGCTCACTGTAATATCTCAAACTTTGGGAAATGGCAGACTTGTCAATTTGTAAAGTTCGGTATATTAAGTTTATATAATTTTGGATTAAAGTATTATAATTATGTATTTTTGAGATATACATATATATAACTAAAGAGGATTTAAGTGGCAACAAAGAAAATCAGGGTCTTTTGGGATTTAATGGTAATTAAAAAGAATTGATTGATTTAATTAGAAAATTGTGTGGAAGTTAATTTTGGCAACAACTTCCTACTAATAGAGAAGTTGTCAGAATCCCAAATGTTGCTAAGCATTGTTCGACTCTGAGAGGAAAAATTGAGATAAAACAGAAAGCAAAAAGAAGGAGAATTCTTCCACCTTCTCACAATTTAGTTAACGGATTTCAGAACCGTTTGAAGATTCAGAATCAGCGGGAAGAGAGGATCGTTTTGATTGCAAAAGTTCAGAGTTTTGTAAAGGTATGAATTTAGCGCTAACTATGATTTTGTCAAGGATTGATCAATCTTCAAGGCTTCGGTTGGTTTGATTCGTAGTTCTTGTAGTTTAGAAGCTTTTGATCATCAATTAATTCAAGTTTAATTGTCATCAAATAGGTTTTAGTTGAAGTCTTCTCAAGTGCTGCAGATTTCTGAAGGTTTCGTTTTGGTTTTGTTTGTTTATAAGGTAAGACGCTCTTCCTAAAGTTTAATAAAGGTTTTATGATGTTAAGGTTGAGTATTTGTGTTGAATTCTTGGCTAAAAATCATGTTCTAAGTTGTCGTTAAAGTGTAGTATGTTGTGGTATGTGAAACCTGTGTTTTTCTGCTATGTTTCTATGTCTATTGATGATAAACTTGTTTGAAATCGAGCGGAGATCGTTTAGATGCATAAAACTTAGTTTTTGGGAGTTTCTACGCTTGGTGAGGGCGCCAGAGGTTGGTGCAGGCGCACCGGGAGTCAGATAATCCGTTTTTACATTCAGAAACTTGGTGCGGGCGCACCAGGACTCAGTGCGGGCGCACCGGGCATCAAGAAATCTATTTTTAACATTCAGAGCCTTGGTGCAAGCACACCAGAATCCAGTGCAGGCGCACTGGACATGCCTTTTTTTGAGTTTGATCAGTTTTGAGCCCCGAGCCTAGTTTTAAGGGTTGTTTCTTGACCTTATAACATTATATAAACATGAATAACCCTCGATTAAGCTTCCGATGCATTTAGTTCCTGCATCGGGTGTACTCTTCTATAGAGTTGAAGTTTGGGACCGTCGAAAGGGTATGAATGGCTTAAGCTATGAGGAATTAGCATTACTCAATGTATGTGTATGTGCTAGTCCTAGTCCGTGTCTAGTGGTCTAGGAAAGAGAGTAGTAGATGTGAGAGAGCTTACTTTAACATACTTAGGTGGCTAGTTAACAATTAATAATAAACATACTTGTGTAGTAAAAAGATTAAACAACAATCCTTTCTTGGTAAGGCACAAGTGTATATCGCGATCTGTGGGCGTTCAGATAAAGTGGATAACTTCATAAGTCTTTAGACCCTACGTACGGAGGAACACCATCCCGTAAGTCCGAGACCCTATGTACGGAGGGACTCCGCCGAGCTTGTACACTATCGGGCTTTCCCCCTTGGATATTGGTGTGATCCACCAATATGTTGCACACAAGTACTTCATGGTGAGTAGCACCATGCGTAGTGCCCTTGAATGATGATGTAACAAAGATAAGCTAAGCTAGAAACCAATAGTTACAACATGTTGATGAGCATGAAGTGAACCCTAGAGTTTGAGTCGGTTTCACAAAGATAACTTAATAACTTATGAACCTTTCGTTGTAAGACTTACTTATACTTTAGCTTCTTACTCCTGCTAAGTACTTTGTACTTACCTCAATTGCATGTTTTGTTGTATGCTTTAGGGTGAGAAGATGAACATGTTGAGCATGTGATGGATGACGACTTTGGGGACGATGTTTGAGTCCAAGTTTCACTTGATGTTTTCTGTTTCATTTATTATAAGATGTATCAGACTATGTTGTTATTTCAATATCAAGACATGTGTTGTATCTTTTTAAGGCTTTGTAAGATTTGTTGTTTTATTTTTGCTTTGGACATCATCTGTGGTAAGCTACCTTGTTGTTGTACGAAAACCTTTCTATCTTCGTTGAGTTTTAATCTAATTTTAGACGCATTTATGATGCTTCCCGAGTCTATTTTTAGCTTTCGTTTGCTAAATTCGATACGACGTAATAGAGGCTTACGTATGATATTGAATTTATTTAGTATTATACGTGCCGAACGTTTTTTTCCGGATAAGGACTCGATATCCGGGAACGGAACGTTACAATTGGTATCAGAGAAAAAGCTTCCTTTAGGCTTCCTTTCTTGAGATAAGTATCTTTAGACCACATAGTAACATTCTGATCTTCCTTGATCTTTCAGAATGGTAGGAACCCGCAGAGGCATTTTCAGAGGTGAGAGTTCAAGAGTTGCGCAAGAGGGTGGTCAGAATCAGAATCGAAACGAGATGCTTCATCAACAACAACCTCACCCCCAAGTTAATCAAGAGATACCTCAGAATGATGGACTACCTGATGATGAACCTTTACGAGTCAAAATAGTAGGGGATATACCACCAGTGCACATAACTCCAGCGATGAATGTGTACCCTCCACCACAGCCAGTAAGCCATCCATCACCTCCAGTGATCCCACCGCATCAGCAAACCTTCTATCCTCCACCTACAAGTTATCCGCCTCAACCTACCATACCACCACCACCAAGAGTTAATCATCACTACGGTTTTGGTTATCCACCCTACGGACTTCATCAACCTTTACCACATCCCACCTCAACACCAAGGATACTACCCTTACCACCGAGTACCACCAGTGGCTCAACCTCAACAGCCGTATCCACCTCCATACCCACCTCAAGTACCCGTTGGATACCCACCAGTTTACCATCCGGTTTACCCACCATTTGCTCAAGTGGTATGACCTCCAGTGGAACCACCAATTCAAGATCAAACTCCACCGGTTGATTGGTATACAAAGTTGAAGAGAAACAGAGTTCAAGACTTCTCCGGTAATATGGAACCGGGCAGGGCAGAATTGTGGTTAAGGAGCTTTGAGAAGGCGTGTAGGAATGTGAATGTACCCGAAACAGAGATGGCACAGTTGGCAGTAGGTTTTCTCCTTGGGGAAGCGGAAAGTTGGATAGATGCGTTTGAGAGCAGCAATGGTAAGGTCACGGATTGGGAAGCATTTAAGAGGTTGTTCTACACTGAATACTTTCCACATACGGTACAAGCAAATAAAGCAAATCAGTTTTTGAAACTCCAGCAAGGTGTAAATATGACGGTTTCACAATACACCAATCGGTTCAATGAGTTGGGTCGGTTCTACCCTGAGATTATGAGTGTTGAAGAAAAGAAGATGGCTTTGTTCAAGAATGGTTTGTCTTAAGAAATACAAGCAGGGATGTTGGGAATCACAACAAGGACCATGGCGGAGTTTCTGAACAAGGCTTTGGAAGTCGAGACATTTAAGAACAAACCCTCAATCGTTATTGGAGTAAAAAGATCTTTTGAAGGCAGCTTTGTAAAAGATCGAGAGGCACCTCAACAACAAGATGAGAAAATGATTGTCGCACCACTTGCAGCCAAGTCAAAAGTTGGTGTACCGGTTTGCTCAAAGTGCAAAAAGAATCACTCCGGAGAATGTCGGGCATATTCAAATGGATGTTACCTTTGTGGTGAGACGAGACACTTTTTAAAAGCCTGCCCTGTAAGGAATGCTAGAAGGAATCAAGCGAACAACCAAGGAAAAGCAAGTCGACCAACGAGAGTTTTTGCTTTGGATTCTGCCATACCAGGTATCTTTTAGTTTGTTTGTTTTCTTAAAGTATTCTTATGACATGAATTGAATTCACATTGTAATTGTATTTAAGTAAAGGAACTAACTTCTAGATACATTATTAATGGACAAATTAGCTATGTCAACTTTGTTTAATACAAGATGTCAAAACTTTTGGGTTAAGTAGGATAGCTAAGAAGTTAAACATACCCTTCAACCTTTTGGAATACTTTTTGGACACCATTCGGGTAAGTGTTTATAGAGGGATGTTTGTTGATTAGGAGTTTGGTTAGTGCGGTTCAGTAGTTCAAGAATTGGTTGGTCAGTTCTGAGTTATGTGTGCAAGATTGGTTCAGTTTTGGGAATCCGTAGAGTTTGGTTCGTTGGATAGAAAGATCCGAGTGGTTGTTTGTGATCCAAGTGTAAACAAGTGAAGCTTCGGTTTTGGTTTTGTTTTGGGAAGAGTGTTAGAGGAAGATCTACATTTTGAGCATGTTCGAATTTCGAGGACGATACTCCTCTTAAGGGGGAAGAAATGTAATATCCTGAACTTTGGGAAAGGGCAGACGTGTCAAATTGTAAAGTTCGGTATATTGTGTTTATTTAATTTTGGATTTAAGTATTATATATATGTATTTTCGAGATATACATATATATTGTTAGTAATATCATCCGCAGCGGAAACGATTTATAGATCTAGATCTATAAACTACACGTAATAAAATAACTAGATCTATATCTACAAGGGGGATGTAGAGCATACCTCTTGGATCTCAAAATCCAAGTTGAAGAACCGCAATTAGGAAGAACTTGTGAAGGCGTGAAGAGCACCACAGTCTTCCGATCGTGTGATCCAAGCAACTCCCGGTGGAAGGAATTCTCGGCCCGAACCCTTCCGATATGCTACCCGGAAAAATCTCCAAGATTTCTCCCTAATACCCCTTGGCGAAAAAAATATTTTCTTCTCCTCTCTAAGAGGTGAAGTCGAAATATGTAGTGTGTCCTTTGGCTTGGGAGAACTCTCTTTATATAGGAGAGTAAAACTTAAGCCCCAAGGATTTTATAATTAATACAAAATCAATTATGATAATCCTATTAAATAAAAGATAATCCCAAAATATTCTAGAACAAATCTAGGATAATATTTATCTTTATTTCTTTCCATAAATATTTATCCAATAAATATTTTATGCACATGTCTTATTAATCACAAGAAAACTAATTTCTTGTTCATTAAACATGCTTGGGGTCGAAAAACATCATCATTGACCTAGTCAATATGATTTATTTCCACACACACAATAATTGGGCCAAGATTATGGAAAATGTCTTTTCCACATATTTAATTATTTAGCCCAACTAATTTAATAGTCCACTAAACAATTAATTCACATATCGTTTTAATAAAGTCCAACAAGAACTAAATTAATATTATTAGGATTCGACGTCCGAGAATAGTTATGCTATATTAGGAGGCACGTCGGGACCATGGACTAATAATCGGCGGCTCCGATAAATCAAATAAATAATTATAGAATAATTATATTCGATAAATCAATCACGAGAATATGCCACCATAATCCCGTGGATCGCACTCCTCCGATTATGAGATTATATTTATCTCCTCACGAGAATAATAATAAGCGTCCCATTGATATAATCATTACATATGGATTAATCCTCCATAGATCGCTCATTCTAAATCGGGAAGTTACCGTTAACCCTTTTTAGAACCTCTTATCCTTATTTACCATTAACCCCTAGTGATCAATTAATTCATACAACTCACCGGTGATCAATCGATTGTGATATGAACTCAGCGCGATCGATCGCTTTCTAGGATTAACAAATAAGGAATCGTGTCTATCTACTTCCATAAATGGAAGGAATGGATTCCGTATCTGTGATAACACGACTACTCACTCAATCCAAAGACAATGCCAAGATGGGGTAATTCGGACCACGACACTCGGTGTAATCCTTAACCGTCAAGTCAAACCTCATACCGATTCAAGCGGTTGGATCGTGATCACCTCGAGATTAAGATATATCCATAAATATGATCATCCATTGATTCGATAAGACTTCTCGATTACGGAATTATATCGTGAACTCTAATCAAATCGGTCCAAATTTATATGATATATCTATCATATATAAATGCCCCATTAGGTTCTCTTAACCGAAAGTCCGGATAGGACTATCACACCTTTTGTGTTCAGGCGCATTAATAGCACATTAAAGGAGAGACCCGATACTCTCGATTAACTTCACTACGGGCTAATTGTATTTTAAGTACATCTTCACTAACTCAATCCTCCCGTGTATATACCATACACCGAAAGTTAAGTGATTACATAAACGATATACTTTAGGGTTTTCAGTAGTGTAATTACTATTGTCACATCGGTGAATATGAGAATAATAAATATGAATAACAATATCATTTCATTTATTAAATAAAACAATTACAAAATTGTCTTTCGGGCATCACACCTAACAATCTCCCACTTGCACGAAAGCATGTGATTAATTGTTTTAGAGCACACCCTATTATTTAAAATACAACAAACTACATCTCCCACTTGCTCTAAAGCAATGAAGACTTATCCCGTATTCTAGTACCCACTAAGCATGTGGTACTGAGTAAACACTGAGCCCGAGATCGACTTAACGATCATCCTCAATCTGACTTAAAGTCAAAATCAGTGTATCACACATATCCAAGTTCACACATGAATATGTCCGCATATTGTTCCTCGTTCTCTTCAAGATACTAAAGGACATACTAAACTTGCTTTGTTAACCGCCGAATCTAAGATTCGATCAAAGTTGACGTTCAATAACCTGACCATCTCTTACTAGAAAGAGAATCTATCCCATTTCTCTTGATCCAAGATTTGAGAGTCATTCCTGAGGCATAGGTAGAACTTCCTCGTTGAATGTTGCATACACGGATGCATCATCTTAACCAATAAGATGGATGGGAAACCAAAGGATCGATTCTAATGAATTCGACCGAGTCAAACTCTTAAGAATGTTGTCCAAATCTACATTGCAGAGAATTGTGGTATTGTCGATTCGACTTGAGATAACACACCCATGTTGATTCCAATCGGTGCAAAGTGTTAGCCTTCACAAACACTAATTTATATATTAACTCATGTACTAAAATTGATATCCGGTCTACAAAAGACTTATCAATATTCTCGTCAAATCCACATATTGTAGAAATATATGACTTCCAATGACCGAGAGGTTTGCTTTTTATCCACAAAGGACATAAGCCTTGTGATATCATCCCATCATGAGTTCATAAGTCAATACCATTCATTTGAATGAATCCAGGACTCCGTTTGTTTGGCAAGAAAGTCTCAGGGAATCACCCCTATTTTCGCTTTTGAACGAAATCATGCAATACCGAACTCATTCTACTCTTTTCCATATAGATCCAATTACTCCCACTGGGCTGAGGCGCTCAGGTGGTTCTACAAGAGCATGAAATGAATTGGAGTACCGAACTCCATTCACGGGGTTATGGCCATTAAACCAACCTCTATTATCGTAATCCTATACCGCTTCACAAAAGAGCCATAGGTCATCAATCGATCCTCGAACAAAGTCCGCCGAACCCGTAATGGGTAATGGATAAACCATACTCCCACTACATTCGGGTGGATCGAAATTACGATCTAGTTTAGTAGTATTTAGTGTTATCACCAACAACCGATGTTGGATGTGGTCGATTTTAATCGCTTAGTAACTACCTTGAGTAAACGTCTTCGCAAGGTTTAAGGTTTTAGTTCATAGACTCTATCGTCACAACAATATAACAATCTTATAACAAACCTTTTCTCTCAATGCTACAAGATATCCACTCGAACGTGTTCATGAAATTTCCGAGACCTCTACCTTCAAGCACCGTGTGCTAAATGCTTATATTTACGAACCCCGAATCCACACCTTATCCGTAAATTCCAAAGCATATTCTAGGTAGATACATTTCAATGTAAACCGATATTTCGCTTCTAATATCTTTATTGAGTTAAGCATACACATCTAAAACTATATAAGGCAATTTAACGGTTTCTCACATAGTGAAAACATTTCACTATGAGGCGGGCCGAGCATGGATGGCCCATTTCAGTATAGAATACTCTATCTCTCTGAAAACAGAGAAACCTCAAAAATATTTTGGATAAAGCGGCCGGAGTGTTCGAATAGTTATCGACACAAGAAGTCACTACTGAAGCTCCTACTAGCTTGTATCTTTCATCGACCATGGTGTCGTCATAAACAAGCTATGTTACTTCTTTATAACCATTATCCTTTTCCGATTGAAAGGAAACTTAGTCATTGAACCTTTGAGACAATATAACCAGATCGAAGAAAGGAATCACCCTTTACTATGCACTAACTATGGAATATGAAGAAGCGTTTATCTAAATATAGAAACCAATTGCTTTTAATAGTTCTTAAGATGTGTTTTATATACATATTTCAAATAGCTTCTAAGTGGTTTTGAGTTTATCAAACAAAAGTCCGAGTCTTGGATTCGTACTACAAATGGTATATTCACTTTCTATACGACAAACAAATTATCGAATAGAAGGTAAATCCATTCGTTCCAACGAATCTTAAACGGAAAATAATTTTCCCGCGATATCCAAGGATTGAATCCGAGATTCATTACCTTATATCACTCCCACTATTCTAGCTAAAATTAAGCGCCTGTTGTTTACTCTTTTAATCGTTAAATGCCTTTGCTACCTTGTTCTTCTAAAGAACTTAGCTCGAGAAAATCGCCAAGGATTCATAGGTTGGTGATCCAAAATCACCGCCCTTATCCTATGATTTTCGATTAATTAATTTTCGAATTTTCTCGCTTTAGGTGACTAACACTTTTAGACATATTCTCCCATTCTTGACTTTCCGTGAATGGAAATAGTCTTGAACTTGAACCGTTCGTTTGAGTGACACTACTCTTGAACCGTGGATGTCTATTTCGAGTGTTACTCGTCGAGACTTCTCGGATTTTCTAATATACGTCAACAAATCATAACATTAAAGCTCCCACTAGTTTATCGGTTCCAAATACCGCCTAACGAGCAATGCTTTATTTTTATGATTTTCCGATTTTTTCGATTAGAAAATCTTTCGTACATAGTTCTATTGTTTCGGAAAAACAACAAATCATAGAAAGTCCCACTAGTTCATCGATTCCAAATATCGCCTAACTAGCAACATTTCATGACTTTCCGGTTTTTCAATTAGAACGGTTACGTGTGTGTAGTCGATTACACTTTTCTAATGTTCTAGAAAAACAACAAATCATAAAGCTCCCATTAGTTCATCGATTCCAAATATCGTCCAACTAGTAACACTTCATGATTTTCCGATTTTTCAATTAGAAAATTACTCGTGTAATTACTACACATTCAAAATTCACTAAGAATTTCAAAGTCCGAAATCACCTTAGGTCAAACTAAGTTTGTCTTCCGCTTGACACGAATGACACTAGTGACATACCTATATGTCACTCACGGTTTTAAAAAGGCTTAAGAGAAAATATCTCTTTCAAAAATAATTGCATTATCGATTAACTAGTTCAACGTCCTAGTTACTTTCCACTTTTAACGAAGTCAATACTAGTCAATTATAAATTTTAAGCAATTTAGTAAGGATATAATGTCAGAAATAAAATGACATATATTAATTCAAGTTTAACACTACTATATTTATTTTAGGAATTGTAAACTAAAATTAAGTCTACTCTACCATTCCAAGGTTTTAACCTCGCATCTCAGTGCCGCCTTAGGGTAGGTCAAAGAGATGACGGTTAAATCGAGACAATCTCATCAATGAATAACTTGTGAGAATCAAACATCGCACGAGAATCGAACATCCCTTTATTCATTGACTACCTTCCTTTTTTAGCCTAGATATTTCCAAAAATATCCTTTATGAGTGTGACCTACTATATCGGATCTCTTAGGTACGCCCCGAGTGTGCCGTCGTAGGATAGGTCAGTGACCCGACGAGTACCCAGAAATCCTATCCTTTCGGAGACCAAGCCATGAATGTTGATAGGCGCGAACACCATCCTTGTGGGGACGAAATCAAAGCGCCTCGGCGTCACCTTTCTCTCACTTACTTGTATCTATAGTAGAGGCCGTGGGGTTGGTGTGTCGCCTCCCCGCTCCCACTCAATATTTTGGAAGTGGTGGTGGGTTAACTAACCGCGTCTTTTTGATGTTAACATAAAAGCTCATCAAACCAAGGATTCGAATGGTGTCGATAACGTAGGCAAGCCTACCCGTCCTATTCGTTGGAACATATGTGATGATCCGGATCGAAAATCGGGTCAAGACGGCCTCATTGAGATAAGAAGGAATCACCCCTCCGTTCTCGGTGTAGCTTAGTCTTGCCGGACCCCGTGCATACATCACACTAGGAGGGTTAAGTCGGTCGAGCCTACTTGATTGACTACCCAACCTATAAGCGAACCGCTTTTATCCAAGATTTATTGTTCTTTTACCATCATTCAATCTCGTAGACACTACTGAATTGAAGAACGTGATCTCGTTTGGGCTTTAAGGCGGTTCACCGAGAACACACACCGAAGGCCTAACGATTTCATAACCCATCCTCGGATCATTAATTAGTTACTAAATTTATTAATTACCACGTATTAATTAAATTTCAACTAATTACACGAGTTTGTATACATGCCTATTTTAATTACCAAAATTAAAATTCTACATGTATGCATGGAGTGGATTTATGATATGATGCATGTCATGGCAATTCCGATTTTATATCTATTTTATGATCAAACACATAAAAAATAAATTGCGGAAAATTTAAACACCGAGATGGATTGTTGGTACCCCCGACTAACCTATTTTCTAAGGAAAAGTAAAAAATTAATCTAAGTCTTCAAATCTCGATCTTCGATCTTGAAACTTCCGGATCTCAAACCTTCGATCTTGACACGAACCACGAATCAGCGAGAGAGGAGGCGTAATATACCAATATATTGAAAAATATATCTATATTAATAATTGTTTTTAAAAAAACTTTCCTTTTTTTTTTTTTTTATCAAGCCTCGGCTGAAACCCTTTTTTTTAATTTATAAATTTTATAAATCTATTGCCGGCAGTAATTATGAAACCAATTGACCTATTGGTCAAAATAATTGCCATATCCCAAAAAATAAGCTGCCGCATTCCTAAATAAAAATAAAAAAATTTCCGCCGCATCCAAAACAACAGCCGTGAACCTTAAAAAAAAAAATCTGCCGAGCCAATTATAAAAATAAAACAACAATATCGGCCTCCTCCCGTTTTACCTTCTTGATGATCTTCAACATCATCTTCAACACATCATCTTACATTAAATGCTCGAACCCTGGATCAAAAATAAAATACAAAAGGTACTACCTTTTACAATTTTTCGCATGACATAAATAAATTACACATCCTATGCTCAATTGATGCTAATCAAAAGAGCTACAAAATAGATTCTGGGTAAACAAGATCAACCACAATCCATCTCTTCAACCAAGACATTCATAACATAAAAAATAAATATAAATTTCGCCCCTTTTTTTTAAAAAAATTGGGACAAAAAAATCTAAATGTTTACATTTCCTAGATCTAATATTTTATACGTATAAATATAGATCACCATGGCGACCGATACCAACATTAGTAATATCATCCAGCAATGAAACGATTTATGGATCTAGATCTATAAACTACACGTAATAAAATAACTAGATCTATATCTACACAGGGGGGATGTAGAGCATACCTCTTGGATCTCAAAATCCAAGTTGAAGAACCGCAATTAGGAAGAACTTGTGAAGGCGTGAAGAGCACCACAGCCTTCCGATCGTGTGATCCAAGCAACTCCCGGTGGAAGGAATTCTCGGCCCGAACCCTTCCGATATGCTACCCGAAAAATCTCCAAGATTTCTCCCTAATACCCCTTGGCCGAAAAAATATTTTCTTCTCTCTCAGAGGTGAAGTCGAAATATGTAGTGTGTCCTTTGGCTTGGGAGAACTCTCTTTATATAGGAGAGTAAAACTTAAGCCCCAAGGATTTTATAATTAATACAAAATCAATTATGATAATCCTATTAAATAAAAGATAATCCCAAAATATTCTAGAACAAATCTAGGATAATATTTATCTTTATTTCTTTCCATAAATATTTATCCAATAAATATTTTATGCACATGTCTTATTAATCACAAGAAAACTAATTTCTTGTTCATTAAACATGCTTGGGGTCGAAAAACATCATCATTGACCTAGTCAATATGATTTATTTCCACACACACAATAATTGGGCCAAGATTATGGAAAATGTCTTTTCCACATATTTAATTATTTAGCCCAACTAATTTAATAGTCCACTAAACAATTAATTCACATATCGTTTTAATAAAGTCCAACAAGAACTAAATTAATATTATTAGGATTCGACGTCCGAGAATAGCTATGCTATATTAGGAGGCACGTCGGGGACCATGGACTAATAATCAGCGGCTCCGATAAATCAAATAAATAATTATAGAATAATTATATTCGATAAATCAATCACAGGAATATGCCACCATAATCCCGTGACTGCACTCCTCCGATTATGAGATTATATTTATCTCCTCACGAGAATAATAATAAGCGTCCATTGATATAATCATTACATATGGATTAATCCTCCATAGATTTATTCATTCTAAATCGGGAAGTTACCGTTAACCCTTTTTAGAACCTCTTATCCTTATTTACCATTAACCCCTAGTGATCAATTAATTCATAACTCTCACCGGTGATCAATCGCTGTGATATGAACTCGCGCGATCGATCGGTTTCTAGGATTAACAAATAAGGAATCTGTTTATCTACTTCCATAAATGGAAGGAATGGATTCCGTATCTGTGATAACACGTACTACTCACTCAATCCGAAGACAATGCCAAGATGGGGTAATTCGGACCACGGACTCGGTGTAATCCTTAACCGTCAAGTCAAACCTCATACCGATTCAAGCGGTTGGATCGTGATCACCTCGAGGATTAAGATATATCCATAAATATGATCATCCATTGATTCGATAAGACTTCGATTACGGAATTATATCGTGAACTCTAATCAAATCGGTCCAAATTTCTATATGATATATCTATCATATATAAATGCCCCATTAGGTTCTCTTAACCGAAAGTCCGATAGGACTATCACACCTTTTGTGTTCAGGCGCATTAATAGCACATTAAAGGAGAGACCCGATACTCTCGATTAACTTCACTACGGGCTAATTGTATTTTAAGTACATCTTCACTAACTCAATCCTCCCGTGTATATACCATACACATCGAGTTAAGTGATTACATAAACGATATACTTTAGGGTTTTCAGAAGTGTAATTACTATTGTCACATCGGTGAATATGAGAATAATAAATATGAATAACAATATCATTTCATTTATTAAATAAAACAATTACAAAATTGTCTTTCGGGCATCACACCTAACATATATAACTAAAGAGGATTTAAGTGGCAACTAATGAAAATAAGGGTCTTTTGGGATTAATGGTAATTAAAAGGAATTGATGGATTTAATTAGAAATTTGTGTGGAAGTTAATTTTGGCAACAACTTCCCACTAATAGAGAAGTTGTCAGAATCCCAAATTTTGCTGAGTATTGTTCGACTCTGAGAGGAAAAATTGAGATAAAATAGAAAGCAAAAAGAAGGAGAATTCTTCCATCTTCTCACAATTTGGTTAACGGATTTCAGAACCGTTTGAAGATTCAGAATCAGCGGGAAGAGAGGATCATTTTGATAGCAAAAGTTCAGAGTTTTGTAAAGGTATGAATTTAGCCCTAACTATGGTTTTGTCAAGGATTGATCAATCTTCAAGGCTTCGGTTGGTTTGATTTGTAGTTCTTGTAGTTTAGAAGCTTTTGATCATCAATTAATTCATGTTTAATTGTGATCAAATAGGTTTTAGTTGAAGTCTTCTCAAATGCTGCAGATTTCTGATCATGGTCAAATTATACCCGTAAAAGTCATCAACGTTATCCTTAAATCAAGCTTAATAATATATATTTTATATTAAATCACATGTTTATAATGTTTATTTAATGTTATGTGGTTTGCAGAATATAATTTGGTATTTATCTATTTTTACTATTAAAATATGATTTACTGTGTGATAATTATTGATTTTACAGATTACGGTAAATCAGAGGATATCTACCGACATAAGGAAATAAATCTCAAGATAATTTGGAGCAGAATCAGATGGTATTAAAGATAGACATCAAATCAGCACGAAGAGTGGAGTAACAAACAAGAAAAGCCAGCGAGCCAATCAGAGGCTGAGGGACTCGTTGGCAGCGAAGTGTCAGCTCGCTGGGAGCGAGTTTGGGAAAATCATCAGGATCGGCTCGGAGTTATCTCGACGCGTTTTATACTCCATTAGGGTTTAGAAAATACGATTTTAAGTCGGTTTTTGTAGCTTATAAATATATTGTTTCATAGCCAAGTATTAAGAGAGCACAATACAATTTTAATACAACTTTTCATAGTACAAATCCTCAATTTTTCAGAGCAGTTTTTACATGTCAGCAGCAATTATGTGAGTTGCTTGTATTAATTTGTTCTTTGTTCTTTGTAATTAAGTCCCCCAATTTGTTGTTTATCGTTTGAGGTTGTTCGTTCTTCACCGAAAGATGTAGATCTAAGGCTACGATATGAGGCAGTAGGGATTCCTTGTCTATAAGGATCCACACGCCCAAATCTATTTTCCGGTGATCTATAGATGACTTTGGTATGATCGACAATCGTGTTTTTAGTAGATCTATATAATTGCTTTATGAATCTCTATTTTATCCGTTACGTATATAGAAACGCTAAGATTTAGTTGTTCGCCGCGTCAATCTAGTCACGTCTTTATGGTGTGATTGTCCACCTAGAATTTCTTATCTGAGTAGGTATGGCTACGGCTATGTTGCTCGTCTATTGTAATTAGCGTATTATTAGGGAATACCAATATAGTACTCCTAGGTCGGCTCATGAATTGATCTTTCGGGACTTTCAGCGAGATCTAGATCTGTGTTATATTTGGGAATTGCTAGCACCTAGTTATACGTACATCGTAGATTAACATGATACCTACGAAGTTAGTGTTAATGGGACAGAGACTGATGCGATCACTTAGGAAGTACGCCTAACCACAGAAATGTTGCCTATGTGAGGAATACGGTTTATATCGGCATCCTTAGTATTGTAAGCGTGCGAGTTATATGAGATGGAGGCCTACGAAGCGAAGTCACGTAATGTAGCACAGTGATCTAGTGTCCTACCCGGAACTAAGTCAAGTTTAGGGGATGACTCCCGTAGCCAATATAAAAGAAATACAAATCGCATTAATAGTTATTGAGTCTAGTTTATTTATATAGAATCTCTAGATCTTACCTTACCTTGTATTTTGTTGGTCTTAGACCGCCTCTGTGTGCTCGACATGATTAATTGATTGTTTTTATGTAGATGATTCACAATTGGTTCCCTGTGGGATCGACCTTGATTCGCTATAGCTATGCTACGATGGACCTAGTCCTCTTGCTAGTATTGGTTAAGGGTGATCGAGTATTTTATTATCACTTGACTGATCACGTCAATCAATTTCTGAAGGTTTCATTTTGGTTTTGCTTGTTTATAAGGTAAGGGGCTCTTCCTAAAGTTTAATAAAGGTTTTATGATGTTAAGGTTGAGTATTTGTGTTGAATTCTTGGTTAAAAATCATGTTCTAAGTTGTCGTTAAAGTGTTGTATGTTGTGGTATGTGAAACCTGTGTTTTTCTGCTATGTTTCTGTGTCTATTGATGATAAACTTGTTTGAAATCGAGCGGAGATCGTTCAGATGCATAAAACCGAGTTTTTGGGAGTTTCTACGCTTGGTGAGGGCGCACCAGAGGTTGGTGCGGGTGCACCGGGAGTCAGAACGTCCGTTTTTACATTCAGAAACTTGGTGCGGGCACACCAGGACTCAGTGCGGGCGCACCGGGCATCAAGAAATCAATTTTTAACATTCAGAGCCTTGGTGCAAGCGCATCAGAATCCAGTGCAGGCGCTCTGGATCCAATGCATGCGCACTAGATCCAGTGCAGGCGCACTGGACATGCCTTTTTTTGAGTTTGATCAGTTTTGAGCCCCGAGTCTAGTTTTAAAGGTTGTTTCTTGACCTTATAACATTAAATAAACATGAATAAGCATCGATTAAGCTTCCGATGCATTTAGTTCCAGCATCGGATGTACTCTTCTATAGAGTTGAAGATTGGGACCGTCGGAAGGGTATGAATGGCTTAAGCTTTGAGGAATTAGCATTCCTCAATGTCTGTGTATGTGCTAGTCCTTGTCCGTGTCTAGTGGTCTAGGAAAGAGAGTAGTAGATGTGAGGGAGCTTACTTTAAGATACTTAGGTGGCTAGTTAACAATTAATAATAAACATACTTGTGTAGTAAAAAGATTAAACATCAATCCATTCTTTGTAAGGCACAAGTGTATATCGTGATGTGTGGGTGTACAGATAATGTGGATAACTTCATAAGTCTTTGGACCCTATGTACGGAGGAATACCATCCTGTAATTCCGAGACCCTATGTACGGAGGGACTCCGCCGAGCGTGTACACTATCGGGCTTTCCCCCGTGGATATTGGTGTGATCTGCCAATATGTTGCACACAAATACTTCATGGTGAGTAGCACCATGCGTAGTGCCCTTGAATGATGATGTAACAAAGATAAGCTAAGCTAAAAACCAATAGTCACAACATGTTGATGAGCTTGAAGTGAACCCTAGAGTTTGATTCGGTTTCATAAAAATAACTTAATTACTTATGAACCTTTCGTTGTAAGACATACTTATACTTTAGATTCTTACTCTAGCTAAGTACTTTGTACTTACCTCAATTGCATGTTTTGTTGTATGCTTTTGGGGTGAGAAGACGAACAGGTTGAGCATGTGATGGATGAGGACTTTGGGGATGATGTTTGAGTCCAAGTTTCACTTGATGTTTTCTATTTCATTTATTATAAGATGTATCAAACTATATTGTTATTTCAATAACAAGACAAGTGTTGTACTATCTTTAAGGCTTTGTAAGATTTGTTGTTTTACTTTTGCTTTGGACATCGTATGTTGTAAGCTACCTTGTTGTTGTAAGAAAACCTTTCTATCTTCGTTGAGTTTTAATCTAATCTTAGACGCATTTATGATGCTTGCCGAGTTTTTTTAGCTTCCGTTTGATAAACTCGATACGACGTAATAGTGGCTTACGTATGATATTGTATTTATTTAGTATTATACGTGCCGAACGTTTTTATCCGGATAAGGACTCGGTATCCGGGAACGGGGCGTTAAAGTTGGTATCAGAGAAAAAGCATCCTTTAGGCTTCCTTTCTTGAGATAAGTATCTTTAGACCACATATTAACATTCTGATCTTCCTTTGATCTTTCTGAATGGTAGGAACCCGAAGAGGCATTTTCAGAGGTGAGAGTTCAAGAGTTGGGCAAGAGGGTGGTCAGAATCAGAATCGGAACGAGATGCTTCATCAACAACAACCTCACCCCCAAGTTAATCAAGAGATACCTCAGAATGATGGCCTACCTAATGATGAACCTTTACGAGTCAAAATAGTAGGTGATATACCACCAGTGTACATACCTCCAGCGATGAATGTGTACCCTCCACCACAGCCAGTAAGCCATCCATCACCTCCAGTGATCCCACCGCATCAGCAAACCTTCTATCCTCCACCAACAAGTTATCTGCCTCAACCTACCATACCATCACCACCAAGAGTTAATCATCACTACGGTTTTGGTTATCCACCCTACGGACTTCATCAACCTTACCGCATCCCACCTCAACACCAAGGATACTACCCTTACCACCGAGTACCACCAGTGGCTCAACCTCAATAGCCGTATCCACCTCCATACCCACCTCAAGTACCCTTTGGATACCTACCAGTTTACCCTCCGGTTTACCGACCGGTTGCTCAAGCGGTAAGACCTCCAGTGGCACCACCAGTTCAAGATCAAACTTCACCGGTTGATTGGTATACAAAGTTGAAGAGAAACACTGTTCAAGACTTCTCCGGTAATGTGGAACCGGGCAGAGCAGAAATTGTGATTAAGGAGCTTTGAGAAGGTGTGTAGGAATGTGAATGTACCCGAAACAGAGATGGCACAGTTGGCAGTAGGTTTTATCATTGGGGCAGCGGAAATTTGGATAGATGCATTTGAGAGCAGCAATGGTAAGGTCACGGATTGGGAAGCATTTAAGAAGTTGTTCTACACGAATACTTTCCACCTACGGTACAAGCAAATAAAGCAAATCGGTTTTTGAAACTCCAACAAGGTGTAAATATGACGGTTTCACAATACACCAATCGGTTCAATGAGTTGGGTCGGTTCTACCCTGAGATTATGAGTGCTGAAGAAAAGAAGATGGCTTTGTTCAAGAACGGTTTGTCTTAGGAAATACAAGCAGGGATGTTGGGATTCACAGCAAGGACCATGGTGAAGTTGCTAAACAAGGCTTCGGAAGTTGAGACGTTTAAGAACAAACCCTCAATCGTTATTGAAGTAAAAAGATATTTTGAAGGCAGCTTTGTAGAAGATCGAGATGCACCTCAGCAACAAGATGAGAAAAAGATTGCCGTACCACTTGCAGCCAAGTCAACAGTTGGTGTAACGATTTGCTCAAAGTTCAAAAAGAATCACTCCGGAGAATGTCGGGCATATTCAAATGGATGTTACCTTTGCGGTGAGATGGGACACTTTTCAAAAGCTTGCCCTGTAAGGAATGCTAGAAGGAATCAAGCGAACAACCAAGGAAAAGCAAGTCGACCAACGAGAGTTTTTGCTTTGGATGCCGCCATGCCAGGTATCTTTTAGTTTGTTTGTTTTCTGAAAGTTTTCTTATGACATGAAGTGAATTCACATTGTAATTGTATTTAAGTAAAGGAACTAACTTCTAGATACATTATTAATGGACAAATTAGCTATGTCAACTTTTTTTAATACAAGATGTCAAAACTTTTGGGTTAAGTAGCATAGCTAAGAAGTTAAACCTACCATTCAACCTTTAGGAAAACTTTTTGGACACCATCCGGGTAGGTGTTTATAGAGGGCTGTTTGTTGATTAGGAGTTTGGTTAGTGCGGTTCAGTAGTTCAAGAATTGGTTGGTCAGTTCTGGGTTAAGTGTGCAAGATTGGTTCAGTTTTGGGAATCCGTAGAGTTTGGTTCATTGGATAGAAAGATCAGAGTGGTTATTTGTGATCCATGTGTAAACAAGTGAAGCTTCTATTTTGGTTTCGTTTTAGGAAGAGTGTTAGAGGAAGACCTACAGTTTGAGCATGTTCAAGTTTCGAGGACGAAACTCCTCTTAAGAGGGAAGGAATGTAATATCCCGAACTTTGGGAAAGGGCAGACGTGTCAATTTGTAAAGTTTGGTATATTACGTTTATTTAATTTTGGATTAAAGTATATATATATATATATATATATATATATATATATATATATATATATATATATATAACTAAAGAGGATTTAAGTGGCAACTAATGAAAATAAGGGTCTCTTGGGATTTAATGGTAATTAAAAGGAATCGATGGATTTCATTAGAGATTTGTGTGGAAGTTAATTTTGGCAACAACTTCCCACTAATAGAGAACTTGTCAGAATCCCAAATTTTGCTGAGCATTGTTCGACTCTGAGAGGAAAAAATTGGGAGAAAACAGAAAGCAAAAAGATGGAATTCTTCCATATTCTCACAATTTAGTTAACGGATTTCAGAACCGTTTGAAGATTCAGAATCAACGGGAAGAGATGATCATTTTGATAGCAAAAGTTCAGAGTTTTTGTATAGGTATGAATTTAGCCCTAACTGTGGTTTTGTCAAGGATTGATCAATCTTCAAGGCTTCGGTTGGTTTGATGATTCGTAGTTCTTGTAGTTTATAAGCTTTTGATCATCAATTAATTCAAGTTTAATTGTGATCAAATAGGTTTTAGTTGAAGTCTTCTAAAGTACTGCAGATTTCTGAAGGTTTCATTTTGGTTTTGCTTGTTTATAAGGTAAAAGGCTCTTCCTAAAGTTTAATAAAGGTTTTATGATGTTAAGGTTGAGTATTTTTGTTGAATTCTTGGTTAAAAATCATGTTCTAAGTTGTAGTTAAAGTGTTGGATGTTGTGGTATGTGGAACCTGTGTTTTTCTGCTATGTTTCTGTGTCAATTGATGATAAACTTGTTTGGAATCGAGCGGAGATCGTTTAGATGCATAAAACTGAGTTTTTGGGAGTTTCTACGCTTGGTGCGGGCGCACCGGGAGTCAGAACGTCTGCTTTTACAATCAGAGACTTGGTGTGGGCGCACCAGGACTCAGTGCTGGTGCAACGGGCATCCAAAAATCGATTTTTTACATTCAGAGCCTTGGTGCAAGCGCACCAGAATCCAGTGCAGGCGCACTAAAGCCAGTGCAAGCGCACTGGACATGCCTTTTTTTGAGTTTGATCAGTTTTGAGCCCCGAGTCTAGTTTTAAGGGTTGTTTCTTGACCTTATAACATTATATGAACATGAATATTAAGCTTCCGATGCGTTTACTTCCGGCACCGGATGTACTCTCCTATAGAGTTGAAGTTCGGGACCGTCGAAAGGGTAAGAATGGATTGTGGTTTGAGGAATTATTTCTCAATGTCTGTGTATGTGCTAGGCTTTGTCCGTGTCTAGTGGTCTAGGAAAGAGAGTAGTAGATGTGAGGGAGCTTACTTGAAAATACTTAGGTGTCTAGTTAACAATTAATAATATAACATACTTGTGTAGTAAAAAGATTATCAATCCATTCTTGGTAAGTTACAGGTCTATATCGCGATGTGTGGGCATTCAGATAAAGTGGATAACTTCGTAAGTCTTTGGACCCTACGTACGGAGGAACACCACCCCGTAAGTATGAGACCTTACGTATACGAAGGGACTCCGCCGAGCGTGTACACTATCGGGCTTTCCCCCATGGATATTGGTGTGATCCGCCAATATGTTGTACACAGATACTTCATGGTGAGTAGCATCATGCGTAGTGCCCTTGAATGATGATTTAACAAAGATAAGTGTTAAGGCCATATTTATATGATTATTAAGGGTGTATTTCATTATTATTTTCCCCACATTTGCATAATTTACATGAGAATTAAGGGTTTAAGTGTAATTCTTTAATAAAGATGATTTTAAGAGGGTTGTATGCAAAATTGATGATTTTAAGTGTTGATTTAATGGAATTATTATTATTTGGATTTTATTACATTTTTGCATTGTTTATTTATCATGTAGGAGTTAATTTTCGTGCATATAAAGAGGATAAATGAAGCTCAAGTCGAATTATTCAAGATAGAGTTGGAATTGGCTTGAAGAAATTGGATAAAGATGATGAAATCCGATCCTCGGCATCTTGGACGGCGTTAGTGCGGCGTCCATTCTAGACAGGCGTTTGATAAAGCGGACGGGCGTCCGAATTGTATTTTACATTGAGAGAGTTGAGACGAGGATGAGCAGCGTTTACTCAGCGTCGAGCATTACGGGCGGGCGTCCACAAGACCCAGGCGGCGTCCGTTGCCGACTTACTTCCAAATTGACTTAAAACTCTATATATAGCGGCGACCTCTTAACCCTAATTCATATACCACATAATTGAGATCGCAAATTCACCAAAAAGCTGCGGCGAGAACCTAATTTCACGGAGATGCAAATCTCCCAACCAACAATCATATCCAACATGATTGTTGGCTAGAAACTGCTGCGATGAGTCGACGGAGGAAGCCCATCATCAACACAACCAACTAGAGAGTTCGATGCTTTATGTTAGTGAGTTTAATTTATAGTTTTTCATCACTTTGGATCTTTGTTTTGTATTGATCATGTTTTGTTGGAATTAACGATTTGATGAAACGATTTATCTATATCTATATGCTTGGATCTATGTATGAAAATATATTGGTTTAAGTTTTATTTCGTTCAAGTAATGCAATTGTTCGTGTTTTAAGAGATTATGCATGATTAGTTGAGTAAGAGTTTGGAAACAACCTCGTGATTTCGTGTTGATTGCATGTTTAGTTTATTTGAAAAGATAAACGAAACCCTAGAATTTGATTGAAGATATTTAATTGGATTCGTGAATAAATCACTACTAAAAACTACATCTTAGATCACCATCTAGTTGGGGGTTGTTGGTTGATGGGTGGATTCGTTGCCTCGCTGTGTTTTCCCTTTATTGTTTATTAATCGAATCATTAGTTTAATCTTTAGTTTAAGTTTTAGTTTTATAAACCCTAGTTTCCTGCTGTTTTTCTGCGATTTTTCTGCTTCAGTTCATAGTCGAGGCGCTCATTCCGCAATAGCGAGCGCCCGTCCGAAAGATTTAGTTTACAGACGCTGCGTTCACTTTAGTGAGCGCTCGTCCGTTTTCCGATTTTACTGCTTTGTTTTTATTCTTGTTTTAGTTTTAGTTGATAGGTTTAGGTTTTAGTTAGTTTCAACCTTCGTTTAGATAGATAATTGTGACATAATCGTTAGAATAATTGTTCCTTGATCCGATAAACATTCCACTCCCTTAGGACGACCCGTAAACATCCTATACTACGATCCTTATACTTGGGGTGTTTCGGTTTATAAATTATAAAACTAGTTTTTACCGAACAATAAGCTAGAAACTAATAGTCACATCATGTTGATGAGCATGAAGTGAACCCTAGAGTTTGAGTCGGTTTCACAAAGATAACTTAATAACTTATGAACCTTTCGTTGTAAGACTTACTTATATTTTAGCTTCTTACTCTTGCTAAGTACTTTGTACTTACTTCAATTGCATGTTTTGTTGTATGCTTTTGGGGTGACAAGGCGAACAGGTTGAGCATGTGATGGATGACGACTTTGGGGACAATGTTTGAGTCCAAGTTTCACTTGATGTTTTCTATTTCATTTATTATAAGATGTATCAGACTATGTTGTTTTTTGAATATCAAGACAAGTGTACTCTCTTTAAGGCTTTGTAAGATTTGTTGTTTTACTTTTGCTTTGAACATCGTATGTTGTAAGCTACCTTGTTGTTGTAAGAAAACCTTTCTATGTTCGTTGAGTTTTAATCTAATCTTAGACGCATTTATGATGCTTGCCGAGTCTATTTTTTAGCTTCCGTTTGCTAAATCCGATACGACGTAGTAGAGGCTTACGTATGAAATTGAATTTATTTAGTATTATACATGCCGAACGTTTCTTTTCCGGATAAGGACTCGGAATCCGGGAAGCGGGCGTTACACTCACTCTCTGAGCCGAGTATGTTGTTCATTGCTGCATTTTTTTTACTTTTTCATTCATTTTGCTAGGGTTTTGGTTTTTTGTTTATACTCAAATAAGTATTGCAGTAGCAAGAGTCGACGTCCATTCAAAAAAAAAAATTCAATGCATTCAGGAACGAAGAAGAGTTCGCTATTACATTTTGTTACATTAAGGGTATTTTAGTCCGAGCAAAATTATTTTGTCCTTATTTCAACTAAAATTAAAGTTTAATACATCGGAGAAAGGTGGATTTATAACTAATTTTTCCTAAAATAAAATAGTTCTACATCCGTTACTTTAAAACATCCTAATGTGTCATTTTTTCTAATTATTTATAAAAATAATTAATGAGAGCGAAAACGTGTTGTATTGTTCTTTTTTGGTAATAGGCGTCCAGCCTTTTTTTAATAATAATTTTGTCATTATTACAAAAAATTTGAAAATGCATTATATTCACAAATTTAAATATTATTTTTGTTCTTCTCGTAATTCCCCCAACATTAAATGATAGTCCACCATATCTTAGAGCAAATGTAATGACCAAACACAAAAATGATATCTAGAGCATACATGGGCCCACAAAACTGACATATAGGTTAAAGTATCATTGAGCACAGCATACCATCCACAAACCGATGGCCAGACTGAGAGGGTCAACCAATGTGTAGAAATGTATCTTAGATGTATGTGCTTCCTGAAACCTAAAAGCTGGAAGTCTTGGTTGCCACTGCTTTGAATTCTCAGTATAATACCACCTTTCATACCTCCTTTAACTTGTCCCTTTTGAGGCTCTATATGGGTATCAACCTCCTCACTTCCACAGGAGGTTTTGCTCTGAGATCAATATACTTGATGAATGAATTTCTGCCAGCAAAACAACCTGAACATCGAGGCAACTTAGAGATAATTTGGAAGTGGCACAGATCCGAGATGAAGCACTTTGTTTGATAAAACGAGGAAGGATAAAGAATTTGCAAAGGAGATAGAGTTTTTCTCAAGCTCCAACCTTATAGGCAGATCATCATTAGCCTTGAGGAAGAACTTGAAACTATCGGCCTAAATATTTCGGTCCTTATGAGATAGTGGAGAGGGTTGGACAAGTAGCCTCTGAGACTTTGTTGCCCGAATCGCTAAAATTCATCCCGCTCTTTCATGTTTGATCTTGAAAAAGTACATTGGAGCCCATGTTATACCAAGTAAGCATCCCCAATCACCACAGACGATGGACAAATGGTGATGTACCCGAGAGAGAGTGTTGGAGATTCGATGCCAGAAGAGAAATAATCACATTTGTAGTTCATGGAAGGTCAAGTGGGCAAATCTGGAGGAAGAACAAGCAACTTGGGAGGATGCTAAGGAGATCATGAACAAGTTTTCACATTTCGGTTGGCTTGAGGACAAGCCCTGTCTTATGGGGAGGGTGTTTGTCGGGATCTTTTCCATTTTATCTATTTTTATTTAATTATGTTTTACTTGAGTTTTTATATATAGATATTATGTCAATGAGTTTAGGGTGACGTGGAGGCTGAGTTGGAACAGTTTGTTAAAAATGTAATGGAATGGCTCATAGTAGAAGCCATGGATGTCTCCAAAGGCTTCCATTTACAGAAGTCATGGGGGAAGGCTTCGGGGTTGAAAAGAGGAAAATGAGAATCATTACCCAATATTTTAGTAGAGAGACTTCTATATTATAGAAGTGTCAGAGAAAAAAAAAAGCCACTAGATGTGTTCTTAGAGCGGTTGTAGTAGCATGTTCTTATATCTATTTTTTATTACACCATCCAAATATTAGACTGGCCAAAAATAAATTAGCATCTACTGGCTCTTATTTTGAGGCCTTTTTCTTCACAACATCCACAACTCTGTCCATTTATAGAAACCCATGGTTAGGGCTTTTAAAATCTCTGCAATATTGTGAGTCATTACAGCAAAATCTGAAGAGAATACTAATAACAAAAGCTTGACATATTAGTTTTTTAACATGTGGGCGATATGATGTTTTAGGTTCATTTTTAAGGGAGACCATTATAGTTGCCCTTAATAAGTCACTTTTATTAAGAAAAGTGATTGCCTCAAAATAAGTGATGTTAAGAATACCAATACAGCATTTTAGTTTTTCAAATGTGATAGATTTAATCATCTACTACCTCGGCCATTAAATAATAGTCAAGAAAATATTTTATCCCTAATATTATTGTCAAATGTTTTGTTGGTAAAGGAGTTTTTAGTATTGGAATTGTACCAGATGTAAATATTTTGCATTTATTATAATTTCATTCTTAAAACCTAATGTATGATATATTCAAAATATAATAGTCAAGAAAATATTTTATCCCTTAATATTAGTCACTCTAGAATACCATGTAGCATTTATTATAATTTCATTCTTACTACCTCTAATTTATTATATTCAATAATTTTTAATCTTTACACTAATTGTATTAATATTACCGAAAAATTGTATAACTTTGTCTGATTCAGTTTAATTGTCAAATCACTATTTATTTACATAAACCTTATTTATTAGGAAGTGAGAGAATAAAACAATACTATATACCCTAAAAAAGCAATACTATATTAATTATAGTATGCTATTTTCTTAGGGCATTCACACCAGAATCCATATTTTTATCCTTACAATAATATAAAATAATAAATATCTCTATTTTACAACATCTCAATTCAAAACATTCCATAACAGCATCACTATCCCTATATGTATATCATGTATATCATTAAAATAGAGATAGTGCTTTTGGTTATAATTAATGTAACCATTCTTTTTTATCTCGTATATTGTAATAAATAAAGGTAGAATAATGAAATTTATAATAAATACTGCATTGAAAATATAACTACCTCATACAAAATGGAACAAATATTTTTGACAACTACACTCATAAAATTACAAAGATAACAAATTTATTAAGTTCTTAATCTCTATGAATACTAAAACAATTACATAGTTTTTACGCAAATTTTAAGTTGGTATTGATATAAGTATGATTTGGTGATCCAAAACTAATAAAAAGTTAGATAAAACTATTTTGTAGAATACATGGTCTGGTTTTCCGATTTTGACAAATTTTGAAACAAAACCATTTTTCAGATTCAAAATTTACAAACCAAAACCAAACCATAACTAGGTAAAACCAATTTATATGGTCTGGTTTGGTTTGATTTAGTTTTTGTCTTTTTTTTTCCGGTTTTTGGTCTTCATTTTTTACACACACACATATATATATACACACACACAGAGTATGATATTGCCATATGTTCTAGTTCAGCTAATCATATAAAGCCATGTAAACTGTTTTACATTATCTTGTCATATGACGTTTTAGGCTAGGCCACAACTTACGTGTGTGAGGTTGTTGGTTAAAGGATTATTAGATATTATATTGGCTATTACTTATTCACATGGAGTGATAATCAGTTGTGTCGACACACACACACACACATATAAACATATATCCGGTTTCAATGTTCTAAAAATCGCTAGGCGAAGTCGGTGCGACCATGGGGCGCCTAGGCGGCGCCCAGGCGATTTTGGTTTTTTTTAATTTATTTTTTAATAATAATGCTTGTCCAATATAAATCTTATATCATATAATCATAAAAACATGAAAATCAAGTAAAAATGTGTCAAAACTCAAAATAAAAGACTAGCCAAAGTATGAAATCACATGAGGGGGAGAGAAAAAGGGGAGGGGCGGTTGTTTTGTTTTTTTATTGTTTATATATTGCCTAGGGTCGCCCAGGAGCGCCCAGGAGCGCCCAGGAGAGCCCAGAAAAACCGCCTAGCACCCTGTCGCCCAGATAAGATCTCCTAGAGCCAAGTCGAGACGCCCGGGGGTCGTCCAGGGCCTAGGCGGCGCCTAGGCGATCGCCCAGGTCGATTTTTAGAACATTGTCCTGTTTGTAACGGTTTGGTCCTGTTTTTAATGATTTTTATTTTAGAAGACCAAAAGCAATTTGTTTTTGATAATTTTGTTTTAACGATATAAGAACCAATCAATAAAACATGATTTATTTTTTTTCGGTTTGGATAAGTTTGGTTCCACCAGTCGGCTTGGTATTCGTTTTTTGTGTTCACCCCTACATAATGTCCTGATATTTAAAAAATTTCCACTCTTTTAAAAAAGAAAAACCATTAATAGAATAGATATTACATGGTCTACTTTTATTGACAAAAGTATTCCTTTTATATTATATTTTTATTTAAATTGTGGAGAACAAAATGTTCCGTACTGCTAAAACCTTGAAAAGAGAAATAACCAAAAATGGTATTACCTCCGGTCCAAAATATAAGTAATACTAATGGTGCCTTTGTATTGCTTTATTCGAATGAAATGAACTTGTAATGTCCCACATAGAAAAAATAGTAGAATGTTCACCCTCATATAAGTGTGAGACATAAATGTCTTATCAACTCGGGTTAGCCCTATAAGACCAAGCGAGGACAACGGTCTAAGTAGATTATCGGACCATTTATGACTCCTTTAACGCTACCAGGCCCGAGGTCTGGGGGCGTTACAGAATGATATCAGACGGAACTATGTGTTGCACCGTACAAGAAGACGGTGTAAGGATGGCCTCATGGCCTCTAGTTACCTCTTGTAGGGATGATCAAGGAACAGTCTTGGCCGTCCTGGCGAGGACGCCAGTCCCTTATAAGGGGGAGAGAATGTAATGTCCCACATAGGAAAAATAGTAGAATGCTCACCCCCATATAAGTGTGAGACATAAAGATCTTATCAACTCGAGTTAGCCCTTTTAGACCAAGCGAGAACGACGGTCTAAGTAGTTGATCGGACTATTTATGACTCATTTAACGCTACCAGGCCCGGGGGCTGGGGGCGTTATAGAAATGCTTTTATCATTCCATTCAACCATTTGGCGTGTTTGGATTCGAGGGAATGAAATTAATTTTCATTCCATTGGAATGAATTTTGGCCATTTTCATTCCATCAGAAAATTGATGGAATCGATAAAATGGTTGGATGGAATGAAATTTAAAACATAACCTAGCTATAAAAAATCAACCACCGTCCACCCCACCCACCACCCGCACCACCTGCCTACCCCACCGGAACCAACCACCGCCGCTGCCTACATATCACCACCATTGTCACAACTAACCACCATCCCTCATCGTAACCCAGCCAACCATCATCCACCCACCGCATACAGTTACCAACCATTTCACCACTACCCGTTACCACCGCCCACCTTACCACAATCTTCCCCATTTTCGCACATAACCTACCCCACCATCACCACCTGCCATTATTCTCCATCACAACCAACTCCATCACCACTGATATTTACTCGTCCGCCACCACCCACCTCACAATCACCCATCACCACACACCACAACACACCACCCTCGTCACTACAACCATCACCACCACCACCACCACTACCACAAAAGCACACCTCACAACATCACTGCCACCACCATCTCTGCATACCCCACCGCTACCCGCCACACTCATCATCAACACGCACCACCATCACTTACCGTGTCAATTGCCGCATCCTATATAATCTTATACATTCATAGGCGGATCCACATTGTAATAAATGGGGTCCACGGACCCCGTTAAAAATAAAATAACTATGCATTTAACCTATATAAAATATTCCGGACCCCGTAAAGTACTACCTCCGGTCCGAAATATAAGTTATCCTAGGATGTTTCACACCTATTAAGGAAGTGGTTGAATGTGATTAAATTGAAGGTTAATGTCTAAAATACCTCTTGACTATCATTAATGCAATAGTTGTTAAGTAGGGAAAAGTTGTTGGATTCATAATAAATTAGGAGTAAGATAGAGAAAGAGAATAAATGTTGCATTGGTAATGTAGAATGACTTATATTATGGGACAAGTAGAAAAGTGTAGGATGACTTATATTTTGGACCGGAGGTAGTACTCCCTCCGTCCCGCAATATAAGTCTTTTTAGCTTTTTGGTTTTGTCCCACAATATAAGACCTTCTCACATTACAATTTAATATTAAATGCATTTTCTTCACTTTTACAATAAACAGTGCAATATTATTAGTCTGTCCCAGAAAACAATACAATATTTCGCTTTGAAATATGAAAAATTAACTCATTTATGAAATATCTTAAACTGTGTGAAATGGCGAAAAAAACCTTATATTATGGGACGGAGGGAGTATTTACTTTGAAAAAGATTTACAGACCCGGCTGAACTAAAATTTTGGATCCCACTGAACAAAATTCTGGATCCGCCACTGAATACATTTCATTCCATTGCTTGCCAAACGTAGGAATGGAATCACGTTCATTATATTCCATAGCATTCAATTCCATCAGATTTATTGCATTCCAGCAATCCAAACACATCATAAGAGTTTTCATACAGATTAAAAAATTGGTTGAATGTCATGAATTGAACGTTAAATGTATAAAACACACGTTGCCTATCATTAATGTAATAATTATTAAATAATAAAATAATTGTATTGATAATAAATTGGGGTAATATAAAGAAATGAGTAATAAATGTTACATTAATTACTTAGAATAACTTATATCATTGAACAAATAAAAATAAAAAAAAATTATATTTTAAGAGTGATGAAGAAAAAAATAGGTACAAAACCAAGTCCTAAGACAAATCTTTTCAAAAAATAACTAAATAAATAAAATCCAAGGACAAATGACACAAGCGTTGATCATCTATAAGCTGGGCGGTAGCACTTTGCCAGATAGTAGATGAGACCATGATCCCTTTTCCATTAGTCAACGTGTCAAATTACTATTGGAGTTCGAGACCGTCCAATAATCTGTTTTTTAGATCTTTGATACCTTAAAAAAATCAAACGCACTCAAAAATTAAGGGGGGAAAAGGGTTTTCAATTCATTTGCCAAGATTCAACCTGGCACATACATTTAGAAGAAACAAAATTGAAAAAGAATACGCCAAATAATTCGTGTTAAATATCAATTGGCCTTTGCTGCAAAAAAAAATATCAATTGGCCTAGATGTATTGTGTTCATCCAAAATACTATATCCGTCTCAAAATATAAATCATCCTACACTTTTAGATTTGTCCAACAATATAAATCATCATACACTTTTAGATTTGTTCTATAATATAAGTCATCTTATATTACCAATACAACATTTTTTGTCTCTTTTTCTATTTTACTCTTAATTTATTATTAATCTAATCACTTTTCATTACTTAACAAAGATTGAATTAATGATAGTCAATGGGTATTTCAGATATTCACTTTCAAATTGATAACATTCAACAACTTCCTTAATCAGTGTGAAAACTCCTATCATTACTTATATTTTAGAACGTACTCCCACCGTTCTTTTTTAAGTGTCGCAGTTGTCAAAAACACATTTATTAAGAATAATTGTTAATGCTTTGACTTATAATCAAAATAATAACACCTCTTGGCTATAATTAATGCAATATTCCCTCCGTTTTTTTTTATCTGTCACATTTCAGTTTTTACCATTTTTTTATTTATCTGTCATTTTACATTTTCATCTCCTTTACCAACAAAATATTTACATCTCCAATAAAAAAACACAATTCATACTAAAAACTCCTTTACCAACAAAACATTTACATCTCCAATAAAAAAACACATTTCCAATACCCATATTAATTATTTTCTTAATCATGTGATAAAAGTATTATTTTCAATCTCCAATCCTTTCATAGATAAAAGTAGATGCAGAAAAATGCAAAAAAAAAAAAAAAAAAAAAAAAAACCTAGAAAGATGCAATAAACAATACTTTAAAAATATAACTACGACAAATAAAAATGATACTTAATTTTTTTTAGGAAATATTTACTTATTTCAAAACCCAGTTTTAAATGCTTTGTTCCCTAAACACACTGTTGAATAGAAGAAAAATAATTGAGTTACAACTATTGATAAAATAAAATATTACTGTATCCGTCCCTTTTTTTTTTCCTTTTTTTTTAAACGAAATTTACGCACATATACTTTTTTGTTTTCATTGTGATTCAAACCTGAATACTCCGGGTTAAAAGGCCAAATTGATTACCACTAGACGAATAAATTATAATATATATGATGGCATTTAGAAGTAGAACATTAATAAGACATTATTATATTTTTTCATTTGTGACCTCTCAATTATTATCAATTTAATAATTTTTCATTATTTTACAATATTTTATTAACCATAGTTAAATTATTTTCTTATGTTAAAAATTTATTGTATTAATTTTTCCACTTTCTTAAATCTTATATTTTGAGACGGAGATTAATTATAATAAATGATGTAAAATTGGTAGTGTGAATCCTTATTACTATAAGGGGGGAATTGTTTATAACCCTAATCCTAAATTCAAGAACCCTAACCCTAAATTGAAGAACCTCTAAACCTTAAATTCAAGAACCCTAAATGAAATTGAAGAACCTAATCCTTAATGTAGACCCTTAATCCCCAAATTAAGAACCCTAACCCCTAATTGAGGAACCCCAACCCCTAATTGAAGCACCCAAACCGCTGTTGACCCTCCAAAAAAACCCCTTCTTCTATGAAAAAATATGACAAGAAAAAGAGAGGAAAAAAAAGAGGACAAGAATTGAAATTGTTGCTGGTTATTGATTGCTAATTGCTGCTGGTTGTTGATTGCTAATTCTTGTTGCTTGTTGACGAAAAAAAAAAGATGAAGATCGCTGCTTGAAGATGGAAAGAAAAACAGCGACATGAAGATCTTCAAGATCGCTGATTTGGGTGATTTTGTAAACTGTTGGAATTAATTGTCGTAAGAATTGGAATGAATTAAGTGTTATAAAATAAGGTATCTTTGTTATTACTAATAAAGATAAATTATTTCTTTTAATATCACTTTAGGAGTACTTCATAAAAAAAACTTTGTAAAATACACTTTAGGGACAATTTTCCCTTACTATAAAGATAAATTATGAATATCACTTTAGGGCCCTTCAAAAAAAAAAATCACTTTAGGGCATTGGCAAACGTTACAACTACTACTACTCTTTATTTTGGTTCAGACAAACTTTCCTCAAATGGAATCTGACCAAAACGCCCATCTCTTTTGTCTTTCGTCAACCCGATTCAGCAATATCAGTTTGGGTGAAACTCACTTCCTCCTCCCAAAAAAAGTAAGTCCCTTTCTCCCATTTTTTTTTTTCTTGCAGAAACTATATCAGTTTTTTTCTTCCTTGGACAATATTAATGATTCATCTCTATCTACCTCAGTTTTGCATCTCGCGAAGATTTTTTTTTGGGGCTTTTGTATATGTCTAACCATACACCGGGTTGACCGACAGACGAATTAACAGTTGCAGAAATTACACATATCTTAAAGATATATATACATATAGAGAGAGAAAAGGGATCTGAGAAAATGGGGAGAGGAAAGATAGTGATTAGAAGGATCGATAATTCAACGAGCAGGCAAGTTACATTTTCAAAGAGGAGGAATGGACTGCTTAAGAAGGCTAAAGAGCTTTCGATCCTATGCGACGCCGAGGTCGGAGTCATCATCTTCTCCAGTACTAATAAACTCTATGAATTTGCTAGCTCCAGGTTTGTTTGTTTTCAAAATGATGTTCTTTTAATTTATTTTTATTTTTTTGTTGTTGTTTCTGTTGTTCGATTTGTTATTGATTTGCATTTAAGTGGTTATTTGTGTTGGGAGGAAGTGTTTTGAGGCTTTAATTCATCAGTTGTAATAAATACATCAACCCTAGCTAGGTAAAATTTGGTCATTTCATGTCGACATAAAAACTGGTAATTACTTCATTTTTTTAGGGGATAATTATGGAAATTCATCATCTGTGTCAATGGAACTTTTTCCGGCCCCTTTGTTAATGGGATAATATTATTAGCATATACATTCAGAGAAAAACCTATGTAACAAAAAAAAAAAAAAAATAAATAATTGGTCATTATATGTCTTGTATACAGATTAATTTGTTCACTCTTTTTTTTTTTTTTTTTTTTTTTTTTTTGTATTGAGGGTATGTTCACTTCTGTTAATGGAAATTCTAGTCCTTTAATTTGCCAATGGGATTCTACTTTCACCTCCCAGTTGCTTCTTATAATTAAATATTTTAGTTTTTCTGTACGCATTAACTCAGTCTAATAAAAAGTTATTAGATAGATCATCGACATGTGTTCATAGGAGTCAACAAGCTGTTGATTAATCAATGTCTTTTCTTCTTCTTTTTTTAAAATTGAAAAGGAAAAGTTATAAACTGCAGCACAATACTTGTATTCTGGCCCTCACTTTATACCAATTACGTGTCAAAGTATAGTTATGAAAAACATATTAGTGGCAAACTCAATATGAAAAAATCCAAACTAATCGATTAGTGTACAACACCGTATATCAAAATGAAAATCCACTAAAAAAATAAGGAAGAGAAAACAACGAGCTAATATCTTAGTCTATATATATATATATATAACAAAGTATCAAAGTATATCCAATGCGACAATCAAAAGGCCTTCATGAGAAAAAGGCCTCTTCAGCAAAGGGTTGAAATGCAAACCAACTCCTTCATACATTACAACAAAGATAAAAGCGTTCCTTATGAAGCGTTAGATCTTCCTCCCTTATCAATTAGCAAACATTGAACCCTCTGTGCATTAATGGCATGTTTGTTACGTAGGAATATAATGGAATGGAATAAAATAATAGGAATGAAATGAAATGGAATAAATTTATTCCACTACCGCGTTTGGCATGTTAAGGAATGGAATGAAACAAATTATATAAAATGTACACATTGAATAATGAGTAGGACATGGTAGCGGATTAACGTATGGTGGGATAGAGTATGGTATGGTTAATAAGGTAGGATATGGTGGAAGGGATGAGGTTAGGTAGCGTGGGGTGGGGTTAGGTAGGTAGGGGTAAGCTCTACCCCACACCCCAACGCATCTTACCTCTCTACCCACCATGCCCTACCCTACCTACCACCTCACCTCACCCTACCTTACCCACCACCTTATCATACTCTATCCTATCTCACTTCATTCTACCTTGACCTACCACCACCCCACCCTACCCTACCCACCACCACCACTCTAAACTTACCCTACCCACTAGCCCATCCCACCCTACCCCTAGCCCATCCCACCCTACCTTACCCACCACTCAACCCTACCCTACCGTACCAACCACCCTACCCTACACTACCTTACACTCGCCTACCCACCACATCACCCTAACCAGCTATACCCACTACCCTTCCTACCCTATCCTACCATGCCCACTACCTTTCCTACCCTACCCTACCTTACCCACCACCCACCCTACCCTACCTTAACCACCACCACACTCTACCCACCACCCACCCCTACAGTACCCTACCTTACCCACCCCTACTGTACCCTACCTTACCCACTACCCAACCCTACCCTACCTTACCTTTTCTCATCGTATCCCACCCTACCTTACCCAACCTTTTCTCATCGTATCCTACCCTACACATCCTACCTACCTTATCCCACCACCTACTCTACCCCATCATCACCTACCCTACCCTACCTTACCCTACCCCAACCTACCTACCCTACTTCATCACCTACCCTACCCTACCCACCATACATTACCACCAACCCACTCTTACCCCCATCACCCACGTGTTTTGTCGATTTTCATTTTATTCCATCACATTCCATCCATTTTTGAAAGAAATGAAAATGGACATTTTTCATTCCATTGGAATAACATTTCATTCCATTCCATTACCTTATAATCATACACATTGATTAATCATGCATGAATTTTTATTGCAAAGGAAAAATTATAAACTTCAGCGCAATACTCGTATTCTGACCCTCACTTTATACTAGTTACGTGTCAGAGCTTAATTATCAAAAACATATTAGTGGCAAACTCAGTATGAAAAACTCAATCATGCTTCTACAAGATCAATTAAGTAGAATTGAAGCTATTGAAAGTTGATTTTTCATTCTGTTGTATTCTGAGGTGAACCCTATCATTAATAGTAGTTTTATCCCGTCACTGTTGACGTTGTTCATCCTATTCTTCGTTTCCATCGTTTTATTTCAAATTTGATTCATTTTCTACATAGAATCAGAGCGGGAGGTCATAAGAACAATCTTTGCTTCCAACAATGTCTTCCTGCATGTGCAAGTGTTGGGCCTTTTGTTGGCTTTGTGGTGCCTTTTACATGCCTTTGTGTGCCATGTTGGTCCAGGCATGTTATAGGCTCACAATTGAGGAGACGTGTTGAAGTGTTTAAAATGTTAATTATCTACCTCCCCATCAGCTTAAGTTTTTGGGAGATATGGTAATTCAACATGGTATCAGTGCACTTATTGCTCTTTCTTGATTCAATTTCGTAATTCCGCACGAATCTCTTGTCATAACGTTGCATTTCCTGCAAATCTTTTGCGATCTTGGGTGCATTTCAATGGATGCAACTCAAAATCAGACCATCTTGCCTGGAAGCCCGTTCTATATCCATCCTAACGAGAATCCTGCTTTAGTTCTCATCCAACCTTTGCTGAATAACAAGAATTACCAACCTTGAAGTTGGTCCATGAAAATGGCTTTGATCACTAAGAATAAGATTGGGTTTATTGATGGTACTATCACTAAACTGGATGTTAGGACTGCTGATTTTCAAGTTTGGCAACAATGCAACACTTTTTCTATAACTTGGATCTTAAATTTTGTAATTCCTTCGATTGGACAAAGTGTTATGGACTTAGGCACAACTAGGGATATATGGCCGGATCTTGTTGCTAGATTTTCTATGTACTAGTGGCAAACCTAGTGTGAGAAAATCCAAACTAGTAGATTAGTGTACAACACCATATGTCAAAAAGAAAATCCTCTAAAAAACAAGGAAAAAAAGAAAACAAAGAGGTAAAAACATAGTCTTTAACAAAGTATCAAAGTATGTCCAATGCAACAATCAAACGGCCTTCATGAGAAAATGGTCTCTCCAACAAAGGGTCGAAATACAAACCAACTCCTTCATACGGCCAACATAAAGGCGTTCAAGCTTTGGATCTTCCTCCCTTATCAGCTAGTAAACATATAATCCTCTATGCATTAAGTTAGAATCTTAACATTAATCAGAAAGGAGAAAATGCACCAGCTTTAAGATCAACTATGGTGCTACTACATTCATATTTCAAAGTGGATCTTGCCAATGAAATTCGTTAGGTACATCAGAGAATTTAATTAGGAAATACTCCCTCCGTCTCGCAATGAAGGGCCTTTGGTTCTTTTAGACTTATCCCATATTTTAAGGTTTTCTCATATCCCAATTCAATATTAAATGCATTATTTTTATTTTCACACTAAATAATGCAATATTATAAGTCACTTCCAGATACAATTAATACAATATTTTGCCTTGAAATATTAAAAAAAAAACAACTCATTTATGAGGTTTCTTAAACTGTGTGAAAAAACCAAATGGTGCTATATTGCGTGACGGAGGGAGTAACATCTATTGGGTACTAACTAAATGACACATATCACCATCGCCTTTCACAACTAATTACAAAAGATCCCCACTTCAATACTTTAACATCCCCCTCAAGTTAAATGTGGTATATATCAACCACATTCAGTTTATCATGGTTAGAGAGTAACTTGGAACTTGGAAGAGCTTCGGTGAAGCAATCTGCCACTTGATTCCAAGATGTTACATAGGCATCTATTAGTTTATGTTGCAGCACTTTTAATGTGTTTGGTCCTGGATTGAAATATTAGGTTGCAACACTTGATCTTGGACAAAATTAACGTTTATTTTAATATGTTCAGTCCTTGAGTGAAATAGTGGGTTGTAAGCAAGGTGGCTAGCACTCAAATTGTCACATCAAGTGATAGGTATGGCAAAAATAAGAATGTGCAACTCACATAACAAGGACTTTTTTAAGGCCACATAACAAGGACTTCAACCACTGAATTTCAGCTACTATGTTAGCAAGTTCTTTATACTCATGTTTAGTGCAGAAACGAGCAACCACCTGTTGCATTTTAAAACTCCGATATACAGAAGATTCACCTGAGAACACACAATAACCATTTATAGCTCTTCTTTCCACCACATTACAAGCCCAATCTACATCTCTAAAACCATGGATTGTGATTGGATGGCTAACAATAGAGGCCAAAATGCATCATACACTTAATGTATCTCATCTTCCTTTTGAGGGCATTCCGGTGAACTAGTATGGAATGGTGCATATATTGACTGCATTGATTCACAACATAGTTGAGGCTTGGTTAGTATAGGAGAGATATTGAAGGGCTCTTAGAATGCTTTGGTATTGCGTGGGACAGTTTAGAAAATGGGACTCTATGGAGGTAAGATCATCATTGGTGGTCATAAGAGTAGGTTCTGGTTTTAATTGTTGAAGATATAACTTGTTAAGTAACTGAGAGCCATAGTGCTACTGATGTATATATAAACCTTTCTGATCTTTGCAAGCTTGCAATCCAAGAAAACGAGTGATCAAAGATCTTTAAAGGCAAACTTGGAGTTTAGAGAACTGATAAACCGTTTCATGAATTGAGGGAAATACATTATGATTAAATAATCATCCATATACAATAGAAATGTATGGAAATCAAAGCGATTCGCTTGACCCAAGAATCGATTTGAAGAACAAAGAAAACACATAAAATATGAAGATGAAACTATTTACTTTGATCATCCAAATTATCGACGCTTTATCTATGATTGTTGATCCGAGCACCAAGTCGTCCAAGCGTCCGGTCTCTAACGGTGACCCACAAGAACAACCACCGAAATCCTCCAATGACTGCTCCCGAAAAAGTTCGGCTGCTAGGTGGACTTTTCTAATCTCCAGAGTCTCTCTCTTCAAAGAAGTATCTACTAAAAAGGTAGATTCCATTATTAAGAGCTCTTCCCTTCATACGTGAAGGAGGCGCCTACTCCCTTCTCCATACCATGTGAGATTTTATCTTTCTTTGATTTAGAGTATAAAATAAGAAAATATTTTCTCAATAAAATAATAATCCCTTCAAAAAAAAAAGGTTTTAATTATAATAATTCTTTAATCAAAATATGCTATTAATTAATATCACATATTAATTTATAATATTATTTATTCACAAGGAATAATAACCCGAATATTAATTCCACCACAACACTTTGTAGTAAGTATAATAATCAATTCTTATTTGGTTACCACATAACCACACTTTAATTCCGAAAGGTCATTCATTGTGTGACCCGATAGGTTTCTGAATATGTTAGACGTAAACACGAATTATAATTCCATAAATAGAATCACATAAGTTAAATCATTTAACTCATCATAATAACTCTTTATTAATTAACCCATATTTGACAGTCGTGATTGACATTTAGCAATGTCACGACCTCAACTGTCGGAAAGTCATGTGCTATACTGACTACAACCGTTCATGTGAAGAGGTTCTCATATAAATGCTTCATTTCACATAATCAATATCCACATAGTCGCTTGTTGAGTGTCATACATCAACGACTACTTCTTATATCATGAATATAATATTCTCTCGGAGCGAATACTTCACTCACATTTTGCGAAAATTCTGAGAATAAAACATTCCTTTATAAGATGACAATTGTTTTTTTTTAAGGGAAGATGACCATTGTTAGATATTCATTCTTACCATGAAAAAGCAAAAATCCCGGACAATCGACATAAATGCTAAGCATTCTTCAGTATTACATCCAATCACTACTGCATGACCACCGCGTCGAGGGGAAACATCAATAGTGTCAAAACATGATAATCCAGACGGCGATATTATGACGACCTCTAGTCTGCAGATAATTATACAAATGCCACATAATTATGACACTTAAGTAGATAAGCGGGTTATCCAACACACACACACACACACACACACACACACACACATATATATATATATATATATATATATATATATATATCTTACCAATACATGTCCACGTAGAGTCTATATGTCGCTACAATTTGGTAGATGTTATCTATCACTCTTCACAAAATAGAATGCATCCAATAAATGTTAGTCTAAATGTATCAATAATGTCATGTTCATTAATACACATGACTAAGGTTATTTAAGAACTATATTATTTACCGTGCATCGAGATTTCATCAATCATAATCAACATTAGAATTTTTCTATCACGATTTAATTCAAGGGACATTCTTATATGTAATATTAAAATTGGTTTCTTGAATAAACAAATGTATAGTAACAAATTGCCATTTATTATATTTATAAACATAAAATCATAGTAGAAAATTTCTACCCGGTTGGATCCGTTCCAACTCGATTGGGTTTACTGGGAGAACTATGATTCTTGAATTGCCTATCATTAAACTTCAATGCAGCCTTAACTATAACTTACATTATGAAAGCTCCACCAGCGAAAGCATACTCCGCGTCCATCTACAGTGAATTGTTCTGAAGCAACAAAAGCTTAACTTTAATCTTCGTCTTCGATATTGTTTTGTTCTAACTGGAGTCCTCGATATTGGTTTAGAACGAAGACTTTCACAGGGTACTACACTAACAATTTTTCACTTGACCTAAATCAAATCACTCGTATACACAAAGCCAAATTGAAACACAAGAATCTCATTTAATACTTGCAACTAACCATAAGTATCAATGGATCAACATCCATGGGGACTCAATCTATCTTTATATCAAACTTCCAAATAATCAAATCAAATGGAAAGGCCTCTATACAAACACGGATCTCTGATAAGACCCCAGTCATTGCTCAAGCAATGAATCCACTACTATATCATCTATATAGCTATGTCTTTTTTTGAGAGGATATAGCTATGTCGAATAACCAAAATAGGCCCAGTAACAAACCTCCTAGATCCACACATCGCTTCCGCTATGCCTCTAAGGCAACAATGTGTTTGGATCAGTTGCAGAATCTACAGTGATTTCTTGGTGAGAAAATTTCCAACTCACCACATCACTAATCAAAGTGATCGTCTTCATAAACTCAGGGCTAGCATCTTTGTATCTACGTGCATCCAGTTAAATGTTTCAACAAAGTAGGAATGCATCCTTAAAACTTTATGGATATTCTCAATATTTACCTAATCCACTTCATATTTACTCACGACCCTTCAGAGAGTATGAAATATCTAGTCAATCCTCAACATAACACTTGTGATGCATCCTATTGTAATAACATAACAAATCATTCCATAAGTATTTTCTCCCATTTTTATTTTAAGACTAATATACTAGCATACATAGATCCTAAGATTATCAAGCGAGAATCCCACTTGGCTAGATCCATTCTAAACTCTTTTAGCATTTTGTCTATATAGGTGAATAGTTATAACCAAAAAGCATTTAAGAATGCCACTATAGATTCTTATTTCTAAAAATAACAACTGCCATTTCCAAGAGTTTTTGAAACAAATTTCATGAACTACCAAACTTTAATTGACTGTAACACATGGAAGTTGATTCCCAGGAACAATATGTCATAAATATTATACTTAGAAAACCATGACGCTCTCACTAACCTCATTGTACACCGGGCACATCTTTCTTGTGATTAAATCAAACTCAAATGATTATCAAAATGGAGAATCCATTTAGAGAAACTTGTTTGAGTTCGTAAATGGATCTCTCAAGCTCACATATCATCTTAGCATCTTTAGACATCAAGACTCAAGGCTAATATCCACTGCCCTATCTTATAGTCATGATATGCAACTTTATCAAGCATGATCAGAATAGATTTAAGCATAGATGGTAGCGTGAAGGCTTCCACAGGGTATGCACCATGTTACCTTTTTCCATTAGCTCAGCTTCATTGGTAATCACATTACCATCCCTGTCAATCTTTCTTTAAGACACGTTTTCTTTTAGGGACATTCTCCTCAGGCTAAACTAACTAGGTTCAGAACCAAGTTATTATACATGGAATCTATTTCAGATGTAATGGCTCTGAGACATGTCTCTTTAACTTGCATTTTAAGTATTTTTGTATAAGTTGTGAGACCTTCATTCTCCAAGATGAACACCAGGACATATTCAGGCTTGGTGATCTTTAGACTCTTAGAATACTTGTGTACACGTAGCAGTGACCTGCACCTCATCACTATGTGCATGGTCTATGCTCTTGTTTGAATGGTTGAACATCTCTTCGTGGTTTTTAAATAATTTTTAGATCTTAATTTACTCTCACTTTTTCTTTTGGAAGAAACACCTCCTATGAAAGACAACATGTTTGGAAATAAACATATTTGCTCCACGGGTCAATATATCCGACAAACTTGCTAAGATATCCCATGAATTTGTATATGTCATACTAGGATCCAAGTCTTTCTCACATTCCCTACTTCCTTGAAGCATGACAACCCCAAATCAATGGTTAACATAGATTTGATGTCATCAGATCCCATATCTTATATCGAATTTATCGATCCAATCACAAGGAACATGGTTAAGTATATTTATCAGAATTAAGTCCCCTTCCCAAAACAAGTATATGGCATGCACCACATCTTTATTGTATAAAGTGATGTTTCCATTTCTTAAAACACAATCTGATTGCGTATCATAAAATTATTTTCTTAAAGGGAGAATCTTATTCTATTTCTGACAACTCTGAAACACCCATTTTGGTAACCACTACTTCAATCTATTTGAAGAGTAATTCCTTAATTGTTGTTTGTACTTATTTGAACTTTTCAAACTTTCCAAAATTTTACTTCAATAAGTACACATGTCTATTTCTAAAATAGTCAAGGAGATTGATAAACAATTATTTCCATTAATGGTTTAAATTTTCATAAGCCAACAAACATCAATATATGTAGACTTTAGACTATTTATAGACTTTATAATTGTTAAAAATTAGCTTTGATCTTCTCAGATGATTCTCATCTTAGTTGTGCCCTTCTCGTCTTGTCCATCTCGTCTAACTGGATCAGATGAATATTCTTTGCTGCTGTTGATCATCTCATCTGATCTGATCACGTCCGTTTACTTATATTATATTATATTCTAAGTTACCGTTGATTATCTTAACCAACGGTAATCTTGTCTTGACAGTTGCTTTTGCTGTCTTTTCTCGTTCTAGCTGTTGGTCTTTTTGTATAAATGTATCCCGATGCTCATTGCATCGGTTAAATGAATTTTATTATTGTATTTATTTTCAAATTGTTTCTGTTTGAATTCTTACATGGTAACAGAGCATTCGGTTCGATCTTTTTTTGAAAATTTTCACTTCAAAATTATTCATATTTTTAATACGTCGGATTCCACTGCTACGAGCACCAAATCGCAATCCATCTCAAATGATAATCCTGGACAAACATGAGATTTGCAGCATATTCAAGCTGCGTATTGATTGAATGGTAAGAATTATTTAAAATGGTATTAATTTGTTTGTACTTTCCTATAAGCAAAGGGAAATTGAGTCATTTAGCGGGCACTAGACCTCATATTGATGATCCTAAGTACTCTGCTTAGGATGAGAGTATTCTACGGTCATGTCATGGTTATGAAATTCTATGATCCCAGAAATCAGTGACACTTGTATGTTGCTGGGATCTACAAAGGAAATCTGGGAAGTTGTTCGTCAAGCATATTCAAAAATCAATGATCGATGCTGCCTGGATTTATGAATTGAAGATAATATTGCCGCTGCAAAACCGGGGTCCACGAATAACACTGTGTATTCAAGGATAATACAAAGTCTTTGGAAAGTACTTGATACAAGCTAAATGACAATGAAGATACTATCATTGTTAAAAGAATCTTTGAAAAATATTGGATTTATTCCTTCCTTGATGGATTAAACCAAGAGTTTGATTGTAAGAATTCGAATTTTGGGAAGAAAGGATCTTCCCTCACTGAATGAGACTGATACGCTAAACCTATAAAAGTGCCCGTGGATCCATATTGGGCCTGTACGTAGGCCCAATAATCAAAAGGGTCCTTGGCCCAACTAGTCCGCATCACATAAGCCGGACTGGGCCAGGTATAATCCAACCCTCCTTAAGCCATTATGATTCTTATCATTGGTGAGGAAACAGGCATCGATTAGCAAAGCCTTCAACTTGCCACATACGGTGCAATACGAAACGTTGGGGACTGGTCAGTCCGCCCTTCAATCTGCGGTTCGCCAGCTCGGACCAAGCCCGCTTGACAATGCGAACAGGGTTCAGGCACGACGGTTACAAGACAAAGAAATTAGTAATGACTAAGTGTAAGGCTTGCCCTCTCGGAGGCCGTCTTGACAACTTTATATGTCAATTATGTCTTATCATACTTTATTATGTCATGTCATACTTTACTACGTCTAATTGTACCTTAATACCGTCATCAGCAACCCGCGCCTATAAATAGCGGCCCATGTAACACAAAAATAACATTCTGAAATAGACAAAGCAGATATACTTTGCCAATTTCTCGATAGTGAGCTCACCTTCTTTTTTCTTTCAGTCCGCCTTTAAACATTCATGAGCGGTGCCGTGCACCTCCGGAAATATCACCTATATTCAACCATATATCCACCGTCAAAAGCATATACACCCATTTGTGATAATTTTTACATTATCAGTTGGCTCTATTACCGGGAAATTACACTATTTAGCACTTTTCCGGCCAAATCGCCGCCAAAAAAGGTTATTACGGAGGCTCCAGTGATGGAAAATCACACTTTTTTGCTTTTTCGGCGAGCTCAAACATCCAACTTCTTGGTTTTCCCAGATTGCCGTCAGATTCTCCAAGTTGGTTCTATTTCTTACAGGTTCAGCACAAAATCCTTTGGATTTTTGTTCGGATCAGCCCAGAATCCCTCAGAGCTTCAACGTGTTCTTCACCAGACTTTCCAGCCTTGCATTTTCAAGATTTGCATTTCCCAGATTTGCGTTGGCAACTTTGTGTGTGTTGCAAGAATCTTTCCAAATCAACATGACTGGAACCAAATCTGTAGGACCAACTACCCCAGCTGAAATGACCAATCAGAATCCTCTATAGATCACCGATGTGACACGTGATACGTGCAATCAGGGCGGTCAGAACGATGAGTCGCCCTTGACAAACTCAAACCAGAACGACATCCGTACATATCTTAATGATAAGGCCAGGTCAAAGAATACACTGGAGGCCGCCACAGGGCAAAAGGCTTGAAAAGAGGCCACAGGAACTTCCCGACATCAGCGAGCTCGGTGAGCTCGTGAGCTATCCCTGGACGTGGGGGAGGTTGCGCGATAGAACCCAAACGTAGCTGCTGCTTTAGCTCACACCGAATATGTCGAGAGAATGTGGGGATCAAATGAACAACATTTTTCCATGGGGCTACCCCCTCGGCCGATCAAGGATCTTCCCACACCAAACATCAACACACCAATCGGACACCCTGCTCAAACCCATGACGGTCCTTCTCAACGCTTTGGCTGAGAAAAAGTGTTCATTCATCCGAAGAGCAATATTAGGAAAGAAGGATCGCTCTTGCTTGCCTTGGACCCAGGAACGGCGAACGTGCCATATCTCATGAACGAGAGGGCAACAAGCATCAATCTGCGCATCATAACATCATAGCCAAATTGGGAGAACAACTTGGTGAATCTCATTACCACACAGAGAGGACGCGGTCGGTAAACATTTCTAGACACTCCACCGCACCCACACTAGAGAACAAGGTCGACCGGCTCCAAAGCCAGATCGATAATATGCAGAAATTGAAATCTGGCAAGGAGGACAAACCAACCTGGGGGACCAGCATCCTCGCTGAACGTATCTTCAAATTAGCACCAAAAATGGTTCACTATCCCAGCTTTCTAAACTACATGGGGACCACCTGTCCGTACGACTGGCTCTCATCATTTTAGAGCAAGATCACCCTTGCAACAAGGAATGTGTCCGCATGGTCCATTGCCCCCATAGGTGCCATGCAGAATAAGGTGGCCACATGGATCCGCAACCTACCTACCAGGTCTATACGCTCTTAGGAAGATCTTGAGTTAAAATTTATTACGGAGTTCAGGTCGGAAAGAAGACCATAGAAGACTCAGGAAAATCTCTAAAGATCTGTCAAGGTGAAAATGAATTGGCTCGCAGCTACTATGAGTGGTTCAACAAAGTGTATGCCTAGACCAGGCGTCTGAAGGATGATATGGTTATGACCAGCTTCCAAAGAAGTCTAGCCAAAGGCTACCTCAAGACTGAATTCGCTCTGCATCGGCCAGAGAATTTGCAAGAGATGATCAAAGCAGCCGGTAAATATAGGGCTTCTGAGCCTGCTCCACCGTCATCAACAAACAAAGGAAAGGCTAAGGTTGATTCCAACCCGCCTACAGAGGGCATGAACAGGAATCAGGGTTTCAAGAAGCCAGAGATATTTAAAGAGGAAAGTTACACTCCCCTCAAAGCATTCTTCAAACAAATAATATTGCATGATGTGAGAGACAAACTGTCGGATCCGTGACCAATGAAGCATGAACAGCGGAATGCATGTGACATGTCGCAATATTGCGACTATCACAAAGATCACATCCACACTATAGATGATTGCCAGATCTTGAAGAAAGAAATTGAGAGGCTGGTTGCCTGTGGGGTATTGGACATATATAAGCAAGACGAGGGTAATGCTAACAAAGGCAACCCCCAAGCTCACAATTACAGAAAGGAGATTCACATCATCGCAGAAACTCCTCCCTACAACAACCAGCTTAAGTGTGAGATCAACTTTTTGAATTTGTGCTTCGAGAAGCCAATTGTCATGAGCAAAACCGAGCAACTGCCCTCATTCACCTATAGAGAACTGGTGGACCTACCAGGTGCTCTGGATATGCCCATCATCGTGTCAACCGTTATCAATGATGCTTGGGTAGGTCGAGTTTTGATAGACACGGGAGCCTGCCGAGGTATCTTATCCTACGATTGCTTCAAGAAACTCAGCTTCGGTGATTCACGCCTCAGACCGCACAATGGCACACTTGAGGGATTCATTAATGACAGGGTACGAGCTCAGGGCGCCATCGACCTGTGTGTACAAATAGGCGACTTTGAGCCTTTCAGAATGGAAAATGTAACCTTCCTTGTAGTCGACCTACAATCTACCTATAACATGATCTTGAGGATCCCAATCCTATACAAATCCAAATTGTCTTCTCGGTTCCACACCAGAGGGCCAAGTTCTATGTCGGCAACAGGGTCGGGGTTACAGTCAGTCAGCCTCAGAAACTGCTCAAACACATCCAAGAGTCATGCTCAGAGAGCTAGAATGCTCGCACCAAAAATCCAGAACTCTTGACAGGCCTCAGCCATATGAATATGCTCAGAGATCTCGTTCCCATTAAGATTGAATGCGAAACATTATAAGTCTAGGACGAGCCAGATTTTACGACCGAAGGCAAACTAATCGAGGTAGTGGTAAACAAGGCCTATCCCTACCAGAAGGTTACGATCGGAGCTCATCTGTCCAACTAAGAAAATGAGCAGCTTATTTACCAGATTAAGGCCAATCTCAACACATTCGCATGGGTTGTAAAATATGGGGGGAGTTGAGCCCGACATTGCTTTGCATCATCCAGACGTCGGCCTAACTTTTGAGCCAATACAACAGAAGGCCCAACAGTTCTCTTGTGAGAAAGAAGCCACAATAAAAGTTTAGGTGGACAAACTTTTGAAAGCTGGCATCATCAAAGAGCTTGCCTATCCGAATTGGCTTGCTAACGTCGACATGGTCAAAAAACACAATAGGAAGTGGTAGATGTGCATTGACTTTACGGACCTGGACAAGGCATTCCCTAAAGACCCTTACCCTCTCCTGAGGATTGACCGCATGGTCGACGGTATTTCAAGGTTCGAAATGCTCAGCTTTTTAGACGCCTATTCTGGCTACCAACAAGTGAAGATGGCAGACTGTGACAAGGAAATGACAGCTTTCAGGGCCGCTGGGGGCCTTTACTATTATGAAATGATTCATTATGGGTTGAAGAATGTTGGCTCCACATATCAGAGGATGCTTAATTTCTTCTTCAGCTCACAAATCGACTAGGACATGGAATCATATATTGATGACATGGTCGTCAAATCATCCCGCCAAGGCCACAATGCCGATCTTCAAGAAACCTCTGAGAATGTTCAAAGGCACTCAATGAACCTTAATCTGGCCAAATGTACATTTGGTGTCCAGACAGATAGTCCATTGCGCCAAGTTCTACACAAGCCCGACCCTTTAGGTCGCTTGCTTCACTGAACAATTGAATTAACAGAGTTTGATATCAGATATCCACCTTGAAAAGCGATAAAAGCACAAGCTCTAGCTAACATGATCACGGAAACCAGTTTCGCCGTGCAATAGTCCGATCCACAGGCCCCACCCGAGCCCATCAACATATTGATTTTGGCACCCGTAAGACCGAGTCAGTGTTGGCAACTCTATGTTGATGGGGAAGCTATCAAAAAAGGTTGCGGAGCCGAAATCATATTGGTAGAGCCAGGAACTACAGAGGAAATTGAAGAAACCCTAAGATTCAAGTTCCCTGCTTCTAATAATCAAGCAGAATATGATGTTGTCATTGCAGGTGTTGAGCTCGCCAGGGCTATGAAGTTGAGATTGTTGAGGTCTACAATGATTTCTAACTTATCGTCTACCAGATCTCTAGTACTTACGAAGCCAAAAATAAAGTCATGGGCACATACCTTGAAATCATCAAACGATTGAAAAGCGGATTGAACGACTGTTAGTTCATTAGAATCGGCCGAGAAGACATCATGTGGGAAGATTACTTGTCTAAATTATCCAGGACCCTTCGGTGTTGGTCAAATACCTTTCCAAGCCCACCATTAATCGGACTAAAATAATGGCTATCGATTCAACATCAACATGTTGGATAGATGAAATCATGGCCTACATAGAGGCGGGAACCCTACCTGCCGAGGTAGATCGAGCTCATGCTCTAGTCAAAAGGGCAGCATGATACACCATCGTCGACAGAATTCTATACCGGTGATCTCATACAAAACCTTTACTACGATGTGTCTGCCCAAAAGAAGTGGAAAGTATCCTAATAGAGGTTCACTAAGGAGTGTTTGGGGGCCATCCCGCTAGCCGCGCTATGAGTCAAAAACTCATTTGAGCAGGCTATTATTGGCCGTCACTCACCGAACATGCTCAGCGGTTCGCCAAAGAATGCGACAAATGCCAACGCTTCGCGGATATCCCCGGACTACCTTCACTCGAACAGAGCATCGTCATATCAACTTGGCCTTTTGACCGTGGGGACTTGATATTATTGGCCGATTTCACATAGGGCGGTCCGACTGTCAGTACGCCATTGTCGCCGTCGATCACTTCATCAAGTGGATTAAGGCCAAAGCACTGGTAAAAACTATAGCAAAGGATGTGATCTATTTCTTGCATGATCAAGTCTAGTCTCACTTCGGGGTCCCTCAACATAAACATTGTAACTTGATGATTATACTGATTGTGAGAATTCCTAATTTTATTCCGTTCTGTGTTCAGTTTCAACACACCAAGTATCTAACCTTCTTTTCACAATATTGTAATGTTATACTTTAAGATCATCTTGATATTTTAGCACATATTGAAATTTAATTCAAAATGTCATGTGTACTGGTAGTTAAGTAACATAATGAACCAATCATTGACCTGTATATAAGATTTGTCAATTTTGGTGACTTGATCTCTAAACTGGTGAATAAACTGGACGAACTAATCTGAGAAACTAAGACTGCGAATGATGGTCAGTTCAGTTAAGTATATTCAGTTCTATGAAAGTCAGTTTGATGAAGTGCAACTGAGTTTCTTACAAGTCGCAAGACGCTTTTGGTCTCACGAGTTTTTGAAAGTATAGCTGAGTTCTACATCTGAGCAGTTGGTTACAAGTCTAAGAAAGTCAGTTCTGAGGTGAGTTTCATGTGGTGGATAACAGCTGGAGTTGGGGTCCACATCTGGGGTTTTTGTGACTATTCCGACAAAGATCTTTGGCGGTTAGGGTTAGGGATTTGTGCCTATAAATACCAATGTTGTAATGAATGCAAAGTGTGTCTTTTAAGAGTGTTAATTTCACAAGTGTGTGAAATACCTTGTAACTTTGTGCATAATAAAATATCTCTTTTTCTATCCGTGGAGTAGTCGGCACAACGCCGGAAACCAAATTAAATCACTGTGTTCTCTTTGTTTCTGTGTTTTATCAATTTCTTCCATACTTTATGTTTGCATTGCTTCTGTTTTATCTTTCTTAAACTACAAGTTTCTCATCCGTGTTTTCAACAAACCGGTATTAGAGAGTCCAGTTCCAAATTCAGAGAAGGAAGTTGCAGGTTGAATAGAGTTGATCTTCACCAAGACCGGTGACCGGTGCTAGGATTTTATGATCAAAAGTTTGTTCTTTAATTAGAAGGATGTCAGCAATGAACGTAAAGATTGATAAATCTACAGGGAGGAACAGTTTCAGTTTGTGGCAAATCAAGATGCGGGCCTTGTTAAAGCAACAGGGATTATGGACTCCTTTATCTGATAAAGGGGATGCCAGTTCTGTAGATTATGCCAGTCTGGATGAGAAAGCACATTCAACCATCATGTTGTGCTTGTCTGATGATGTTATCACAGAAGTTGCTGAAAAAGACACTATTGCCAAGTTATGGTTGAAGCTTGAAACCCAGTATATGACTAAGTCATTGACCAACAAGTTGATGCTGAAGTAGAGGCTATTCAACTTGAGGATGTATGAGGAGGCTCAACTAAGAGATCATCTTGATCAATTGAACACAATATTACTTGATCTCAGGAATATTGATGTTAAGATTGAGGATGAAGATGTTGTTTTAATTTTGCTGGTTTCATTACCAGCTTCCTATGAGAACTTTGTGCAGTCCATCATAGTTGGGAAGGATACAGTTGCTTCAAAGGATGTAAGATTAGCTTTACATTCCAGGGAGCTGAAACATAAGGAAGCTGGGGCATACAATTAGGCCGTTGGACTAGTAGTCAGTAGCAGGAGTGGAAATGAGCATGGTCAGTCTAGGAAGAAAAGTTCCAAGAAGACAAGGTCCAAAGGCCAAAAATCCAAAGATGTTTGCAGTTATTGTAAGGAGCAGGGACATTGGAAGTCCAATTGTCCAAAGAGAAAGAAACAGGAGGAGAACAGTTCTGGCACAACTGCTATAGCAGCTGAGCATGATTCAGATGAGGACATGGTTCTAGTGGCAGGAGAGTCATCACATCAAACTTATGTGTGGATTCTGGACTCTGGGGCATCCTTTCATATTTGCCCTCACAGAGAGTGGTTCTCAAGTTATTAGTAGATAGATGGTGGTCATATATCTATGGCAAACAACAAGGTCTGCAAGGTAGTTGGTATTGGCTTAGTTCAATTGAGGTCAGAGGATGGAAGATTCTGTAAACTGAGTGAAGTTAAACATGTTCCACAAATGACCAAAAACTTGGTATCTCTCGGTTCTTTGGACAGCAGGGGATTCAGTTTTAAGGGTGAAAGTGGTGTGCTGAGTGTCTATAAAAATTTAGTTTTGGTTCTTAAGGAAGTAACAAAGGGACTATATATATATATATTACAAGGATCAGTTGTTGCTGGTTCTGCTGCTGTGGCATCAGCTAATTCATCAGTCACAACTTATAAAACTGTGGCACATGAGACTGGGTCACATGGGTGAAAAGAGGATGCAAGTTCTTTCTTAGAAAGATCTTCTTGGGGAGTGTAAGGTCAAGCATCTGGACTTTTATGAGCATTGTGTGTTTGGGAAGCTTCATAGGAGAAAGTTCTCAAAAGGGGTACACAACACAAATTCATCACTTGATTACATTCATTTTGATTGTTGGGGGCCATCAAAGGTGGAGTCAATGGGTGGTCACGGATATTTTGTGTCATTCACAGATGACTATTCAAGGATGACTTGGGTGGTGCTGATGAAACACAAAAGTGAAGCATTTAATAACTTCAAGTTGTGGAAAGCTCTAGTTGAAAATCAGTTGGGGAAGAAGATCAAGAGGCTTTGTACAGATAATGGTCTGGAATTCTGTTGGGCTAAGTTTGATACATTTTACAAAACTGAGGGTATTTCTAGACATCATTCAGTCAGGAATACTCCTCAGCAAAATGGTGTAGCTAAGAGAATGAATCAAACTCTTTTGGAGAGAGGAAGATGTATGCTTTTTCATGCTGGTTTATCAAGGAGATTTTGGGCAGAGATTGTAAGCACATCTTGCTACTTAATCAACAGGAGTACTCACACAGGAATCAATCTCAAAACACCAGTTGAGATGTGGTCACGCAAGCCTGCTGACTACTCAGTTCTATAGGTATTTGGAAGCACAGTTTACTATCATGTCAGTGAAGGGAAACTGGAACCAAGGGCCAAGAAATGAGTGCTTGTGGTGTATGGTGATGGAGTAAAGGGGTGCAGAATTTGGTCATCAGCAGAAAACAGAGATATTCTCAGTAGAGATACAGTTTTCGATGAAAATTCTATACTCAATTCATCAGTGGGGAGGATAACTGACACTAAAACCAGTTCTGAAACTGAGAAAACTGACCAGTAAGGTGGAGCTTCAGGTGGAGTCAGTTAGAAGGCAACAATCAACTGGTTACTGATCTCATCTGGTTACTGAACCAGAACTGAATCCAAGCCAATCAGTTGAGAAAATGTCGGTTGAGCGTCAAACTGAGAACGTGGGTCAGCAGAGTATGGCTGTCAGTAGAGCTAGAAGATCCAATGTTGGGGTACCTCCCAAGAGGTATGGGTTTGATGATATGGTTGGATACACACTTCAAGTTGCAGAAGAAGTGGATGGTTTTGAACCTTCTACTTACAGGAAAGCAGTGACATGTTCTGAAGCATCTCAATGGCTTGCTGCCATCGGAGATGAATTGGAGTCATTACTGAAGAATCAGACTTGAGATCTAGTTAAACATCCAGCTGATAAGAGATTTGTTACTTGCAAATGGATCTTCAAAAAGAAGGAAGGAATAACTGAGGCAAAAGGAGTTAAGTAGAAGGCACGTTTGGTTGAAAGGGGGTTCAGTCAGAAAGAAGGGGTAGACTTTGATGAGATATTCTCACTAGTGGTCATACATACTTCAATCAGAGTGTTACTAGCAATGGTGGCACAGTGGGACTTGGAACTTGAGCAGTTACATGTAAAGACAGCTTTTCTACATGGTGAGGTAGATAAAAGATATACATGACTCAGCCAGAGGGTTTCCAAGTTCGTGGCAAGGAAGATTTTGTGTGTAAGTCGAAGAAGTCCTTCTATGGACTGAAGCAAGCTCCTAGGCAATGGTATAAAAGGTTTGACAGTTACATGATCCAGTTGGGTTACATCAAAAATCCTTATGATTGCTGAGTTTACAACAGTCAGTTGGAAGATGGATCATACATCTATCTTGTGTTACATGTGGATGACATGCTGATACCTGTAAGAAAGAAGTTTGATGTTCAGTATCTGAAAGACCTTCTCAGTGCTGAGTTTGAAATGAAATATTTGGGTGCAGCCAAGAAAATTTTGGGGATGGAGATCTGGAGAGATATAAATAAGAAGAAACTATTTTTATCTCAGCAGGCCTATATACAGAAGAGTTTGTCAAAGTTTGGCATGTCAGCTGCTAAGCCAATAGATACTCTTATGGAATCAAATGTTCATTTGTCAGTTTTTGCTTCATTGTCAGCAGAGGAGAATGAATACATGTCAAGAGTTCTCTATGCTAGTGCAGTTGGCAATCTGATGTATGCCTTGGTGTGTACTAGGCCTGATCTGGCTCAGGCAGTCAGTGTTGTCAGCAGGTTTATGGCTCAACCTGGAAAGGAACACTGGAAAGCTATGAAAAGAATATTCAGGTACCTTAGAGATACAACTGATGTTGGTCTCATTTATGGAGGTGATACTCAAGAACTGATCACAGGATACTGTGATGCTGATTATGCAGGTGATGTGGATAGTATAAAATCTATGACTGGTTATGTTTTCACATTGAGGAATTCAGTTGTCTACTGGAAAGAAACTTTTCAGGATACGGTGGCTTTATCAACTACTAAAGATGAGTCTATGGCTCTTACTGAAGCAGAAAAAGAAGGGAATCTGGTTGAAGAGACTAGTCAGTGATTTGCTACATCAAGATCAAGCTGAGATTTCTTGTGACAGTTTGAATGCAATTTGTCTAGCTAAGGCTCTGGTTCATCATGAGAGAACCAAGCATATTGATGTGAGGTATCATTTTCTGATAAATGAGAAGAGGGTTGTAGTGAAGAAGATCAGCACCAAGGATAATCATGCTGATATGTTCACTAAACCAGTTTAACAGAGCAGGTTTCAGTTGTGCATGGACTTGCTGAATATTCAAAGCTTGTAAACTGAAATCTAGATACTCAGTTGAGGGCAGATCGACTTGAGTGGATTCTGAGGAGAAGTCTGGTATTGTACATCCTGGCATTGACGAATGCATCTGGTACAAGTACGTCGGATTATGCAATCTGATTGACTGTGAATGAGAGTTCAAGTCAAGATGGAGATTTGTCAGTTTTGGTGACTAGATCTCTAAATTGATGAATAAACTGGTTGAACTAATCTGAGAAAATGAGACTGAGAATGATGGTCAGTTCAGTTAAGTATATTCAGTTATGTGAAAGTCAGTTTGAGGAAGTGCAGCTGAGTTTCTTCTAAAGTCAGCAGTCAGTTTTGGTCTGCTGAGTTTTGTTGAGTATAGCTGAGTTCTTTATCTGAGCAGTTGGTTACAAGTCTAGGAAAGTCAGTTCTGAGCTGAGTTTCATCTGGTGGATAACAGCTAGATTTGGGGTCCACATCTAGGTATTTATGACAATTCCGACAAAGATCTTTGGCGGTTAGAGTTTGGGATTTATGCCTATAAATACCAATGTTGTCATCAATGCAAACTGTGTCTTTCAAGAGTGTTAATTTCACAAGTGTGTGAAATACCTTGTAACTTTGTGCATGATAAACTATCTCATTTTCTGTCCGTGGAGTAGTCGGCACAACGCCGAAAACCACGTTAAATCACTGTGTTCTCTTTGTTTCTATGTTTTATCAATTTCCGCCAAACTTTATGTTTGCATTGCTTCTGTTTTATCTTTCTTAAACTGCAAGTTTCTCATCTGTGTTTTCAACAAGATTGTCTATTGGTTTTCTATCTTTGTCTAGATCTAATCGATATATATATATATATATATATATATATATATATATATATATATATATATATATATGCTCAAATGAGTAATTGCATGTTTTACCTTTTCAAACATGAATTTCTTTATCATATCTTTGAATTATTTTGTCTCACTGATGTGAGCACCATCTTTGGTTTTCTTTAATTATAAGCCTAAGAAAAAGTTCGGCTCTCCCATGGCTGGCATCTCAAATTCATTTGTCATATCAGTTTCAAATTCCTTACACAAAGAAGGGTTAGCAGCAACAAATATTATATACTACAAGAAATTCTTTTCTTTCTTTCTTTAAGAACATTGTGTTATCCATGTTTCCACTTTAAAAACCTTTTGAAAGCATATATGATGCAAGTATATCATACCAAGCTCTAGGGGCTTGTTCCAAACCATATAAATCATTCTTTAACCTATAGACAGGATCATAATAGTCTTTGTCCTCAAACCATAGGGGTAGTTTGACATACATTTCTCGCTTGATCAAGACATTAAGGAAAAAGATGGTTAACAAGATATTGTTGAGTAATTGAATCTCAATCCCTAGTTTGATATGATTACATGATTGTTTCAATATAATACAACTTGTATCTCCATAATTAAAAGACTAAACTGCTTTCGATTGAATGATTAATCTTTATAAGTGATTGGAATTGATCTTATATGCTAATTAGGTATCATGTCATTAAAGGTTAATTTCATGTCATTATTGAGTATGTATATGTATCATTCTGCATGTATTAAAGCCAACTGAAGTGTATGTTGGATAAATTTGAATAAAAAATTAATAATGGAAGGAAAATCCGAATGGACATGTGATAAATGAGTTGCATCGGTTCGGTGAAAGGTTGCAACCACATAAGGGTTGCACCTGTTCGGTTGAATCATTTTGAAAGGATGCAACCGGTAGTGAAGAGTCTCCATTTCTGCCTATAAAATATTGCACATACTACATACCAAATTCTGCACAAATTAAAAGCCATTTTTTGCATAAACACTTGTGCATAGTCAGAGATATTCAAGGCCAGATCAGTTCGCCGCTTGTTCACATCTAAGTGCAAGACTAGAACAAGGAGACTGTTGTATCTTGGGAGACGTGTTGCCATATCCGTGTGCACATAGTCGGGGCAATAATGTCTTAAGAACAGCGTTCTACGTGCCTCAGTCTACGAATATGTTTTCATTTTACTTTATGTTTTCTGCATTTTTCGTTCAATGTGTTGCAGTAATTTTATGTGAATAAAACGTTCGTTCTTTTGTGTTCTTCATGCCTGCAATCTGCTTCTGTTGATTTATGTTATTCGCTTTAAAAAAAATAGAAAGCCGGTACTATACTATTAATTTTCCCAACAATTCTGTCTTTTTGTTTTAGGCCCTTATCTTGACTTGCTTTGGGGTAAGGTATTTCAACATTTGCCAAGCACCCCCACACTTCCAGGAACTTTAGGTAGGCTTGTAGCCTTCCCACCATTCCGTTGAGAATAATAATTTCTTAGGGGATTGTCTCCCCCACAGTTCTGGGTTAAACACGAACAAACCAACATGACACTCGTCATTTCTTTCAGTGTTCTTGCGTTTAAGCAACACCACCACTTGATCAAGGTGTGTATCGTGTAATGGTTTAATGAATGATGTTGGACTGAGGCGCGTAGAACGCTGTCCTTAAGACATAATTGCCCCGACTACGGTGCACACGTTTTATGGCAATACGTCTCCCAAGATACAACAATCTTTACCTCTTCTAGTTGTTGCACTTCAATGTAAAGAGGTAGGCGAACTGATTGGACCTTGTTATCTCTTTACTTGATGAAGTTTATGAATGCAGAAAATTTATACAGAGTTTCGGTAATGAAAAGATTAATTTTCTGTGTGTCTTTTTTATTCAGCAATGGAGGTATTTATAGACAAAAAATGTGTAAAATGAAACATTTCCTCTCTTTTCTGAAAGAGCACATTCATTCATTTCTTTGTCACTGGTAGTTATATATTCTTAATAAGAGACACCTTCTTTCCAATAAAACCAATGCAACTTTCCATTTTTAATGAATATGCCCACGTATGTCCAAACTAGGATTCAACTAGATTGACAAAAAGTAATAGTTATATAACTATCACATGCATATATATAAATATAAATATATAATTTCTCATTCACTAAAAAATAATTTTATAACATCAAATAAGCTATAATCACTTATTCGGAAATAGGCGTCCCTTAATCCGTATAAATGATTATCGGATTATTATTTCCAACAATCTCCCACATGAATGCGAAATTATGACTTCCCCCTACAAAATGCAATGTTGATGCATATGCAATGCAGACTCTACAGAGATAACAAACGGAGCTCTATTGCATCGGGCGAGATGGTTTGCTGCCTTGAACCTTCCCTAGTAGAATACCATCGGACATACTCGGCTAAGCAGTGAACTAGGTCTTGAACTGCTCAGGCTTTGGTGCATGCCTAGACATGATACCCACACAATAGACCCCCTGGCCTTCTCGAAGTTATCATGGTTGTGTCCATTTTGGTGCATGCCTAGACAATGATACCCACACAATAGACCCCCTGGCCTTCTCTAAGTTCTCATGGTTGTGTCCATTTTGGCCCAGTTCCACTTACATAGGTGACCTCCTATAAAGAGTACTCTGCAATACCCCACTTGGCTTTACCAAGATATAGGAATCATTAAAAGCTTTATTCTTAACCTGAACCTTTCAGCAGACAACACCTTTTTGTTTTAACGGAATGGGTAAGTGTTAACTGTCCCTCATAACTTAGTTGTCCCTTTTGAACCATGATCTTAGGATCTCCAGTCACAATGGTTGGGTTACCATTATAAGGGAACATGCGTAATAGGCTTCAGTCCCATGCCGTTTGTCAAAAATTTGACACCCGATCTCTAGCTAAACATTTTTATAAGCGGATCCTCAAGATTCTCCTTCGACTTTATACAATCGAGGAAATCAAACCATTAGAGATCAATTAATAAATGGTATTATGTCTACGATTTATTAATCGTGACTTACCATTTTCCGTATTACTGTGTGCTTTTCTATCACTTACCGACTATTGCATGCTAATAACAGTGACAGATTCTGAGCCACACGCAATATCTTTTCAAGTATTCAACTTCCTTCCATTTCATTGCTTTCATTATATCATTTTATTTAGGTAAATTTCCTTTACCAATCACCCCCACATTTCCAAGAATATGATGAAGTTTAAATCAAGAGGATATTCTTCCCTCACAGGTTTTGGGTAAACCTTAAGTCAGTCATCATCATTTCGCAACATTAATTGATTAAGGTAAGTATAGTTCAATGATTTGATGAATGTTGTTGGTACCAAAACAAAATTCATTAAACCTTGAATCACACTTTTCCACCTTTTGATCACCACGAATTGATTAACATACTATTTCGAGTTAAGCGTCTCAACAAACGCATAAACAACTTCATCTTCACATCTTGAAATATATAACACAAAACCGAAAGCAAGTCTATAAATAATATGAATATAACTACCAAGATATGTACATATATTCATAGTATTAACATGTCACATACACATATATAACATTAAGGTGTTTACTTAAACACCTACATACAGTACATACAAATTTATACAAATATTACACATCTATAATAATGTATAAATTAAATTGTTTAGTACAAACCATAACTTGAATTTTAAATTCAACAAAAGAAGTTCATTCACCAAGTTCATGCAATCATTACGCGGACAGATTCAATTCATCCATAGAGTCTGTGACTATTTCTGCCACGTTTGTTTGTTCAACTTTCCGAGGCTTTCGGCATTCATTCCTGCGGTGTCCTTGTTTCCCGCAATTAAAGCATATACCATTGAATTTCTTTGCCTCTTGATTGCCCTTTGAACTTTCACCCTTGAACTTTCTTTTCTGGCCTTTGCCATTATTTGCACCGGAACTGGACTCTACCATATTTGCCTTGGATTGTCCAAAGTGCCCTCCTCTGTCAAGTTGTCGGTTGTTCTCTTCAACACGCAACTTTACCACCAATTTGTTCATCGTTATCTCCTTGTTTTTGTGCTTCAAATAATTCTTGAAATCTCTCCATGAAGGTGGAAGTTTCCCAATTATTGCAGCGACTTGGAATGGTTCATTAATAACCAAGCCTTCCTCATGACATTCGGAGATAATTATTTGCAACTCTTCCATTTGGCTAACAACGGTTTTGAATTCCACCATCTTGTATTCCATAAACCTGTCAACAATGTACTTCCTTTTCCCAGCATCTTCTATTTTGTATTTCATTTCAAGTGCCTGACACAACTCTTTATCACTTTTGCTCATACAATACACAGTATATAACGTATTGTCAAGACAATTAAGGATATAATTCTTGCATAGAAAATCAGAATGTTTCCATGCATCCAATGCTGTAACAGAAGTCTCATGGTTTTCACCCTCTTGTATCTCAGGAGGATCTTCAGTCAACCATTTTGTCAAACTTAAAGTTGTCAAATAAAATAGCATTTTCTATGCCATCGCTTGAAGTTCTGCCCGTTGAACTTCTCTGGTTTTCATGGTGAGACGAATTTGTTCCTTGGACAGCAACGGGTTGCACACATGACATAGGAGTTTTTGAATCCAATGTTCCTTCCATTTCTGTTCATAAACAGAAGATCAACAATCAAAGTTGCAAAACAGACTCTATAATGCATATTTTTTCCGATAATGGTATATCGCAGTTTTTTAAAATTCATGAACTCTTTAAACTTATAATATGAACATATTTGTGATCGACAGCACCATATAAACAACTTTCATTCTTTAACTTTTTGGAAACGAGCAAGTAATTACAAAGTAATTTGGACTACAACACAATGAAGGCAAAATTTCCAATTTTCCCTTATAATGGCAACCCAACCATAGTGACTGGAGATCCCAAGATCATAGTTCAAAAGGGACAACTATATAAGTTATGAGGGACAGTTAGCACTTACCCATTCTGTTAAAAACAAAAGTGTTTTCTATGATTTTGTTAGGTTAAGCATTAAGCATTTAATGATTTTTATATCTTGGTAAAGCCAAGTGGGGTATTGCAGAGTACTCTTTATAGGAGGTCACCTATGTAAGTGGAAGTGGGGCCGCTTCTATGAGAATTTGGGGGCTAAATTCCCTAACACACTTTCTGAAACCAAGGTGTTCCAGGGTCGAAATGGACACAACCATGAGAACTTCGAGAAGGCCAGGGGGTCTATTGTGTGGGTATCATTGTCTAGGCATGCACCAAAGCTTGAGCAGTTCAAGTCCTAGTTCACTGCTTAGCCGAGTATGTCCGATGGTATTCTACTAGGGAAGGTTCAAGGCAGCAAACCACCTCGCCCGATGCAATAGAACTCCGTTTGATATCTCTTCAGAGTCTGCATTGCACTTGCATTAATTTTCATTCATGTGGGGGATTTTTAGATAAATTTGAATAAAAAATTAATAATGGAAGGAAAATCCGAAAGGTCATGTGATAAATGAGTTGCATCGGTTCGGTGAAAGGTTGCAACCACATAAGGGTTGCACCTGTTCGGTTGAATCATTTTGAAAGGATGCAACCGGTAATGAAGAGTCTCCATTTCTGCCTATAAAATCCCTGCTCTACTGAATGAAAACAAAAAGACAGATTTTTGCACATACTACATACCAAATTCTGCACAAATTAAAAGCCATTTTTTACATAAACACTTGTGCATAGTCAGAGATATTCAAGGCCAGAGGCTTGTTCACATCTAAGTGCAAGACTATAACAAGGAGACTGTTGTATCTTGGGAGACGTGTTGACATATCCATGTGCACATAGTCGGGGCAATAATGTCTTAAGGACAGTGTTCTACGCTCCTCAGTCTACGAATAAGTTTTCGTTTTACTTTATATTTTTTGCATTTTTCGTTCAATGTGTTGCAGTTTTTTATGTGAATAAAACGTTCGTTCTTATGTGTTCTTCATGCCTGCAATCTGCTTCTATTGATTTATGTTATTCACTTTTAAAAAAAATAGCAAACCGGTACTATACTATTAATTTTCCCAACAGTGTATTGAATACAGTGCATGGAACAAAACTTTATTGGTATTTTAGGTATTATAAATGTGTCATTAAAGATTGAACCATGCTACATTCTAATTAAAAGACAAAATTATATAAAGACATCAAAGTTCATATCATACTTTGTATGAAACATTGTATAAATAAAGATGCCAACATATGTTATAATGTGGCACACTTATGTATAATGTATGGATACATAATACAAGGGTCCAAGACAAGCCATTTTTATCCACTTGGATTAAGCAAGTACGCATACCTTATCCATAGTGCTTTATCTCTAATCACCACATTCTCCTATTGTTAGCCAAGACTTTGGTTGTCCTTAATTCATATTGTAATATGTTGAAGCTGTAATGAAGGTGTGAGCATGCTTCCTTTTGTCCTTTATATTGATTTAATATTGAGGAATTTGAATGAAAATGCTATTTAAATTTGTCTAACCTTTGCAATTCTGCCTATTTAAATAGGCCTATCGAGAACTAGAAGGGGTACTTCTATATTATCCAAAGCTCAGTCTTTGTTTCATATTCCAAAACTCTCTGAAATCATAATTCAATCCATGCAACTGAGTTCTATATGAGAAACAAAAGTACATAGTTGTTCTTTCTATTTGGAAGTTGATGTCTCTTCTAGTTGGATCAAGCTTCCTTGGAGCGTTGATCAGCTGTTGTTGACCCAAAGGAAAAATCAGAGATTCTTTAGCAAACTGGGTTTCATTATAGAAGTCCAGATCATATCAGAACAAGTGTCAAATTTGTTGAACAGAAGGTGTCTAAGTAGGGACTATTGAACATTGCTGGGGTGATTGGATTAAGCATTTTGTGATCCATTTGTGGCGAAGGGAAGGTTGTTGTTTTGTAACACTTTGTGTAATAGAATCAAGAGGCAATAAAAGATATCCCACTAAAGGGATGTTTAATTACAAATCCAGACCTCACAGTTTGTACAAAATTGACTGCAAGTTAGATTTTTCACACCTTTTTGTTGGAACCTGTCTAGATCATCTTGTTCACTACTTTCTGCATCAATTTTTCATTGTGTTTTGTTTTATGTTTGATTTTCTTACTTTGTCTTGAGCTGATTTGATCCACTGCAGTGCATCAAAGAAATCTAAGTTCACAAGAACTTCATGACATTGCAGTATGTCAACAAACAAACCTAATATCTAATTTGAACATCTTGATCCATTTTTCTATGTTGTTTGAGCTATATTATGATCAGACAAGTGTTATTTGAACTTTTTTTCTGCACCATAATCACTTGATCTAAGTATTTCTTGATTCTATAAGGATGAGAGTTGTTACACTTATTGTTTTTAAGATAAACTTTGAAGGGGATTTCAAAAGGGTTAAGTTCGATATAACCATCCAAACCCTTCCTCCTTCTTGTTATCCTATTGACCTAAAAGTTATCATTCAAATACATTATATATCCTAAAGCTCCTCACAGATTGAATATTGATTCATGAAAATGGCTACATATGAAGTTCAAAGGTTAATATGTTTACTTCAGGATCTCAGGATGGTTCATGACAAACTTGTGCCTCTCATTCTACTGTGATACTCAAAGTTCTATATACAAAGCCAAAAGCCATGTTTCTATCAGCACACAAAGCACATTGATATTGATTTCCATGTAGATAGAAAAACAATACATGACATGCATCATTAAACAACTCCTCATACGCTCAGATATGCCACTAGAAGACTTGTTGACTAAAGCTCTTGATAGACATGCCCTATCTAGTTTCTATTGTATGGGAGCTTCAATCGACTTTTAGGTTGTTTAGAAAATGAAAGAAATAGTTGAGACCAGGAAGAAAGACGATAGATCAAAAGACAAACTTGCCATTAATTTAAGAGTTGTTTTACGTTGGGTATAAATAAAGGGGTAAATTAAGTAAAATATTTGTTTATGGTGGTAAATCGATGAAATCATAGTTTGACATGGTAAATTTTGCATATAATATAGTTTAAGGGTGTAAATCAATCAATAATAGTTTGAGGTGTAAATTTTACATGACACATATTTTTTAACAGAGGAGGGGTAAATTGATAATTCCCTTCTTAGATTGATTTGATAATTTTGAACTTTCTTGATTTATTTTTTCAGCTGAATTTTCTGATTTTAGATCGATTGTGTAACGCCCCCAGATCATGGGTCTGGTAGCACTAAATGAGTCATAAATGGTCCGGTCAACTACTTAGACCATCATCCTCACTTGGTCTAAAAGTGATAACCCGAGTTGACAGGACTTTTATGTCTCACACTTATATGGGGGGTGAGCAGGACTTTACTTTACTGAAGTGGGACTTTACACCCGAGTTGACAGGACTTTTATGTCTCACACTTATATGGGGGGTGAGCAGGACTTTACTTTACTGAAGTGGGACTTTACATTCTCCCCCTGTAAGGGACTGGCGTCCTCGCCAGGATGGCCAAGACTGTCCTGGATCGTCCCTACCAGAGGTAACTAGAGACCATCCTTACGCCGTCTTCTTGTACGGTGCAGTGCATAGTTCCGTCTGATAGTCGACTTTGAATACCATTCTGTAACGCCCCAGACCCTGGGCCTGGTAGCGCTAAATGAGTTATAAATGGTCCGGTCAACTGCTTAGACCATCGTCCTTGCTTGGTCTAAAAATGGCTAACCCAAGTTGACAAGACCTTTATATCTCACACTTATATAGGGGTGAGCAGGACTTTACTTTACCGATGTGGGACTTTACAGATTGATTCAGTCGCTACGGTGCAAGTTGACGGTGGATTGATTCAATTCTCCTATAGACTTTGTATTGGCTGAGTTAGCCTTACATCTAACGTGGTGGTGGAAGCACTGATGAAGGCTCTTGAGGTACGTGGATAACAGGTTTCAAACAAACAGTCCAAAAACAACAAATTTTATTAGAGTTAACACAGCCAATTATGTGCTAAAAGGTGATCAAGTGCTCATTGGAACAAATCATCAAACACCTTCTCCAAAAGTAGTTATAGGGTAGTTAAAGTCAGTTATAGCAGTTATGGAAGTTGTGGTAACTTAATTCTAGTCTAGGACACTCCTATATATAGTTAATTAGTGTGTAGGAGTGGAATTAACTCAATTGACTGCACAATTTAGTAGAATTGCAGCTGTATTCTTCTTCCCCTCATTATTCATACTTTTCTCCTCATTAAAGTATGTTCTTATTATATTTCATGTTCATTTCGCTTCTATGTGTATAATCAATAAATTCTACATGGTATCAGAGCAATGAATTGCTTCTTTGCATAAATCTCTGAATTTAATTCAACAGATTCATGCTTTTTTTTTCGTTCTAGAAGGAATTGTTTTTCTGTTTTGCTTAGTTCCTGCATTCTTTATTAGTCTGCAACGAGTTATGAAGGCTACAACTCAGAATCAAGGTGTCCTTCCTGGGTATCTACATCCCAATGAAAATCCCACACTGGTTTTAGTTCAACCTTTGTTGAACAACAAGAATTATCATCCGTGGAGCTATTTCATGAAAATGGCATTGATTACCAAAAATAAAATCGGATTTATTGATGGTTCCATCTTGTTGGTCCCTTGAAAAAGCTTTGGTTAAGTTTAGAGGGGGGGTGAATAAACTTAACACTTAAAACTTTGGAGTTAACAAATTCTGCAACTTCAAAGATCTGCTTGATACTTGAGAGTCTGCTTGAGACTTGATAAGCTCTGGCGATAAACAATAGTCTCATGATAGTTGAGTTTGCTTGAATTTGTGCAATGAATAATATCAAAATTAAGCCTTAAAACTTGTTGTTAAAAGTGATACTAAGTATTAGATACTCAGTAGTGCAAGTGTGTGATTTCAGTTGCTAGATTCAGTAGGGTGTTTTTCAGCTCAGATTTATCACTTAAAGTTTATCAAAATTCATCATCTTTTTCTGAGTTGAAAGTCCTCTATTTATAGGTAGGAATGCATATGACTTGTATTTGAAATTCAAATGTGACCGTTCCTTGTTTTTGTCCCATCGATTTGCGATCATCACACTATTCATAGGGTGACATTTGTCGAAATTCCTTTTTGACAATGCAGTCTGTCCACCCCTTTGACTTGTATCCAATGGATAAAAATAAAAGTCATCCCAACGTCTTTTTAATCTCAGCCTTTGATTTTCTTGATAAGTCAGAGGTAGTTGGCTGTCCTCATCCATGTAATCTTCCAATAAACTTGAATTAATCGAGGTAATACATCAGCAGGTTCATGAGTCTGCTGAGATACCTATCAGTCTGCTGAACTCCAATTTTCTGTGTATAAAATACAATGCAGCTGATTTCTTTTATCTAACTTTTATTTGTGAAGTTAGATTACACCATTTTAATGATAACTAAGTTCCAAACATCATCCAACTTATGGAACTTAGACCTTCTACACAAGGTATATGTATTCAGTTTAGGTCATCACAGACTTGCCTAAATTACGATTCCATATCCTTGACTTTAAATACTAAGTTTGATCCCTTAGCCTTGGTCTTGGCGAGGTTCAAAACTAGTCTCATGACCTATCTACCCTCTTGACCTGGACCGATCTCACGATATCAATCAATGAGGCCTTTCTGATGCTTGTTTGATCAAACCTATTTATGAATCAAACTCTAATAAACCTATACATTTGATCTAGACATCTTTTTGCCTTTGCACTATAACAGACTAGTATGGCACTCATCATCAAAACTAAGAAATAAGTCCAACAATTTCCCCTTTTTGGTGATGATGCCACTACCTCACCTAATCAACAAAGCAAAAGATATACAACAAAAACAGAAACAAATTCAGTCAATTCTCATTATAATCATTGTTCAGTTATTACAACTAGATCTGACAAAGATAAAGAATAATAAGTATATGTTGATCTATTGTCTCTTTTCTCTTTCTCTTCTAGCCTTCTCAGCTTGTTCTTGATAGGCTCTGATTTGTTCTATCATATCCCTCATCCATTCATTTTCAATGAGTGTAAAATCAATGTAGGGATTGACTTGCTTCCACCAGTTCCATGCTTTAGGGAGGATAAGATTAATTTCATTCACTCTGAATCCAAACTTCATATCTGACTCCTTGAATTCATCCAGTGAGTCCCTTGCTTTTGTAATAGGTAGCACCTTATCACCTTTGCTACTTCTTCTGCCTCTGTTGCTTGCCCTTAAGGCTTTGACTCTTGCTTCCCAAAATTTCAAACCCAAGAAAGAGTTAAGACCTTCATGAAACCCCATGTCATGATAAGGTCTCCTCCTGTTGTAATACTCTTTCTTGTACTGTCTAAGAAGATCATCAGTGAGTTGAACTCTGCCAGGTGCAGGTTGCCTGAAAGCATTTGTATCATCTGTCCATCTCTTCTGTGCAAAGAGTCTTGCAGCCTCCTTTGCTGCAGCTGATTGGCCCTCTTCCCCCTTAGTGACATCATCAACAAAACGGGAGATAAGGCCATGAATACTCTCCTGTGAGATAACCACTCTATGCAGTTGGCCTTCCATAGCTCCAGTTCTTGTATCAAGTGAAGTTATCCTTGATTGCAAGGTCTCCTCCAGTCTGTTGATCCTTTCAGTCAGTTTGGGATCAGGCATAGCAGGTTGTTGTGCAGCAGCAGGCTCAGTAGGTTCAGGTGTTGCAGCAAGGTTGTCAAGTTTCTGATGGATAGAAATAAGTTGATCTTTCAGAAATTTATCTTTTGCAGTATTTCCAACCTTGATGCCCCTCACATCTAGTATCAGATCATTCACAGCATTTTGAGTAGATGTGAAGTTTGAAGCAAGCTGTGGGCGATTGATTATGCATTTTCATTTACCATCTTCATCGATTCTTCAAATCTTTCTTCTGTCTGTCGATTGTGTCCTTAATCGTGCATATCATGCCTTACGATCCTTAACTCATTTAATACTTCAGCGGCACTTCACTGGTCATCCTTCCACCGGTGGCTTCATCAATGAGCTCCTCAACATTGTCTTGTGGCCTCGATTGCTTATCACCATTGCCCAACTCTATCCAGTCAGGCGAGGTTAGGTCCTTCATATTCCTCCAGGATAGGATCAATGGCGGAGTTCCTCAAAAGCAGTACAAATTCTGAGGGGATTAACATCAATATCTTCTTCTTCAGGCATCCGAAACTCCTCATCACTTTGAAGTCAAAGTCCAGTATTGCTGCTCATCTCATTAACGGCGATCTGCGACCATCTTTCCTTCCGGTGGTCTTGCCTCCGAGTGGCTCCACTCTGACCTCCTCATCAACAACAAGGGTTTCCTCCAAACCCAAATCATGTTCCAACCTTTGTCCAGGTGCTGTTTGAAACTCAGCAGCCTGTACCTCCTGTTCCAACCTTTGTCCAGGTGCTGTTTGTACCCCAGCAACCTGTACCTCCTCTTCAATTCCTTGTGGATTGAAAACAGCCTTATTATCCACTTGGAATCCTTCTGCATGACCAATCTTGTGCAGGATTATGGCAGATTTAGTAAGAGTGCCCTCAAAGTCAAATCCATCCTGATATTCAATGGATTCCTCTGAACTGACACTAGGTTCAATGAAATCAATAACCTTCTCTTCATCCAAATCCTCACTGCTTCGCATCGGTTTGTGCGATGAGCTCTACAACATGGAATGTAGAAGATTCATCGGCTAGCCTACCAAAGACTCAGTTGATTCCTTCATTGATCAATGCTTCCAAATCATCCATGGTGAGATCCTGTAGATCCTCATCCAAGTCTTGATCTGCGGCCCTCGGCGACTTACGATAGCGATGGTATGTTGTGCGAGGTTGTTCTAAGATTATTGCGGTCCCATTAGTTCCTCCTGGTCCGGAGGAAATCTCCTCTGAGAGTCGATGATGAGGAAGAATCATCATCACCATCTCTTGGATCTCTAAACTTGATACCTTCCTCTTTACATTGTTCATCAAACAGATCCATCGATCTTGATTGCGGCGGGTGGTATCAACTAGATCCAAGAGTTCTCTACTCCCAATTTTTCAAAAGCCCATTCTTCAAAATCATCATAGGTTCAAGAAATGGCTTTTGTCTCTTGTAGAAACCAAACTTCCATTGGAAGTAGTCGACAATTTTAAAGTTTGGGATCTACATACTCTTGATTTTCTTTCTTTCTTTTACATGCCTTTCAAATGGCATAAAAGATCTCTGAGGGCTTGACTCAGAGTGCCTTGTTGACCTCTAAAGGTTCCAACAAGTAAATTCATGGTTTCTTCAACGGATGTTTGAAAGTCGATAGGTTCTTTGAGATTGTACATTTGTACCTACCACTTCCATCTGCCACACACTTGGTTCCCCACGATTTACATGCTCATCAGCCAGGTCGTGTGCAGACTCTCTTCCCACGAGTTCTTGCCACACTTGCAGGGTCTTCAACCAAGTCTTCAATTACCTCTTCAACTACCACAGCAGGTTCAGGTTCAGTGGTTTGTTGTGGTTCCTCAGTAGATACTACAGCTGACCTCGAGGTCGATGAGGCTGTTTGTATATCTTCAACAGATTTGCTCAAAAACAACTTTGTCGAAGATCGATAGACTTGACAACCTCTTGAGATGAGGAGTCAGTAATCACCACAGGCGGAATGATAGTTAAGGGCTCAGCCTCAACAGCCTCTTCTTCCTCTTCTACTGATGCCTCTTCTTGGGCCCTCTGTGCCTCCAAATTTTTCAATTCTTTTCCTTTGCCATGCTTTTTCTTTTTGGCAATCTCCTTCATTCTTTTGGAGAGATGTTCATCATCATCTTTTCGATCCACAAAGAGACTTCCTCTTTCTGCTGGGCTTCTTTCTGTTGTTCTCTCAAAATTTCAACAACGATTTTCCTTGTAGCTTCTGGCGAGTCATTAACCTCCACTTGACCTCGGCGAGACTCAGCGATCAGTCTTTGTTTGTTCCTTGTCTTCTTTGAAGGCTTTAATACCTCGATTATTTTCTTTGTAGCTCCGGCCTTTCTTTTCTCGGCCAGTTTCTTGGAGTGCGGCGGGTTTGATAGATATCTTCTTAGTTTCTTTGAACACTGCTCACCACCAAACATCACCATCATCTCCATCACTATCATCACCAAACCTCTCTCCAAGAACCTCTTCATCATCATCTAGACCAGGGATGGCATGATCAATTTCCTTCTTGTATCTAGACTGATTTATCTGAGAAGATTCAAGATCAGGAACTGCCAAATGATTCAGCAGGGTTTGAATCATCAAACCTAAGGGTAAGGCCTTTGATTTCCTTTTCCTAGTTTCTCCTCCTTGGCTACTTTCTTCATATAATGAATGAAATAACCAGCCCAATCAAACCTCGTGCTCCTGAGATGATTATCATCGGCTCTATCTTGGGTCTGATAGAGTATCCATACTGCCAATTAGCCCAAGTATGTTCTTACGCAATAAGCTTACTCGTAGATCATTCCAATGTGTCTACAGTTGATGCACAGTGCACGGATTTGGTGGCTGCATTTATTTTAATCGATCAACAAGCGCCAATTTGTCCAATCCCATTGCTTGAGGATTATTGGACCATCCACCACTTCTTCAAATCCAAACACTTCCCTCGGTAGACTAGAGGAAATTACAAGTTCCTCGGCATTCACTTTATTGTCTTGAATGCTTGAGTTCCTTCTTCCACAACCATATTCTTCCAGAAATCAATAACATTGGTGTATGAGATTGTTTCTAGTCTGATGTTGAGTTTGTTCTCCAAGCCTGCAAACCTCCTTATTCTTCGACCTATATTAATAGCCAACTCTGTTTGTTTTGCATCAACAACATAGCCTCTCACACTTTGGCTTGATTCGATTTGAACTTCAATCCTTTCCGCCATTGAAATAAGAAAAAGATGAAGAAGAATTGCTCTCAAATCTGTGTTCACACAATGTAGGATTTGCAGAGATAAAGCAGAAGTTGCAAGTAGAGAGTCCGTTGTATAACGATCGATTATATAGGCGGTAGGTGGTTGAAAGCTGTCGGTGCTGCGTACATCCATGTCAACCATGATTAATCTGAATAAATCTTTGGCTTGACACGTGTTCCATAACGTATGATAACCGTTAGATCGTGTTAAGCTGCGGTTATTAAAGGATAAAATAAATATCCGCCAATATGCTTTTTGACTTTAATAACTTTGGTATTTAACGTTCCATCCAGCGAGGTGATCCTCGGCGGTATGCTCGATGGTCTGGCGATAAATGAGCTTCAGCGACCTGGCGACAAAAGTACTCTCTTGATCCTTGTTTTCTTCTTGTTTTGTTCAATTGATAATACAAGATGAAGTTTAATACCAATGACCGATCATCAAGTGAGCTCACCCAAAATGACACCAATCCCGCTTGGCAACCTCATTTGCTCAATTGTCCAAACATAAGTACATGAAATTGTTGATACCAATGACTAATCTGCTAAGTGAGCTCACCCAACATAGCAAAGACTAATCCCTTGGTGAATTCGATTACATTCTTTGAATATCAGTCAACCTTTATGATTCCAAGTTCGAGTCCTTAACTTAGCAAATCTTTCACTATCAAGTGGCTTAGTGAAAATATCGACAAGTTGATCTTGATGGGATGTATAGAACCACCACATCTTTCTTTTCAACATGATCTCTTATAAAATGATGTCTCACATCAATGTGCTTGATTACAGAGTGCAAAAGCAGATTTTTACGTGATTGCAATTGCACTTGTGTTATCACACATAATTGGAATTTCCTTTTCTTCAATTCCATAATCCCTTAATTGTTGTCTTGGCCATAGTACTTGTGCCTGACAACTTCCAAAGCGACAATGTATTCGACCGGGTGGAAGTTGATATAGAATTGTTTTCTTGCTAAACCAGAAACCATCTATTTCCCATTAAGCCAGCGGAGTTCTGAGGTGCTTTTTCTATCAATCTTGCATCCAAAGCATAATCGAGAATCTGAGTAGGCTATAACTTTGAAGCTTCCTTCCTTGGAATACCATATCCCTACTCCCAAAGTCTCTTTTAGATACTTGAGAACTCTTTTATTGCATCTAAATGACTTTCTTTAGGTTTAAATTGAAATCTTGCACAAACACCTCACAATGAAATGATATATCAGTCTGTTTGGCGATTAGAGTCTGAATGATTGCCTATCATCATTACAGATAAGGTTTGATCAACATCTTTGCCTTCTTTATCTTCATCAATCGATATTTGTACTCATAGGAGTTGAATTCTTAGTGATGTTTTCCATACCAAACTTCTTCAGTAACTCCTTGGTATACTTGGTTTGATGAATGAAGATTCCGTCTTTCATCTGTTTAACTTGCAATCCTAAAAAGTAGTTCATTTCTCCCATCATACTCATTTGGAATTTACTCTTCATTAGATTTGCAAACTTTTCACAAAGTAAATCATTTTCAGAACCAAAAATTATATCATCCACATAAATTTGTACAATGAGTCTCCAGTCCCTTCACTTGATTACGAAAAGTGTCTTGTCAATGGTGCCTTTTATAAAACCATTGTCCACCAAGAATTGAGATAGAGTCTCATACCATGCTCTTGGTGCTTGTTTCAATCCATAAAGTGCTTTGTTGAGTCTATACACTTTATCTTCTTGATCTTTAACTTCAAATCCAGGAGGTTCTTTGAACATACACTTCCTCATCTAGAATGCCATTCAAAAATGCACTCTTGACATCCATTTGATATACTTTGAAGTTCTTATATGCGGCATGTGCCAAGAATAATCGATAGCTTCCAATCTTGCTACAGGTGCATAAGTTTCATCAAAATCTATTCATACCTTGAGAATAGCCTTTTGCAACTAGTCGGCTTTGTTCCTTACAATGGTACCCAGATTCATCAAGTTTGTTTACGTATACCCACTTAGTACCAATGATATTTGCATGACTTGGCCTTTCAACTAGTGTCCAAACTTGATTTCTTTCAAATTCATTTAATTCCTCTTGCATAGAAATTATCAATCTGGATCTCAAATTGCTTCTTCAACAACTTTAGGTTCCATTTGAGATAGAAAACAAGTAAACATAGCTTCAGGTTGTCTTAGTCCTCACATCTTTGTACATTGCCAATAACTTGTTCGGCGGGTGATTCCTTAACCATTATGGATTTTGGTTAATTTGATTTTCAGAACATCATCTTGATGGGTCTGCTGTGTGCTTCTTCTTCTGAAGTCGGCGAGATCCTTGAAGCTGCTTGATTGTTGCATCGATACCATTATCGTGAGGGTGTTCGGCGAGGCGATGTCGAAACTTTTAAGTCATTCAATCTTTGAAAACTTCAACACAATCTGGATCGGTGACTTGTTGATTCTCGGCCAGTCCATAATCTTCATCTTCCATACCATAAATTTAGGTTCATCAAACACAACATGGATTGTTTCTTCATGTTTGATGACCTTTTGTTCGATTACCACTGAATGCTCTGTGGCCAAAGAATATCGGGAAAATTCCTTCATGTGATTTTGGTTGGAATGTTTTCAAATGTACCTTATGATTTAGAATAAAACATTTGCTTCCAAATGGATGAAAATAGGATATGTTAGGTTTCCTTCCATTCCAAACCTCATAAGGTGTCTTGACTTCTTGCTTCTTGATGTTACTTTTGTGTGTAGCATCTTTGTATTTCTTGCTTGACCCAATATCTTTCGGTAGCAATGCTTCACAAATCATTGTTCTTCTTGCTTCCTTTAAAGTTACATTCCTTCTTTCAAAACCCCATTTTCTTTGAGGTGTACAATGACGACAAGTTGATGTAGTACACCATTACATTCACAATATTCTCTTATAACCTTGTTGAGAAATTCAGTACTTTGATCTGATCTTATCTTTATAACTGTTAAACTTTTCTCATTTTGTAGTCTTTTCAAAAGATTAGGCATGCTTTGAAGTGTTTCACTTTTCCTGTTCATAAATATCACCCAAGTATACCTTGAATAATCATCCACAACCACTAAAGTGTACTTCTTTCCTGTTACACTTGTTGGAGTTATTGGTCCAAAAATATCCATATGCATCAACTCCAACACTCTATTAGTTGATTGTTTGGTCTTTGATTTGAAAATTGACTTTATCTGTTTACCTTGCTGACAAGCATCACATATAGCATCCTTTTTGAACGTGATCTCAGGTAAACCAATCACCAGCTTCTTCTTCACCAACTGATTGATGTCATCAAAGTTTAAGTGATTTAACTTCTTGTGCCATAACCAATTGAGTTCGATTTGGTATGCACTACCAGGCGAGTTTCTGGGCTGCGATGAGACCAATCCACAACATACATGTTACATTGTATTCTACCGACAAGTACAACTTTGATCACCTCCTTCATTAATGACAATACTGATTGTTTTTGTCAAAAGTGACCTTATAACCCTTGTCACGGAAATTGTCGATTAACTCGACAAGTTGTATTCCAGTCCTTCCACATATGCAACATCCTTGATTGTAAGTCCATTTCTCACAAGTGTGCCATATCCTCTTGTATATCCAGGTGTATTCTTGTTGCCAAAATTCACCCTTGGACCATCTTTTGCTACAAAGTTTGTGAGGCGAGTGCTTATTCTTTGTCATGTGTGCGGAACATCCACCATCAAAGTACCGGACACCACTGCAAAACAAAGTTAATGCATTTTAGGTACCCAAACATGTTTGGGTCCATAATGGTCGATGGTAAGCATGACCCTTGGCATGTCTCCATAAGGTCTTCTCTAAATGTGTCATACTTTGGTTCATACTTTGGTTCATACATGTATTCCACACATCCATAAGTTCTAACATGAGGTTGTGTAGGAATCACATATGTTTTACGGCCTTTTGGTTTATAATCTTTGTTTAATGTGATTCTTGGTGTTAGAAGCATTAGTATAACTTGATTGTTTCTTTGTCTGTTAGGAACGACCCTGTAATATGGAGTCTGCGAGGTCTTGTGTAAGTCCTCTCACTGATCCCGATGCCTAGGTTTTACCACTAGTTGCATGGTTATACTTGTTGTATCTAACGGTAGATGCGAGAATGTTCCAATCATCATCGGTGGGAAATAGTCTACCTTTCCCACTGAGATAAGTATCCCTTGAATGATTAACATTTTTGGGTTTAGGATTCTTATCCTTGGAATATTTACTGTTTCTTACCCTACGTGGTCCAGCAGACTTGGTAGCAGTGCTGCTATCGGCGAGCTTAGAAGATGCAATGATCCTACTTTTAGATTTACTCTTTTTATTAGGGTTGTTGACTTCTTTGACTTGATTTTGCTTCTTTGAAGCATTCTCATTGGGTTTAAGCGCCTCGGCAACCTTCACCGGAATTGGATCTAGTGCGGTACAAACTTAGGACCAGTGCGGAACTAGGTTGATAACCTTCTTTGGATCCATTCTTGTTAGATTCTTTGAGTTCCAAATCCAAGCCTGTTACATCTCCATAAGGCTTTCACGATTTGTATGCGATATTGGAACAAGATGGTTCGTGATTCGAGAGTGATGGATGTTCGTGAGACTTATTACGATTATGTCCAACATCTTTTCCTTTCCTTTGAGAACCCTCAATTCGACTTTCAATCTTCCAACTTCCAATTCAAGAGCTTCTTTTTGACCTTCACAATCTCATAACAGTTGTATTATCCTGTGATAATGTTCATGACTCACATATAGGACAAGTGACGTGTTACCCATCTTTATTCTTGCCTTTGTAATCTCCACATAATTGGCTGTGTCACCCACTGTTACTGCCTTTGTAATCTCCAGTGGTCCATCAGTTAGTACATCCATCATCTCATCATGAGTAGCAGCAAGGTATGCACGCATCGGCGTTTATACTCATCAAATCTATCAAGAGAACACATTAGCATAGTTCTAGCATACTGTGTGTTGTCCATGATGCAAATCTTGAAAATCAGTAACTTGAAAGAAAGTTTTAAAGAATTTTCACAAGCATAACAAGTAGGATTCCTTCAGAACAGAAGCACTGCTCCGATACCAATTGTTGGTCCCTTGAAAAAGCTTTGGTTAAGTTTAGAGGGGGGGTGAATAAACTTAACACTTAAAACTTTGGAGTTAACAAATTCTGCAACCGATCTGCGATACTTGAGTCTCTTTTGAGACTTCGATAACTGGCGATAAGCGATGAGTCTCTGATAGTTGAGTTTCTTTGAATTTGTGCGTGAATAATATCAAAATTAAGCCTTAAAACTTGTTGTTAAAAGTGATACTAAGTATTAGATACTCGATAATGCAAGTGTGTGATTTGATTGCTAGATTCGATAGGGTGTTTTTATTTCAGTTTATCACTTAAAGTTTATCAAAATTCATCATCTTTTACGAGTTGAAAGTCCTCTATTTATAGGTAGGAATGCATGTGACTTGTATTTGAAATTCAAATGTGACCGTTCCTTGTTTTTGTCCCATCGATTTGCGATCATCACTATTCATAGGGTGACAACTTTGTCGAAATTCCTTTTTGTGATCTGATCTGTCCCCACCCTGACTTGTATCCAATGGATAAAAATAAAAGTCATCCCAGCGTCTTTTTAATCTCGACCTTTGATTTTCTTGATAAGTCGGAGGTAGTTGGATGTCCTCATCCATGTAATCTTCAATAAACTTGAATTAATCGAGGTAATACATCGGCGAGGTTCATGAGTCTGTGAGATACCTATCGATCTCTTTGAACTCCAATTTTACGTGTATAAAATACAATGCACATTGATTTCTTTTATCTAACTTTTATTTGTGAAGTTAGATTATACCATTTAATGATAACTAAGTTCCAAACATCATCCAACTTATGGAACTTAGACCTTACACAAGGTATATGTAATCGGTTTAGGTCATCACGGACTTGCCTAAATTACGATTCCATATCCTTGACTTTAAATACTAAGTTTGATCCCTTAGCCTTGATCTTGGCGGAGTTCAAAACTAGTCTCTTGACCTATCTACCCTATTGACCTGAGACCCGGTCTACGATATCAATCGTGAGGCCTTTCTGATGCTTGTTTGATCAAACCTATTTATGAATCAAACTCTAATAAACCTATACATTTGATCTAGACATCTTTTTGCCTTTGCACTATAACAGCTAGTATGGCACTCATCATCAAAACTAAGAAATAAGTCCAACACATCTTCAAGCCTGTTGTTACTTCTCCAGATTTTTAGGTTTGGCTTCAGTGTAACACTTTATTTAAAACTTGGATTCTAAATTATGTATTGCCCAAAGTGTTATGTACAAAGAAATAGCTAGAGAAGTATGGCAAGATTTGCAATCTAGATTTTCTACATTAGATGTGTTTCGTTTATGCGATCTGTTAGATCAAGTTCATGCTATGAAACAAGGAGATTTAGTTGTTAATACCTATTTCACCAAACTGAAGACTCTATGGGATGAAATTGCAATCATGAAACCTGATCCGGTTTGTTCTTGTACTCTTAGATGTCATTGTGATGCTATCAAGACTTTCACTGGTTATGCAGAAATAGAGAAGGTTGTGAAATTCTTGAGATGTTTGAATAGTGAGTTTTCTCAAGTCTTGACAAAAGCACAATTAATGGTTCTTGTGCCAAACATAGAAACTATGTTTGCTATGGCCTTGAAGTTGGAGGATCAAAAGGGTTTTGTGAATAGGTTTCCAGATGCTACAGTCTTGTATAATAGGTCTTTCAATAACAATTCTTATATTCTTGTACGTGCTACAAACTCACAGAATTCAAGATTTCAACAGAATTTCAATAAACCAGTGAATGGTAATAATGCCGGAATAATCAGACAAGAATGAAGGTGCAATGCACATTATGTGGTTATACAGGGCACACAGTGGATAAGTGCTATAAGAAGCATGGTTATCCACCAGGTTAGAAGCCTAGAAGTAGAGTGAATATGTCAGATCTGTGTCAGAAGATCAAGGTGTTAATCTTGAAGGTTCTGTGATTGCTGTTCATGATTCTAACAGTTTCACTTTGAGTAAAAATCAATATTAGCAATCAATGAGACTACTGAATACTCAGAAGGTGGATTCTTACGACCATATGCCCAATCAAGCTACTGTATTGACCACCAATTTTGTTCCTACTTCTGGTGTATCAGGTTTGTCTAATTCTAGTAGTTCTTTGTCCTGGATAATAGATTCTGGTGTAACAGACCATATTGTTACTAATAGGGCATATATGCAGTCTTCAAGACCTGTTTCTCACATGTTAGTTGGTTTTCCAAATGGATCTAGTGTGTCATTCACACATATTGGAATTGTTTGTCTAAATGACAAGATGATACTTGCCAATGTGTTGTGCATACCGGACTTTAATTTTAATCTAATATCTTTGGCTAAACTAACTGATAATCCTGCATTATCTATATTGTTTGATCTTGATTCTTGTCTGATACTGGACAAGAAACTTGGGATACTAAGTGGATCGAGTAATAAGTATAAAGGGTTGTATGTGTTGTGCACTGATCAGAAGATTTTGCACAGTCATAAAACAGTTAATAATGTTTCTTTGTTAGATGACAATTCTAAGATCACAAATGAACAAGTCTGGCATTACAAACTTGGTCATTTGTCAAATAGAAGAGTTTTAGATTTGGATTGTATTGATTCTTCTTGTGTACAAGACTTTGGTGTTTGTCATATTTGTCAAATAGCTAAACAGAAGAGAAATTCATTTCCTTTAAATCAATCTTCTATTCAAAGTATTTTTGATCTTGTTCATTTTGATATATGGGGACCTTATAAGCAACATATTGTGCATGGTCACTCTTATTTGCTCAATATTGTAGATGATTTTTCAACGTATACTTGGATCTTTCTGTTAAAATACAAGTCTGAAGTTAGGCAACTAGTTCAGTCTTTCTTTCAGTTTGCTTTTGTTCAATTTGGAAAACATGTTAAAGTAGTAAGGTCAAATAATGGGGCTGAGTTTGATATGCCTGATTATTATGCAGAGAAATGTATCATAAACCAAACATCCTGTGTGGACACTCTACAAGAAAATGGTGTAGTGGAAAGAAATCATTAGCACATTTTGATGTAGTTAGGGCCTTAAAATTTCAGTCCAATTTGCCTCTATCTTATTGGGGATACTGTGTTTTGCATGCTACTTTTTTTTATAAATGTCATCCATTCACTATTTATTAAACATAATACACATAAGTTTCTCATATATGGAAAACAGTTAGATTATAATGAATTAAGGGTCTTTGGGTCACTTGTGTATGCTTGCACTCGTACCCATAATAGATCAAAGTTGACCCTAGGGCTAGACAATATGTGTATCTTTGGGCTCCTAAGTTCACTAAATGTCACATCTTGCTAGATAAGCATACTAGGGACATCTTTGTGTCTAGGGGTGTGCAATTCTATGAAAATATATTTTTCCTTCACATCTAAGAACCACAGATACAAAAGGAGCCTCTGTGCCATTACATGTTCCATATGAAGCAGCATTAGAGGAGTTTGTTCCAGTTCCTAAAAACATGGAAGTGCCATATGCATCAACAATACCAGACAACCCTCCACAAGTGGTTCAGTCTGATACAAGAAGATCCACCAAACAGAGACATGTTCCTGCCTTCTTAAGGAATATGTGGTCCCTACAAGAAGGTCACCACATCAAAGTAACAATGTTGTTTCAAATCAGAGTCTTACCAATAGTTATCAAAATTTTGTGTGCCTAGAAGATCACATTCAAGAGCCTAAAATATACAATCAAGCTATTAAACATGAGTCTTTGGAAAGAGGCAATGCAAAAGAGTTGGATGCCTTACATGTAAGAAAATTATGTCGGCCCATTACTTGAGCCGAGTAATTTCCTTTGCCATAATAGCGATCTCTCATACGAAATTCGTTTTCTAGGAAATATGCTATTTATTATTTATTGGTTATTTAAAAGGAGTGTTAATCCAATTAAAACTTCGGTTTGATAGATGGGCGAGATTAAAGCAAAACCACTGAGTCATTCGGTTTGGCCCTCTCTCCACCTATAAAAGCAATGCTTTATTCCATCATAAAGCATCTGAAAAAAACCAACACATCACGGTTGTAGGCAATGAGAGAGATATCATAATCCTCATCAAGGCGGCAACAATATTATTGTGAAAGCGGAGGCGTAGTCAAATAACAATGAAGGTAGGAAACTATCACGATGATTTCTTACGCTATTCGGTACTTTGAATCGATCTCTTTATTTAACATGTGGTAGCGAGCAGCAACAAAGACTTGGGAGATTGCATCTTTACCCCCAGGCAAATCTACTATAGGGTGCAAGTGGGTATACAAGGTCAAGTATCATGCTGATGGATCTATAGAAAGATATAAGACAAGATTAGTGGAAAAAAGCTACACCCAAACCTATGGAATAGACGATCAAGAAACTTTTTCACCTGTGGCAAAAGTCACTACAATTAGAACATTGTTAGCCACTAGCGACTTCCAAACAACGCACATACATTAGATGGATGTTAACAATGCCTTTTGCATGGAGAATTGGATGAAGAAGTGTATATGAAACTTCCCCTTGGATTCAAGACAGATAAACCAAATCAAGTATGAAGACTAACAAAATCATTATATGGACTTAAACAGACTAGCAGGCAATGGAACTCAAAGTTAACATAAGCATTAAAAGAAATTGGATTTGTCCAATCCCCACATGATCACAGTTTATTCACTAGAGGGACAAGTGACAAATTCATAGCACATCTTGTTAATGTGGATGACATCATAGCTACAAGTTTTCCATAACTCCAATAGAAGAGGTAAAGCAAGTAATTCACCAAGATTTCAAATCAAAGATATTGGTAACCTAAGGTATTTCCTAGGCATTGAAGTTGCAAGGTCTGATAAAGGAATCTATATCAACCAAAGAAAATACACACTGAACTTGCTAGAAGAGTATGGTTTTCTGGAAGCTAAACCAGCTAGTACACCAATGCATTCAAAACAGAAGTTGACATCAAGAGATTCTGAACTACTTGCAGACAATACAATCTACAGATCCTCAGTAGGGAAGTTGATATACTTATCCTTCACAAGACCAGATATAGCATATGCAGTACAACAACTCAGTCAGTTCTCATCTCACCCCACAGTAAATTATATGCAGTCTGCCAACAGACTTTTAAGATATCTAAAGAGCAATTCTAGCCAAGACATTCTATTTGAAGCAGGAAATGATCTTATCCTAAAAGGGTACACAAATTCTGATTGGGTCGGGTGTGAGGAGTCTAGAAAATCCATATCAGGGTACATCATGTTCTTAGGTACAACACCAGTTTCTTGGAAATCAAAGAAGCAAAGTACTATAGCTAAAATTTCTTTTGAATCTAAATATAGGGCAATGGAAAATGCTAAATGTGAACTCCAATGGTTAGTATACATCATGAAGGATCTACAGATACCAGTCCAATTGCTTATTCTTCTTTTCTGTAATACCAGTGCAATCCACATTGCAAAGAATCCTATTTTCCATGAAAGGACAATACACATTGAACTTGACTGCCACATTACAAGGGCTAAAGTTCAAGCAGGTTTTCTAAGATTAATGCCTGTTAGGACAACAAATCAGCTAGAAAATGTTCTAACCAAACCATTGGATTCCCCCATTTTCCACTATCTGATACAGAAACTAGGTATATACTCAGTTTTCAAGCCTCTAATGTGTTAAATAGGTGATCAAGTGCAAGCTTCACCACCCTTTTAGCTTGAGGGGGGTATTGGAGTTAACACAGCCAATTATTTGTTAAAAAGGTGATCAAGTGCACGTTGGAACAAATCATCAAACACCTTCTCCAAAAGCAGTTATTGGGTAGTTAAAGTCGGTTATATTAGTTATGGAAGTTGTGGTAACTTAATTCTAGTCTAGGACACTCCTATATATAGTTAATTAGTGTGTAGGGGTGGAATTAACTCATTTGACTGCACAATTTAGTAGAATCGCAGCAGTATTCTTCTTCCCCTCATTATTCATACTTTTCTCCTCATTAAGGATGTTCTTCTTCTTTTTCATGTTCATTTCTTTTCTTTGCGAATGATCAACAAATTCTACAAATTTAGATGTCATCCTAATTCAGCGACTGCGAATTGTTTTTTTCCAGAAGCTATAGGAGTCCTGCATTAATCCACTGCACCATAACAGCTCTAAAATCAGAAAATTCAACTGAAAAATTCTAGTTAAAAGAAAAGGTTCAAATTCGTCAAACTAAGAAATAATATTTAAATCAGTTGAAAAAATAAAATAAAAAATCATGAGATTATTTTCAGCATAAATCAAATCAGCTAAGATAAGCGTAAAAAGTCCTAAATCATTGTAACGCCCCAGGACCAGGGCACAGTAGCGCTTAAATAGTCATATATGTCGGTCAAGCTGCTTGAGACCGCCGTCATAAAGCCAGTGCAAAAGGGCTAACCGAGTTGACAAGACCTTTATATCTCACACTTATATGGGGGTGAGCATTCTACTACTTTTCCAATGTGGGACATTACATTCTCCCCATTATAAGGGGTGGCGTCCTGCCGGGGCGGCCAAGATTGTTCTGGATCGTCCTACTACCAGGAGGTAACTAGAGGTCATCCTTACACCGTCTTCTTATGCGGTGCGGCGCATAGTTCCGTCGATAGTCGGCTCTGAATACCATTCTGAAAGATCAAGAAGATCAGAATGTTACTAAGAGATCTAAAGAAACTTATCTCAAAAAGGAAGTCTAAAGGATGCATGTCTCGATACCATTACATGCGCCCCAGGACCCGGGCACTGGTAGCGCTAAATGAGTCATAAATGTCCGGTCAAGCTGCTTGAACCGCCGTCCTCGCTTGTACAAAAGGGCTAACCCGAGTTGACAAGACCTTTATGTCTCACACTTATATGGGGGTGAGCATTCTACTACTTTTTCAATGTGGGATATTACATCATCATATTGGATAGCGCACAAGAGTACTAAACTATAATTAGCTTCAAAGCTTTGCAGCAATTATGTGATAAATATTAGGGATAAAATATTAGGGTATTTATCAAGAAAAGGGACACTCAATAAAAGAAATGCAAAGCCTTTAATTGGATAGGAGCACACATGCACGTGGACATACTTGGGTGATTTTGCAAGCTTGAGACTCTAGTCTCTATTTATAGTTGCTAAATATATGTTGGCTTAAGACAATTCTAGATGGGAAGTTGTTGCCTACACCTCCATATATGTGGATCGAGTTAAGTCATGCGAAGCGGTCAATTTTAGAAACGCCTTTTTCTAAACTAGATTTCAACTGTATGGTTCAGATTTGTGTAACGGTCAATATTTTGATACCATGCAAAAACCTCCTGACGATGTTGGAAATCGTCTAGATGTAAATACGGGCTGTAAAACCCTAGTGACAATAAATTCAAGAACTAAACCCCAAAAACGATGGAGATATTTGAATAGTTTTAGACTGAGCCTGGAATAAGTGGTATCTCAAGTTGCCTACGTATCATGTAATTGTTCAGGAATCAAATCTTTCGTACTTCTTGGGATGGTTTATATAGAGGACATCTCGTCCATGGCATCATGTGCCGTGTCCTTCAAGGACTCTCTTTCGTAACCCCTAAGGATTGTTATTGGTCAATCCCTATTATTTAGGAAATAATCATGGGTAGTTTAAATATCAGGATTAAAGTCTTAATGACTAAAGGATCTTCCCATATTTACCTTATGCTTTAAGCACGTGTGCTAATGTCAGATAAGGGAAGCTCTGGCCAACCTGCGTCGAGTCTCCTAGGTCGTCTCGGCCTAAACAGCACTGGCCCAACTCCGTTGCGACCTAGCCGACTGCGGTGGTCGATTAGTGCGAAGCCGGACGGGACCGTTATCCTCACTGGGTTTGAGTGCGCCCTTAGCATGAAGTGGGACTCCTGGCCCTTAACGTTACATTTCCATTTCCACAAATTTTACAATGGTCCTGGATCAAAACATAGTTTTTGTGCCAAACCAATAGGAAATAAAAGTTTTGTGGTGGTCCTCTATGTTTAAAAATAACCAACCGTCATGTTTTTAAATTGATGGCGTAGTCGATGGCGGGCCAGAATGTTTTTATTGAGGTCAGTAAATATTCTTATCTTAAATAATTTTTTTAATGGGATCGAGTGCTGTGGACCCCTTTAGTATAACCTAGATCCGCTTTGGTTGTCCAATTCTTGATCAGGGCCAGCGTAAAAGCTACTGCTCTCTATCTTCGTTTAATCTTGAAATCGATATAAAGAGATGTGGCGTGTGGCTTCGATTCGACCTTATCACCTCCCATTCTGAAATATTATTTACTAGGCATATGGTAGATCTGGTAGGTGGGATTGTTGTAATATTCGTTGAGTTATTTCTGGTGTGCAGTTATAATTTTTGCTTAGACTACTGTGTCTGGTGGTTGAGTTATTTGCTAGAAATGATGCGTTTTTCGGTGTCTGTTTTATGCATTTTTGTCATTGCGGAGAAATATATATATGTGACGACATAGTTCAATTACAGTATCAGGTCGGTCACCGAAAGATACAAAACAGTAAAGGAGGCACTGTATAACCAAGTTGTAAATCAAACATGTGAAGCCCAGGTAAACCTCCACTTTTACACACACACACACACATATATATATATATATATATATATATATATATATATAACAACAGTATATTTGAATTCTCAAACATCATTACAAATATATGATGTAATGTAGATTTAATTCATTTTTACATTCTTTTTATCGATCACTACGCTTGCACCTAACAGTTTTGGCAAAGAGAAGCTGAAATATTAAGTCAACAACTGCAAAACCTGCAAAAAAGTCACCGGTAATTAATTAGTCTTTTCCTCTATTTGGTATGTATGAAGATTTCTACTTGCTTATTATAATGATCATTGATATTAACTAAATGAATGCATATAAAACACTCGATTAACAGACAACTGATGGGAGAACAACTATTTGGTCTAAGTGTGGATGATCTGCAAAACCTGGAAAACCAACTCGACACGAGTCTGTGCAGGGTCCGTACAAAAAAGGTATGAAAAACATGCTAACCAGTACTGATAACTTTTGTGGAGGCCTTTAAGGGCATCCTATTAAATCTACATGGAGCACGGTACGTACAACAAATTTTTGAAAAATAAGCATGCATGTACCTGACGTGCCCTAAAGAGCAAAAGGTAGATTTAGCGTGGAGTATCTTTAAAGTCCCTAACTTTTTATATATAGTTGTAGGTTTTGAAATAATGGGTTTTACCATTCCTTTTTGTAGGAGAAATCCTCGTGAAAGAAATACAAGAATTACATGAAAAGGTTCACCCATATTTTGTTTTCATTCCCTATATTTCCAGAAGATGCTAGCAATTAAATGTACATTATTCTCATTCATTTGTTGCATGCTGCAGGGTAACCTAATTCACCAAGAAAACCTTGAACTATATAACAAGGTAAATCTAGCTAATTCGCCTCGAAAACATGAAATTGCATAAGAGGGTACGTACCCTTTCAAGTAATTAAACTAATTAAGCTTAAGTAGACATGTTTTATTCCTATAATTGTCTGCAGGTTTATGGAACTAATAAGGAAGCAAACAGGACAAACAAAACAGCCCTTGTGATACCGGGTATCGAAAATGGCTCAGAAGATCCAAATGAACCAGCCGTCCATCTTCAGCTTTGTCTCCCTCACCAACAAATGTACGAGTTTAATATGTAACGAAATACAACCCGGCCATGTATTAAGCATATATATATATATATATATATATATATATATATATATATATATATATATTTGTATGCCGGCCTCTAATTAATGTTTTCGTTTGCTTTTTTATATGTACGTACTTAATCATATATAGGGGATGTGATTAAACGAGTGAGACTCGTTAATAAATGTGTGTTAATTACACCCTCATGGGCCTCATCAATAATTTATAAACGTGTTAGTCATGTAAATTTGTACTAATCTTGTCATATTCCTTTCCCGTTTATAAACGTAGTCTAAATTTGTACTAATTGTATTATATTTCTTTTGGTTGTATATATAAAGCTATACAAGAAACTAAACAAAATGGACATGCGAAATAAAAGTAAAATGCTAAGGCACATGCAATATTTGTCTTGCCACAACAGCATTTTTGACTGATTGATTATGATGTAAAATTTCAGCCTTTGATTGCCTTGAGGATCTCGGAGGCGAAAATTTCAAAGATTTTTGTAATCAAAAAAATATCTGATGAGTGTTTTTATGTCCTCTGATTGAAAAAAAAAACTCTTATGAATCGCATAAAAAAAACATTATATATATCGCGTGATCCGAACGTATTAATACTTACTTCTATCAAAAATATTTAAAACACTACACACAATGTTTTGAAGAAAACAAATATTTGAAACCGATTAATATTTTTTTAAAGTAGAATTATTTAAAAGGGTGATTTTCAACTTATTAGGGGTAATAGAATGACTCAAAATCTTATTTAGTTAAGAAAAGCTTATTTAGTTATAAGGGCGTTAATTTCAGTGGATAAAGAGAAGTAGGAAAAAAAAAAAAAAGGAAAAAAAAAAAAAAAAAAAGCGTTCAAAGCGTTCAAAGTAATTATAATAAAATATAAAATAAAATAAATAAATAAAAACTTACTGTCTATGCGTGGGTTTTTTTATTCTTTTTTTTTTTAATCTTCTTTATTCTAAAATCAAATTTGATATTTTTCGAATAAATTTCATAAAACCAATTTTTCTTCATAAAATCGGCGTGGCGTATTGATCATCGTGTCGCGTTGACCACCTACCGGATGCATTGGCGGGATCCATTAACCACCCGATGCATTCACGCGCGATTCATTGGCTACCATGATGTATTGACCGCGCGATCCATTGACAACCTTGATCGGTGACATCGTTGTAGCGATTTATGCAATGGCGTTTCGTTGTAGCGATTTATGTATGACTTCTTATTGTAGCGATCTATGTAGTGATGTCTTATTGTATCGAATTATGCCTTTGGCGTGTTATTGTAACGATTTATGCGGTGGCGTGTTATTGTAACAATTTATGCATACCTTTGGTTGTAAAAATATGCATTTAAACCAAAAAAAAAAAAAATCGATTATTTTACAAAGTTATCGAAAATTTAAACCAACACTAATCAAATAAACCAACATCAATCAAATATTTAAAGATAACAAAGAAATAAAGTTACTTTACAAAGTTATCAAATGTGTGTATCAAGTTGTATATGCGGTGACATCAATATCATTGCATCGATTATCTAATTGTAAATCTGATCATCAATGTCATTTTTTTTTAGATATCAATGTCATTTGCAAAATTCATCAATGTCCTGCATCAGACATCAATATCAACTGCGTAAGTCGTCAATGTCACTTCATAAAACCTAACAAGCTGCATCGATCGACTCTGCTCTTGTTTTGCATTTCTCCAAATGTGGAGCTTTTAATATGGATAGAAGTACAAGTTTGGTGAAACTACAAAGACTCTTCTTCACTATGACTCTTGTAATGGCGACACGTTGTTTGTGCCCTCACGATAATTGGATTCATTGTGGAATCCCTCAACTCTTTAACGATCTTGAATCATTTGGCGATCTTGTTTGGCTTAATGTCCTGCATTATTCATCAATGTCAACTGTGGACATCAATGTCCTGCATCGGACATCAATGTCATCGTAAGTCATCAATGTCCTTGCGTAAATCATCAATGTCCTTGTATCAGACATGTCACTCAATGTCATTTCTTGTAAGTCATCAATGTCCTTGTATCGAGACAATGTCACTGCATCTAAAAAAAAAAAAAAAAACAAACATCAATCAGTGCTTCATCTTTCTTTTTTTTTTTTCAAACAAACAAACTTGATGTACCTTCATTCTTTTTTTATTCACTTTTTTTTTCTTTATCTTCAGAAAATTAGAATGTCCTTATAAGCTAAATAAGTTTTATTCTTAAAATTAGAATGTCCTTATAACTAAATAAGATTTGAGTGTCTAAATGATTATTAATTCTCTAACGACGGCCTTATAACTAATTTGCACTTTTTTAAATGTATCACTTTAATAATACCCATGTACTCTTATTTATATGATAAAAGTTTTATGTCAAATTATCGGATTATTATACATCATAGAGGCGAATATAATTTTTTGGGGGCGAAAATCATACATAAAATATATATATAATAGTGTATTTTCTGGATTCGAAGAAGCGAGTGCCCCCCCACAGCAATGAGATGGATCGGCCCACAAGCTCACTATAATCGATAGTGCAGCGTGTTGTTTAAACTCTCGTTGTAGGATAACGGTTGTGTTTATAGTGTCACTCATCATTAAAAGGTAAAGAACAACAAAGCATTCACAAAATACACTTAATATACAGAATATTGATGTACATTAAATGGTAAAGAACAACAAAGCATTCACAAAATACACTTAATATACAGAATATTGATGCATAGATACATCAGACAGTCGAGAAACACACTACTAAAATTATATGAATCTGTGGCCATAATTTTTTGTCGCTATTCGTTAATAACACCCGTTAGTGAATATTAAAAATAAAAAATAAAAAATAAAAAATAAGAAACATACCCGTTAGTGACAATTTTGTTCCAAGATGTATTTTCGTCACGGAACTGCCCGTTGCATATTTTTATGTGGAATAACAAGCATGTCACTAAGTCTTGTAACAAATTTGTGACGAAAGTCACGCATAGTGGCATTTTTGTGACATAATGTTTGTGATCGATCAATATGTGACATTATTATGTTTGCAACATAATTTTGATAAAATGTTGCGATGAAAATGTGATGAAATATCGTAAAGAAATCACCACGGTTGTTTGTCACGAACTAGCTAGTGACCAAAACACTGTGTCAAATTTATGATTTTCTCGGAGGGACAATTTTATTTTATATGAGGACTAGTGACAACATCCTATGCGCTCATAAAATAAAATCCCCTAAAGAAAAGTTTGTGACGCAATTTTCCTTTATTTCTTTTCTTTTGACCAAGTCAGTCCAGTCCACCGCAAAGACATTCAAAAACCATAGTTTTTAGCGGATAACCCCAATTTAAATAGTACATCCCAGACCATACTTGTTCAATTTATCTCTCCCAAAAAATGGTTATACCCTAACATGAGGGCCCCACTTTGTCCATGAGAATGTGGGGAGAGGTTAATCAATAACACAGAGAACAGAGTCGAGAACTGCTGTGGTTACGTCATTGAAGGATGTTATCGATCGGAAATCAACCTTTTTACGTGAATCGAGCCATTGGCCATCAGCGCAAAGATCATTTGTCGTTATACTCTTAGCACATTTCATCATGGCATTATATATCTGTATCAGGAGATTCAATTTATCTCTCCCAACTTGGATGCCATGAGGAGGGCCTTTCTTTTCTCATCTTTTCTTTTATTAAATTTTCCTTTTTTTTTAAGAAAGAGTCCACTTTTTAAACAAGATATATTACTCCTATTGATTAGGCGCTGTCTTCCTGGTTTTTCTGTTGTCCACGTTGATAGACCGATTACTGACGAAATATTTATGTGGTGTCTCTACACGTATGAGAGCAGCGTGTGATTCGATAAAGCCACGATTTGATCTGTCTTAAAGCGTGTGATTACGATCGTTTAGCGTCGTTTAATCTCAAAATCTCTTCTCCACGCAAGTATTTCCTGGATTATTATTGTACATATTAAAAAGCATGTTACATGTATCATTGACCTGCAACAATGTGTTACCCTGCCGATATCCTCATATGAAAGAGAGAAAAAAAATCCAATTTGGCAAAAATGATCTATTTCTCCCCAACCAAATAAAAGAAATACCAAGCTTATGAATTAAGCAGACACCTGTCCCAAAAAAGAATGAAGCAGACACAAAATACACTCTAATCAGACAACAACAACAACAACGACGACGACTTCTTTGTGTCCATAGTCCATATCAAGTTACAATGGAAGTTTATGCATGGAAATAATGATAATAATAATAACATCGTGTCTCTACACATTTATCGATCATGATCATGATGCGACTTATGGACCGACATACATCTAAGTGGATTCATCAATAATCTACAAATACATAGTGACACAATGAATTAATAGTATCGTTTTACATTATACACAACACAAACTACAAACACCTTGAACAAGATTGATGGTATCTTCATATATGAGGCCATCAAAGGGTGGGAAGGTGATCAGAGAAGTGGCAAAGTAAAATTCTGAATCATTTTTAAGAAGCTAAATTAAGCCACGTAATCGATACCTCTATAATAAATTAGGCTTTTAATAGTAGTCGGGATCATTTGAGTCATCGTCTTTTGCTTCTTGCCTTTGTGCTCCTAGATCTGCTCGTGTCACTGGCAGGTTTCCATATGATATCTTCAAATTGCTACAGAAGTTCTTGTGGAACTGCACCCAAAAAAAAAAAAAAAAAAAAGGACCCTTTTAAATGCACATAATAACGTGACATCATACCTACCACGGCACCACGCTCAAAATCCTCTATAAAAAAAAAAAGGTCATAGTATGCACAATCTGAGCACTGTAGAATTATATGTGAAGTACTAACCTTGAAAAATTCACCAGAATCACCTGCCGCGTTCTGAATATCCACCATAATGAATGTTGGAGTAACTTGAAAAATCTGCTTGCGAATATATTAAACAAAAATTAAATATTAAATAATAATAGCTACAATATACAAGATAATTAGAGCAGAGTCTGCTTCCTTACCTCCATAAATACTGAAAAATGTGAAGTCTTGTTAGCAGAAAGGCCTTCCACTCTCATCTGACAGTTTAGATTCAAATATTCAAATTAATGCATAAACCAACTTAGAGAGAAGGCTGGTCAACTTATTCAAGTGACTGAGAAGATAGAATACAACATGAAGCTAGGTATCCACATAATGAAGATAAAGAAAATTCTTAATATTAGGTTAGACAATCTACCTTATAGTTCCGAATGTGAGTCTTGTAGCCCAATGATTGAGCAACAACTTCCATAGTCGATAATACAACTTTGCCGGTTTCTGAGAAACAAAGCGCATTTGATGCTTTGTCAATTCCTGCAACATATTTGTTTTACATACACAGTTTTGTTAAAAGACATGGAAGTTGATTAAGTATCGCAGGAAACAAGAAAGATGTGCTTTAGCATAACACGTAAAAACCAGAATTTGCACAAATAAAATTGGGTAAAGAAAAATTTCACAGTTATACCTTCCCACGATCAAACAATGCTGATAGATTTAATCCTTGAGAGAGAATGATGAGGTCAAAAGCATTGAGGGCCATAGGTCCTAAATCCTCAGTCACACATTGCAAGTCTGCATTCTCTTCCTACAATGGCATGTCAAGATAATATTTTTGGATGAACCAAAACTCAACCTGGGAGCATCCAAACATCCTAACAAAAACATGCACAATAGCAATGTCCAATGAAAAAACAAGTAACATGGCTCCAAAATGGGAAGGATGAAGCTACATTAGCCTTAGTGGAAAGCAGAGGATATTCCTTCTGCACCAATTGGAGAAAGTAATGTAAGAAGGATTATGCTTTGTTGAAGATATCGAAAACCGGATATGAGATCTTACTAATAATGTGGATTTAATATGTAATATCTAGTTTCCATACTTGAAAATATCCTTATCATTACTACAAAATATCCTAGCCTTCCTACATCATTACTTTAGGCAATAGATGGGGATCTTGTCTACCTCAATACCATGAAAAGAAGTAATATAATAATAGTTCAATGTATTTGCCCAGTCTTTGCTCTAATACCATGAAAATACTAATACTTAATGTATTTCTTCCTAACGAGAGTTAAAAATAATATACAAGTATTGAGGTAGACAAGATCCTCGTCTTTTGCCTAAAATAATGTTCTAGGATATTTTGTTGTTGAAAAATATGCTAGGATATTCTGTTGCTGAAAAAAAAAAGAAGGGATATTCTGCAATATTGCTAGGACATTTTCAGTAAGGAAGCTAGATACTACATATTTAATCTACATTATTGATTCAACATCATTAAATAAATACGTTGGAGAAAATTTGCGAAAACACAAAAACTGAATCATGAACACTGACTAAAGATTTTTTTTGGTATATCCAAAACAGGGAAAAACCCATAATTTAATAACATTCATCATGTTTGTGAAGACTCCTATGACATTATTCCACAAGGAAGAAAGCTTGTCAGACCACACCTATGTTTAGACTAATGAAGCTAAAATTAAGTCTGCTTTCATGAATATGCCAATGATTAGCCTAACAATGTGACAACGCAAATTTTCAGCAGCATATTTAGATAATAAGAAACTGTTGTTGGAACTTGGAATCCCTGCCAATTTCACTCAGGTGCATGAAAAGGAGTATAAATCAATGTAGAACCACATAAGATTTCCACATGTGAAAAGCAGATATAGAAAAGTTGCAAACCTCTGGATCATCAAAAACAGCATTAACATCATCCAGATTAACAACTTCACTTTCTGGAAGTCTAACCGAACATAATTCTTCTTAAACCACTCATCGTTTCTGATCTCCTCTATTCGAATCGCTGCATAAACAAACAAAAATTAAAAGAGGTTCTGTTTTCTTTCTTTTTTGGGAGAAGGAACAGGGAAAAGCTTGCGTAAGCAATCTTGCCAATGTTATGACAACTGCTGTGCAATGAATCTTCCCCATTAAGAATATACACTCCCCATACGACCATGCAAATGTTTGGGTCCTTTCTCTTATTTAATCTAGACATTTATGTGCTCTATAGAAAGAAGCCATGGCGTAGTGGTAAAATTTAAATCCGTGTGACTAAAGGTCACGGGTTCGAACTAATGGATACAACCTCTTAAACAAACATAAGATAATGCTGAACCTTGGATACAACCTTTTATACAAGCATAAGATAATGTAGCTTGTCTAATAGGCCCAGCATTCCTGGACCCCAAGGGCAGGATGCTTCCATGCACCATGTTGCTCTTTATACATCAGACATTACCCAAAACAAAGCAATAGAAAGAGAATGAAAATGACAGAATACCCCTAAAAGAAACATTGGGTCAAAGGCATTGGGCCATAAAAAAACTTGGTCTTGTTAGACTCAAAGAATCTCACTTTGTGAGTGAGGGTGGCCTTTGGAATCTGAAATACACTCAAAAGCACCCCAACTAGTGATAAAACTTCAGCGAAGAGTGAAATTGATTGAATAAGTCACAAAATATGCTTACTTTTTCAGGATTAGGCTCCAAAATTCTGTAAATTAAGGATTTTGCTCAATTAGGAACCAAGATGGGCATGAAAATTCTGCTCTCTCAATCTGCAGAAGAGAGATAAAGCTGATTAAATGGAAAATTATTTCGTTGTTAAATAGGAGTGGGCGTATTTCCTGAAGATGTAATAGAAATAATGGAACCACATCTCAAAAGAAGCCTGCTAAGGAGCTACGCTCACAAATTGAACAACACAAGCTTAAAGCTCTACATGAGAACCCAAAAATACAAAGATGTGTACAAAGTTCAACACCTTGCCATACAGCGTCGGAAGATCAACCTCATCAAATGGGAGGTAACCAGCCATCAGAACATAAAGGATAACACCACAAGACCAAACATCAGCGACAGCACCATCATAACCATTATGACTTAAAACCTGAAGTGAAAACCAACTAAATGTTACGTAAAGGAAAGGAAAGGAAAGGAAAAAAGTAGGTACAAGAGTATATTTAATAAGGCGAACCTTGGCATAGTGTTAAAAGCTACTGTCATACGACTACAGGTGACATAGTTGAGCTGTGGAAACAGCCTCATAAAGAAATATAAGGTAATACCACGTACAATAGGCCCAAAAAGCCAGAGCCTTCCCTTGATGTTGCATAGGCAAGAAGTTTTTATGCATTGGGCTACCCCATTTTTAGAGTATGTTTAATAAAATACTCAACAGAAAATCCCCAGTGGAAACAAAATCATTACAGAAAGACACTAAGGTAAGCATCACCTCAGGTGCGACATAGTTGGGAGTTCCACAAGTTGTTTTAAGAAGGTTGACACCCTGTTCACGAACAGCAGTTAGCAACCCAATATATCACTGCAATAAACTTGCACCTATATCTTTCATAGATCTTACTTGACCAGGTAAAGCACTGAGCCCAAAATCTGATATTTTAAGATTTCCTAGTGAATCAAGTAGAAGGTTTTCAGGCTGTACAATAAAGCAGGTTATAGGAAAAGATTAGCAAATTCAAAAGAAGAAAAGAACCATTTTCATTGAGACAAGTAGTACCTTCAAGTCCCTGTGGTAGACTCCTTTAGCATGACAATAATCCACTCCATCAATGAGCTGCTGGAAATATTGGCGAGCTTCAGCTTCACTAAATCGTCCATGATGAACCTACACACAGATGGCCGATGTCACAAGTGTCCAAGAAAAGATATGCTCACATCTTGACAAAAGTCCAAACATCCACCAAGTTAAAGGACTTACTATTTTGTCAAACAATTCACCGCCAGTAATGAATTCCAAAATAATGTAAATCTTAAATGCGGCTTGCTATAACCTAACATGGTATTGGTAAGAAGAACAAATCAAGAAGAAGCTTCCAAAACCATGATTCTTTCAACCCTGGAGGAATTTATTATAATGATGTATACAAAACACTCCAAAATATAAAAGATAAATGTAGCACAGATTTCTCTTATGGAATAAGTACCTCATGTAGGCGTATAACATTTGGATGTCGGACAATCTTCATTATGGAAATCTCCCTTTTGATCTGCAAGAATGATATAAACAAATCTACCTCACAGTCTCATGACCTGATTCTTTTAAATTATTGGGACTAATAATATTATGTTTAAGGAAAAGAGGCTATTCATTATCATTCATCAGAAATCAACCCATGCTTTAGTATAATGCTTTCCAAATTCCAAGTTAGAGGATGTAAAGGTTCTAATGACAAGATCCTCCAGTCGATATTTCAGCTATGACAATGATAATCTCTTGTTACATTATGCATCCCTTTTCATACATAAAAGATTCAGTAAACCTTGCCCATTGAGCACAATAATAAGATAGTGAAAAAGTACCAGCAACTTACCATGACTGTAACAGTCAAATTATTAAGCAGAATTTGAGCTCAGGCAGAACCTTCTAAAGAATTAAGGGTGTATTTTGTCTTCACCATTTCCCCAAAAATTCAAATTTCTCACACTACACTATTGAATTTGGCATATCATGAATTGGATGACTAGCTTGAAGCATCCCACTAATTTACGAATAAAACAGTTAAATTGATGATCCTTTAACTTTATTAGCACCATTACTAAACTTAAACACAAAAGGAACAGCATAAATGCATCTTTTTTCACTGGTTAGCGATCTGAATTATAAAACATAGAACAAAACCAAGCACATAAAAGCACTACAGAAAACAAAGATATTAAAATAACTCAACTGACCTGATCAACCATCTTGTGCTTAATAATAGTACCACGATCCAATATTTTCATAGCCACGCTCTCCCTGTCTCAGTATTCTGAGCAAACTTAACCTTGGCAAACGTCCCTTCCCCGATCGTCCTACCCACTTCATACCTCCTACTTTCCTCACCACCATTTTCAAGCTCTCAAATCTTACTGAAGTTAGTTAGCATTTCCAAACTGCCTCGCTTTGCTTGCTAAGTTGGGGCTCTTGCTTAGAGTCAAAAAAAAAAAAAGCAGAAAAAAAAAAAAAAAAAAAAAAGCAGAGGATTAGGTTTGGTAAAGTAGGAAGAGGAGAAAAAGAAAGAATTTTATATAGTATTACAATTACTAGCTTCCAGCTGAGAAGAGCAGTTGGAAAGTGGTTTCAGATATTATCAGTGGGAATTTGAGAATGAATGTTGGTGACGGATAACACTAAACAGGCGGTAACCATTTTGGCAAAAATATGTTATTGCTCGTACGGCCTTTCATAATAATTAACGATCACATCACTCTTTTATTTTTTTTAAATATCAAATGTGTCTTTTTAACATATACTATATACGGCCAATGTGGCAATGACCCACTGGTCTTTGCTGAGGCCTCATGAACCGGAGATTCTCGATGAGAAGCAAAATGATCGCGTGTGTTATAGGGTTACCGGTGTAGGTAAAAGTGTGCGTGTGTGACGATTGGTGAATCAGGTTCAACACTAGCGGAGTAAGAAAAGTGCTAAAGATTAAAAAATCAACTGAAGGTGATAAATCAGCCGAGGATGACAAATTTACTGTGGCTGAAGAATTTATGGAGGGTGACAAGTCTGTTGATCAAGAACAAGAACAAAGCAATCAAGGCTATATGTCACCTACAGATCGATCAAATGGTGAAGGAAGGCTCAGTGAGCAACTGAGCAAACTCAACCTTAACAAGCAGCTCAAGATCAGATAGAAAAGCGTGGGGATAATTATCTTTGATAAGCAAGTTGTATAAGACTTGTCATAAATGTCATAAATAATGATAAGTTTGAGTTGTTTAGATAATTATGTTTGAATTTGAATTATGTTAGGATATATTGTTTAGTTTAGATAAGCGTCTCTACTATCGTTTATTTGTCTATAAATATTGTAATATTTTATCGGTTTTATCAATCGATATAATACAATCTATTTTATATTTTTACATTATGGTATCGAACTCTCCATTAACGTCGTTTAGATCACAGTCAATCTAAATAATTCGTTCGGAGGGTTCATTATATTAATCTAAGCGAACTCTTTAGATTTTTGCATTATTAATTAATTTCCCCCACCCCCCAAAGCCTAGTCCTTTCTCTTTTGACTTTTCCTTCTTTGCATAATTTCCTCCTTCCTTTGCAGCGTCAGCGGTGAGTACATCAAAACTCCTCCTCTGCCAAATTCCTCATCTGCTCCCTTAATTCTTCCATTATTATTATTATTATTTTCCTCACTATGTAATGCCCGTTAGGACAAAGTCGCTATCAGGAAAAAGCGTTCGGCACAAATATTATTAAATAAATTCAATAATATATGTAAGTCTTACGTCATACTGCGGAACTAAAGCGGCGGAAGATAAAGCGACTTCGGAAAACAAAAGATCGAACACACGGTTTTCAATCTTGTAAATCTAAATCCAATAAAGAAAACTAAACCAACCAACATTCAAATATGGAACTAATCCAAAGAAAGACAACATTGTTTGAGCTTGAATCAACAACATTATCGAAAAAAACAAATTAAAGAAACTAAGTCTTGAAGAGCTCCGTCTCGCGCGTCTTGTCGAAAGAACTCATCAACATTAGCAACATGTTCATCTTAACAGGGGAAAGAAAAAGACAAACAAAAATAGCAGGGGTAATTACATGGGTACTTAGCAGCGCGTAGAAGATCGTACAACGTCGGACTCGTAAAGAAATAAAAGCAACGCCGTCTTTTATTAATTCATTCAGCTTATTAACCACTAGCTAACTATCATATTATGTTCATACCGTAACATGAGCTTCCAAGGTATCTAGCTTAGCTCAAGTTTGTTACATCATGAATAACAAGGGCACTACGCTGGTAATAGGATGTCTTAGGACAATGGGTGCAACCTACTTAGAGACTCGCTCTGGTAGCCCGGGAATATCGAGTCCGATAGTGTGATGACCGGCGAATGCACGACAACTTTATCTAGCCAATCGATTGACCGGCGTGGAGTGCGATCTACTTTGCACAGTCGGAGAACACATCGCGATATTGTCTTATGTCTTACCAAGCATTGCATGATGTTTAATATTATTAATCCCAACACGTATGTTTGATTAGATGTTTAACTAGCCACACAAGTTGATTCATAAAGGCTCACCTATCGATCTACTCCATATTTCTTAAGACCACTGAGCTCTAACAAAACCTAGCACATACACAGACATCGATAAACCCTGGCTTATCGAAACACAAGGCAAATCAAAGCTTTCGGCGGTCCCGTGCTTCATCTTTTAGAGAATTCATATGGTGCGGAACTAAGCATCAAAAACTAATTCAAGGCTTTGTCACGTAAGGTTAAGCGGTAAAGACATGATTATAAAGCACGAAACCAGGCGACACAACGGTGAAAAGCGGAATAAGCGGGTCAAGCGCCCGTTTGCCTCATATAAAAGCCCGTTTGGCTTGAGCGAGCGTCCACTTACCCCAAGCGCCCGTTCGCGAAAATCGACCACATCATGTATCAAAACCAAACCCTCAAGCGCCCGTCCGAAATACCCAAGCGCTCGGTTGGTGCGCCATTATCATAAGCGCCCGTTTGCCGCTTATAAGCTTCGTTTGCTGAGTTTCGAAATCGCAACCTTCAAAACCACGATTTCTAACCCAAATCAACCCAAACTCCAACTAAAGCGAACATAAGCGGCGAAAGTAAACATACAAATTGCTCTGTAACCTTACGACACCTTAGTCGCAAAGATAAGAACACCACGTTACCTTAAATTGTGGTGGTACAACGATCAAAGCTTCAACCCGTCAAAGTTTAACCTTTAACTCCAAACCTATAAGCGACCAATCCAAAGGCGATCACTACGATGTTTAAACTCAGAAAAATGCGACTTAACACGATGATGAATAAACCACAATATCAAAACGATGAGGAAAAACTTACGTTAGCAGTTTAGGGATTGTTGATATCAAAGCGATCATCGTCTCGCGGTGATCCTTTCTCTCTTGAAAGTCTGCGTTTTTTATCAGCGGATTAGCCTAGAGATTAAAGCCTCTTCCTTCTTTTTCTCCAAACTTACTTTAGGTATTTTTTACGTAAAACAACAACTAGGTTAATTTAGGATTAGTTTTCCTTTTATAATCCCAATTAAATCTAATTATTCCTTATTAATTAAATCCAATTAATCCTTTTCCTTTTCTTTTCCTTTTTCTTTTAATCCTTTAAAAACAAAACCAAATATTGAGATTTTCTTGAAAAGCACAAGGATGCCCTTTTAAAAAAATCGGGATATTACATTCATCCCCCTTTAGAGAATTTAGTCCTCGAAACTAGATCGTACTGGTAGATGAGGAACTCTAGGAACTCGTTGAACATGTCGCTTCCACTTCCCAGTGGCTTCCGTCGGTGCATGATTGCTCCGTTGCACTAACACTAACGGGATCACTCGCCTCTTTATCATCTTTTCCTTCTATCCGAGATCTTTATCGGCTTCTCCATGTAAGAAAGATTATCTTGCAAAACTTTCGGATCAATCTCAGATTCCACATCCACTTTAGATAGACACTTCCGAAGCATCGATACATGGAAAACATTGTGCACTCTGAACATCGACTCTGGTAACCGAAGTCTATAAGCCAACTTCCCAACTCTTTCGATGACATCAAAGGTCCTACATACCTTGGACTTAGCTTTCCTTTGTGTCGAACCTCTTGACACCGCTTCATTGGAGATGCTCGAAGGTAAACTCTGTCCCGACCTCAAACTCTGTGCGGTGTACGCTAACATCGGCCCAACTCTTACGATGATCTTGGCGACTTTGATTCTTCCTTATCACCTCTATCTTCTCCTTGCTTCTTTGGACCATCTCCGGCCCTGTGATGTGCTTCTCTCCCACTTCGTCCCGGTAAAGTGGAGTTACACTTTCTACCGTACAAGGCCTCAAAAGGTGGCATTTCCAAACTAGCATGGTAACTATTGTTGTAAGCAAACTCAGCCAAATTGAGGTAATCTATCCATGATCCTCCGGCATCCAAAACACAAGCTCTTAGCATATCCTCGAGAGTTTGAATTGTTCTCTCATTTGCCCGTCCGTGCGTGGATGAAATGTTGTACTTAAATCGATCTTAGTCCCAAAGCTTTACGTAAACCCTTCAGAAGTGGTGATAAATCTGCTATCCTTATCGGATACAATAGATAACGGCACACCATGAAGCTTCACTATATTGTCGATATACATAGTAGCGAACTTCTTTATAGGCATGTCCACTTTACATGGAAAGAAATGGGCTGATTTTGTAAGTCTATCCACAATCACCCAAATCACGTCATGACCGCCCTTCATCTTAGGCAAACTGGTGATGAAATCCATCTTGATATTCTCACATTTCCATTCCGGTACCTCCAAAGTTTTCAACAAACCTCCTGGCCTTCTGCGTTCTGCTTTCACTCTCTGGCATGTATCACATCTTGCCACAAACTCTGCGATCCTTAACTTCATACCAGGCCACGAGTATCTCTCCTTGAGATCTCTGCCATCTTAGTGGCTCTGGATGCACCATAAAAACAATCTTATGAGCTTCATCCATAACCTTCTCCCTTAGGCCATCCACGTCGGTGCACACACTAACGGTCTCCGTGCCAAAGATGACCACTCTTGTCCAGCGATAACCTCATAGGTTTCTCTCGAGCTACTACTTCAAATCAATCAACACCGGGTCTTTGTCTTGCTTAGCCCGAATCTCATCTAGCAAATCGACCTTGCCATCAATGGCGCCAAATTCGATCTTCACCGCTTCCTTTCAATCACTTGAATCGCATCATATCCAGCGATCCACAACTTCTTGCAAGGTAGTGATAGCATTAACCGATCTCCGGCTAAGTGCATTAGCTACAATATTAAACTTTACCGAATGGTATTGAATGTCAAGTCGTAATCTTTCACGAACTCCAACCATCTTCTTTGTCTCGTATTGATTCTCACGAGAGTAAAGAAGAACTTAAGACTCTTATGATCCGTGAAGATCCTTGCCTTGACACCATACAAGTAGTGTCTCCAAAGCTTGAGCAAACACCACTGCTTTGCCAACTCAAGTGGGTAATGCGAGGTAATTCTTCTCATGCACCTTTAAGCGCCTAGATGCATAAGCAATTACCTTTCTTGATTGCATCAAAACACAACCCAAACCTTGACCGGATGCATGCAGTATATACATCATATTTATCAAAGACTTCCGGTAATGCTAACACAGGTGTTGTGGTCAACTTTTCTTTCAAAGTCTGAAAAGTTTCCTCACATTCATTGGTCCACTCATACTTAACGTTCTTTTGAGTGAGCCTCGTGAGAGGTGTAGCTATCTTAGAGAAATCTGCACAAACTTCCGGTAGTACCCGGCTAAACCTAAAAACTTATTATCTACATTCTTGGCGTGATCTGTGCCACCGCCAAAAGCGGCTTCTATCTTATTTGGATCCACCTTAATGCCTTCTCGGAAATAATATGCCCAAGAAAACTAACTGGTCCAACCAAAACTCACACTTAGAAAACTTGGCATTCAATTTGTTCTCTTTTAAGGTCGTAGAACTATCCTCGATTGTTCTTCATGTTCTTTCTCATCCTTATAGTATACCAAGATATCGTCTACATGAAAACTATCACAAACTTATCGAGATAAGGCATGAAAACTCTTTACATCAAGTCCATGAACCCCGATGGAGCATTAGTGAGTCAAACGGCATGACCAAAAACTCATAATGTCCATATCTAAATCTTGAAAATTTGTCTTAGGTATATCGGACACCTTGATCTTCATTGATGATAACCGGACCTAAGATCAATCTTAGAGAACACCTTCTTACCTTGCAAGCGGTGAGCAGATCATCAATCCTTGGTAAGGATACTTATTCTTGACCGTCAATTTATTCAACTCTCTGTAGTCGATGCACAACCGCATACTCCCGTCTTTCTTCTTCACAAACAAGACCGGTGCTCCCGGGTGATGTACTTGGTGGATGATGTTTTCTCTGGCATCTCCTTAGGTGAGTTTTCAATTCTTTCAACTCCATTTGGTGCCATTCTATAAGGTGCTTTAGCCAGCTGGTGATGCTCACTTGCAATCAATTCGATCTCGAACTCTATGGCCCTATCGGGGCATATGTCGGAAAATCTCGGGAAAACTTGGGAAAGTCATTAACTACACGAGTCTCTCTAACTTTCGGGCCTATGCTTTTCTTATCTAATGCATAAACAACGAAACACTGGCAACTCTTCTTCAAAGCTCTTAGGGCTTTAGCTGCTGAGATAATCGGATAACGACCACTTTTGGGGCTTGCATACATTACCCTGAAGCGTCTTGGCGATTTCCACTAGGGCCTTAAAGATCACCCTCTTACCACTACAATCCAAGTAGACATAATTCTTGGACAACTTGATCCATACCAGGATAACATCGAAATCGAGAAGTCCAACACCGTCAAGGCATCTTTGGCACTTGTAAGTCGCAACTCTAATATCAACTTGGGTGTGACTTGAGCACATCTAGTAACTCTACCCAAGGTGTGGTTATACTCAAAGGTCTCTCAATTCCTCAAAGAGGTAGGTTTAACTTCTTAGCTATCTTAGAGGAAACAAAAGTCCACTGAAGCTCGATATCAAGCAATTTGAAGCTTTGAGATTATCTATGATTATGGTACCTAACAAGTGAATCAATTTAAAGTACAAATATATAATATCATATGCACGCTATTTCATATTAAATATCTATAATAAACTCAAACAACTGAAAAGTATCTGTCACCACAAGGTCATCTAACTCTTCCAGTTGCATCTGCTGAGACCTGGGCGATGCGCTGCCACGTGAATGCGATTACCTGTGCTTGGTTACCTCGTCCTCTGCTGATTACCTTGAGAGAGCTTCTTAGGACATACCCTCGAGTAATGTCCACTTCCCCACAATGGAAACAACTCAAGCTACACACCATGCACTCTAAGTGTATGTGTCTTGTTACACTTAGCACAAACCGATGGCGTTCCACTTGTTGAACTCTTCGTGGCAGTTTCTGTCCTTTTAACTTTCTGTTCTGGTGCTCTCTGTACTTCACTGATAATTCGAGAAAGACCTCTTATCTCCAACTACCACGTCGGTTTACTAGCAAATCTTTCCATGATCAGCATTTCATCCATGACACTTGCCATCTTTGGTAGGTCTATCTCTGCATGCCCTTTGCCCTTTCCGTGTGACAATCCTTCCATAAACTTGTCAATCTTCTTCTCTTCCTCCTCGTGATTTGAGGCGAGAATCTTCCTAACTCATGGAATTTAGAATCTTGAGTCAACGTAGTGTATCTTCTTTGTTTCAAACTCGAGAAATTCATTAGCCTTTGCATTTTGTGTTGTTACAGGAAAGTATTCCTTGTAGAATGAGTCCTTAAACAACGACCAATCCGTGATTCTCGGATTAACTTGCTCATAAGCTTCCATCCAACTTTCCGCGTTTCACGCCAGCAAGGATATTGCTAAGCGAGGCCATTCGGTCTGGAGCTTTCACATTTACGCGTCCTTTCAAACCCGCGAATCCATCGTCTGCTGCTGTGGCGGCTCAACATTGCCAAAAAGTTACGGCACCACTGTGCTTCTTCATCTTATCATACCAATCCACTTATGCAGTCGTAGCCCTCAAGCGATGATGTTGTACCGGCTGAGAGGCGGTGGAGCATTATCTTGTGGTTGAGGTTCTTTGAACTTGGTGTTAGGGGTGAGTCATTGCGGATAGGTGTAGCGAGGTCTTTACAAAAGTATCGGATCTAGGCGGTGGTGGAGGTAGAACCGTTGGTGAGGTGTAAAACTTAGTGGTGTGGAAGAAAGCAGCGATGCACGTGGACAAGCGAAAAAGCGACTAGCGGTACACGTGTACTTCTTTGAGGTTGCCTGAGAGGCGGTTGGGAAGAGTGCTTTGTTAGGTGTAGTGCCGAAAGACAATTTGTGTAATTGTTTTTAACAATGGATGTGATTTTATCTCATCTTAGTTACTTGCTTTGTGCTTGTAAAGTATACCTTCTTTGCAAACCACTAAATATATCGGTATGTAACGCTTAACTTTCGGTGTATGGATTACCGTGAGGATTGAGTTAGTGGTGATATACTTAAAGCTGATGAGTCGTGGTGAACTTAATCGAGTTTAGGGTCTCTTGATTAAAACACCAATAATGCGCCAGAACACTTAGGGTGTGATAGTCTTATCCG